>JAVMKO010000002.1:217994790-218046615 GCA_032164245.1 Sternotherus odoratus | reverse complement strand
GAGCAAACCTCATATGCCCATATGCAGCGGGAGTTTGTTGAATCAGGCCCTGTATCTGAATGCTGCTATCTTTATCTGTAAATATAGGACATTTTTCGCCATATTAAATTCATCCTCAAGTTCTGATTTATGAACCTAGGGGGGCTAAAGCCAAGTTTCTTTAATTCATTTAAGTGGCCAGAAGTAGTACACTGATTTTTATTGGTCTAAGGTGGGGGTTTTTAATAGCACTCTGCACTGAACAGGTAGGTTAGCTCTGCTTGCCAGTGTCTGCCATGAACTTGGCATGGGATTTTACTCTGTCCTAGGGTCTGTTTGTGTTGCTGTGGCAGGATTGCTTCTGCAGGTAGGTGGGGTTTGCAGGTTACTCCCAAAATCAGTCAGATTTGCTTCAGACTAATCTCTGCTAGCTCTGGGCCTCAGCTGAAGACGCTGTATTGCCTGCTCTCTCACATTCGTCATGCAGTTCAACTCTTGGTCTCTCTTGGAATCAACAGCAGCAAAGACACTGAAAAAAACCCAACCACACTGGTGGTGTCCCCCAGCTAAAGTGACTGGGAGTTTTGATCTGAAAATACTAGTGTCTGTGTCCGGTATCCTGGTAGCCCGGCACTTAAGTCAGCAAGACAAGTTACATCAGCTGCAAGTCAATTAGGCACCAACAGGCAGCCTGCCAGCATGGAGCCAACAGAAGAGATTGCCAGCAAAAGCATAGCATAGGAGCTGGGTATTAAGTGGCTTTTGGATAGTGTAACTCTGTTTCTTAACGTTCAAAGCCTTTTTTAAAAGCAGCTTCTCTTCCCTTTCCCATTAGCTTGCACGCCTCGTTTTGATTAATTGTGTTTCGTTCCACGGACGTGAAGGTTGTCTGACACTATCCCAAACGGTTTTAGGGAGAATCCCCAACTCAAAGGCCTAGAGGACATTCCAAGAAGAACAAGTACAGGTTCTTATCAGTGTGCCAACAGCACGTATTGTTGATTTTAAATAACTTGGACCAGATCCTCAGGCGGTGTAAGTCATTGTAGTTCCCTTGAAGCCCGCAGAGCTATGCCAGTCTATACCTGCCCAGTGTCTGGCCTTGTGAGGCTAAGAGTCTAATTTTTCTGGAGCAAAGTGCATCATCATACCATCTGATGCACAGTGAACCAGCAGTGAGAGAATTAAATCCCTCTGTATGTAAAAAGGAACCCGCTCCGAACGTGGGTGGCCTTTAGCCTGACCAAAGCAAATGACTTCTCGGGCCCCAGAAGCCCAGGGAAGCTCTGATCTTGTGAGCCGGCTTTATCTCTCTCTTGGGTAGCAGGCATAGAATGGGTAGCAACAACGCTCGGCCAGATTCATTCTAGCAATGGAATCTAGACAGAGGCAGTTTGTGGCCTACATTCTCCCCCTTGTGGCCGTTTGGGGTGTTGCAAATCATGGAGCCACCTGTGACTCCTAAAAACGACAACCCGTATAATCTACCATATCCAAATGTCATGAAAGGTATGGACAGCTGATGACATTATTAGGTTCCGCCATAAACACGGGGACACAGCCCTTTTGGTTAATGGTATTTTGAACAGCTGAGGTCTGCATAATGAAGGCTGAATCGTACTATACCAAACCCCTGTTAGACTGTCATGGATGTGTATGTTTCC
The DNA here is from genome assembly GCA_032164245.1 of Sternotherus odoratus. Lineage (NCBI taxonomy): Eukaryota > Metazoa > Chordata > Testudines > Kinosternidae > Sternotherus > Sternotherus odoratus. The sequence goes on along the minus strand of JAVMKO010000002.1, from coordinate 218,044,972 downwards.
ACTGTATGATAATCATCTGGTGATGATTACATAGCATTAGGTGGGAGGAGAATTTGTTCTTGCTCACACTGCTATTTTGGGAATCTGCGACAGTGGGGAAAGAAACCCAGAAAGTTTGCTGAGTTGTAGCAAGAACTCTTTAGATGCAGAAACCTTGCCATGTGGCTGGGTGCTAAATTTAAGCCTGTACCTTGCTTCTAGCAATTCGGAGTCTGATGCTGCTCTTGCTTACACTGAAGTAAATCAGGAGTAACTTCCACAGAAGTCAGCATGTAAAAGCAGTGCATGCAAGAGGCAAGTTGGCTCCTTTTCTGGTTTGTGTTCCTCCGAGTTTGACCCCTTTCCTTTTGCTTCAATGGCTGGGCTCACACCAGAACTGCTGTGAAGCTCACCCAAGCTACGTAGTTGTGGAATGACTCAGAGGGCTACAGGATTCCAGAGATGGTTTGATGTGAAGTGATGTGCTTTTGTAAGCCTGCTGTTTTATTATTTAAACCTCTTCTTTGAAATATGACTACTTTCATTTAGCACATTTGTGAATGTGTGGATACATTATGGAGAGAAGGGGTTTTGCATATATGCATTTTAAATAGTGTAGGTTTTTTAATATAAAGAGTACCCCAACACACCTTAAAGAAAAAGTCAAACCTTAAAGAAAACGGCAAACCTTCCCGCAGTGGCTACAGGTCAACTCACCAGATGGAGGTTGGAGCACATTCTGCTTCCTTGCCTGCGGGCCTCAGCCTGGGCTCTCCGATGGTGCTCCGCAGTGACTGCAGCAGTCTTAACCTGGCTGCTCTCGTCTGAGCAAACATGGGTAGGATTTTCCCAACGGGCAGTGGAAATGCGGAATTGCCTGAGGCCTTCCTTGACCTTGTTGCTGTATTGGAGCTTTGGCCTTCAGAGGTTCTTCAGAGGTGGTTCTTAAATTGTCCGTAGAGCGCAGCTTGTTAAGGAGCATTAAATCTACAACTACCTTGTCTTCACTACGGTTTTACCAGGTTAGCTAATGTGCTAAGAACGTGCTTTTTTTTCTACTCCAGACAAGTCCAGACCATAACTTGACTGAGGTATAGATTGTTCCACTCTGTGCTGGTAGGAATTCTACTGAACCTCAGAAGTTGCCTGTTGAATGGATACCATTTTTAACAGTGCCATCTGTACTCTTGGAAATAAAAGTAGCATAAAGCATTATGAGTGGGTTGGGAGTTGCTTTTTATTTGCCTAAAGGCATCTGCCTGAGAACAATCTGCATCATGACAGGCCTGTGGCTCATAGGTTCAATTAACATCAACGTGAATTGAGTTGCCTTGTAACTATTAATAAGAGAGCATACAGGGTTATTGCTAGTGTTGGTTCATGAATATATAAACTTCTTCTATACCCTGAACGCTACTGATCCAAGGGGCAGCCCTGGGATCAAAAATTTCCCACTGTAACCTTGTAAAAATCTATAGAAATTGGCTAAATATGCACAGCCCGAATCCCAAGATTTAATATGTTAAAATGAGTGTCCTCTATTTTTACTGGATAGCTCAGGTAAACAGGTACAATTACCTTTCACCTTAAAGTCACTGGTTCTAGCCAGCCTACGTAAACCATTCCCAAATACAATGCCCACCTCATGCCTATCTGGCCAATTTGAAATGAGTCTCTGCCGATGTCTGAGGGGATCACAAATCTAACCCCTGTCTCTCTCAGATGGAAGGGGAAGCAGCCATTCCTTCAGCTAAACATGCTGCTTCTTGCTATTAGGCTCACTGGTATATTTTTCCACATGTGGGGCTCCTGGAAGGGGTGGGTTAGAGGAGGTATTTGAGCAAGGCCTGGGCGCAGTGGGAGAGAAGGGATCTTCCATTTATTCAGCAGCGGGCTAGGCACTCCCACTGAAGTTTTGCCTGGATAAGGGCTGCAGGATTTAGCCCACCTGGTTGGGTAATTTGGGGATGAAAAGTTGGGGCTCTCCGTGCATGTGAGTTCATACTGCATTGACAACCTGCAGCCCATGCAGCAGCTGCTGCCACTGCACGAGCAGGGGGCAGCTGCTGTGTTCACAAGAGGAATGAGGCGAGGATGCAAATGGAAAAAAACCTGTAACCGAGCCACCACGCTCTAAATTAAGCTCCATCCAGGCCAAGAGGGGTGTTGGGTTTCTCTTGTCACCCTCACCTCTGCTATGGTAGCTTGGGAAGTTTGCTACTCCCACGGGACAGGATGGCGTCCGGGTACATAAATACTGGATAGCTCCCCACATTGCTCCCATTTCCAGCCAAAGCCTTGGACCCTGAATGGCAAGCGCCGGCGGAGGGTAAAGTTCTTGTTTAAATGTTTTCCCGCCTTTTTTTTGGTAACTGTTCTTCCTGAGGAATTAATCACTTTAAACAGAGCAACATTCACTGCAGGGCAAGGCAGGGTGCAGAGAAGAGAGAGAGAAAGACACCTTTGCAGCTGCAGTGCCTGGGAGGAAAGCTGGTCCAGTGGTTAGAGCACTAGCCTTGAATGCTGGAGCTTGATATTCGATTCCCTACTCCAACACAGGCTTCCTATGTGACCTTGGGCAAGTCACTTATAGACCTAAGGCACAGAGATGCTATCTGTAATCAGGACAATAGATAGCCCTACTCCCAGGGGTAAATAAAAAAAAATAAATATATGGAGATATGCCAATCTCATAGAAGTGAAAGGACATTGAGTCCAGTCCCTTTGCCTACACTAGCAGGACCAAGTACTGTCCCCTGTCAGATTTTTTGCCCCATATCCCTAAATGGCCCCCTCAAGGATTGAACTCACAACCCTGGGTTTAGTAGGCCAACGCTCAAACCACTGAGCTATCTCCCCCCTCAAAAACACATCAAAGAATGTGAGGGGGGCTCAGACCTACAGAGATGAGGGCCAGACAAGTGCCATAAGAACGGCCCAACTGGGTCAGACCAATGGTCCGTCCAGCCCAGTATCCTGTCTTCTGATAGTGGCCAATGCCAGGTGCCCCAGAGGGAGTGAACAGAACAGATAATCAAGTGATCCATCCCGTTGCCCATTCCAGCGTCTGGCAAACAGAGGCTAGGGACCCCATCCGGGCTAATAGCCATTGATGGACCTATCCTCCTTAAACATATCTAGTTCTTTTTAAAATCCTGTTATAGCGTCAGGGCCGGCGACAGGAATTTTGGGGCCCCGTACGCCGCCCGCGGGCCCCCCCCGCCAGTCTCCCGTGGCCCCCCCGCCAGTCTCCCGCCGCCCGCAGGGCCCCTCCTGCCAGTCTCCCGCCGCCCGCGGCCGCCCCCCCCGGCCGATCTCCCGCCGCCGGCGGTCTCCTGCCTCCCGCACCCCCCCCCGGCCGATCTCCCACGGCCCGAGGCCCCCCCCCCGGTCCCCCCCCGGCTGGTCTCCCGTGGCCCCCCCCCGCCGGTCTCCTGCCTCCCGTGCCCCCCCCCCCCGCCGATCTCCCGCGGCCCGAGGGCCCCTCCCCGCCGGTCTCCTACCTCCCGCGGCCCCCCCCGGCCGGTCTCCCGCGGCCCCCACCGCCGATCTCCTGCCTCCCGCGGCCCCCCCCCGGCCGATCTCCCGTGGGGCCCCCCCCGGCCGATCTCCCGCGGCCCCCCCCGGCCGGTCTCCTGCCTCCCGCGCCCCCCCCGGCCGATCTCCTGCCTCCCGCGGGCCCCCCCCGGCCGATCTCCCGCGGCCCGAGGGCCCCCCGCCGGTCTCCTGGCTCCCGCGGCCCCCCCCAATCTCCCGCTGCCCGAGGGCCCCCCCCGCCGGTCTCCTACCTCCCGCGGCCCCCCCCTCCACCGGTCTCCTGCGTCCCCCACCCCGGCCGATCTCCCGCAGCCCCCCCCTCCCGCCCCCCGCCGATCTCCTGCCTCCCGCGGCCCCCCCCCGGCCGGTCTCCCGCGGCCCCCCTCGGCCGGTCTCCTGCCACCCGCGCCCCCCCCCCCCCCGCCGGTCTCCTGCCTCCCGCGCCCCCCCCCGGCCGATCTCCCGCGGCCCCCCCCCCCGGCCGGTCTCCTGCCTCCCGCCCCCCCCCGATCTTCTGCCTCCCGCCGATCTCCGCGGCCCCCCCCGGCCGGTCTCCTACCTCCTGCGGGCCCCAACCCCTGCATGTGCTGCAGCCGCGTGGCCGGCCGGGAGAAGCAAAGGGGGGGGCGGGGCTGGCGGCCGGGAGACGTAAAGGGGGGCGGCGGGAGGCTGCTGGGTGCCGGGGGAGGGGGCTGGTGAGTGCGGCAGCGGCTGCCCGAGCCACGCCTCGCTCACAGCCCCAGCGACAACGGTTACAGCTGTACCGGCCCCGGACTTCAGGGGGCCCCCCTGAAGTCCGGGGCCCGGTACAGCTGTAACCGTTGTACCACCCTGTCGCCGGCCCTGTATAGCGTTGGCCTTCACAACATCCTCTGGAAAGGACTTCCACAGGTTGACTGCGTTGTGTGAAAAAACACTTCCTTTGTTTTAAATCTGCTGCCTATTAATTTCATTTGGTGACTCCTACTTCTTGTGTGATGAGGAGGAGTAAATAACACTTCCTGATTTATTTTCTCCACACCAGTCATGATTTTATAGACCTCTATCATATCCCCCCTTAGTCGTCTCTGTTCCAAACTGAAAAGTCCCAGGCTTATTAATCACTCCTCATATGGTAGCCATTCCAGACCCCTAATAATTTTTGTTGCCCTTTTCTAAACCTTTTCCAGTCCCCATATATCTTTTTTTGCGATGGGATGACCACATCTGCACTCAGTATTCAAGAGGTGGGCGTACCATGGCTTTATATAGCGGCAACATTATATTTTTTGTCTTCTTATCTATCCCTTTCTTAATGATTCCCAACATTTTGTTAGCTTTTTTGACAGCCCCTCCCCCCCCCCCCCCAACTGCGAGGTCCTGGGACCCTGGATCCGAGCCTTGGGTAAGTGAGAGATTTGTGTGGGTGGCGGGGGAGGGGCTAGGCTTGTGTCTGAATTCGAACCCTGGGCGTACATTGCAGCATATAAACACACCCCTAGTTACTACAGCCAGCCTCCAGGGGGCTCTTATTTACACAGGGGCTGTGGGGGCGATTACAGCTGGGACCTCAGTGAGTTGTAAGCCGCTCCCTGGGAATCCAGCCCATGCCTTCCTAGGGCCCGTGCCTTGGTGTCCTCTAATCCCCAAGGAGAAACGCTGTGCAGCTACAGAGAGGGCCCCAGGATATTTTCCTCTCAGTTCAGAGCTCCAACGCCCCTGCTATTGCTGCAAAAGCTGCAGTCTTGACGGTGACAGAGCCTTCCCCGCAAGTCATGCGTGTTTTCTCCATCCCTTTGAGTCCATTCAAATCCAGGGCTCCCCGCTGCGCCGCCCCAGCCGGGTCATTTAGCCGGCCCTAGGGTCCCCCCCTCAGTTAACAGCTTCACGCCTTCCCATAACAGGCTGCCTCCAGGAGCGGGGAACGCAGCTTACAGGGGCCATAAAAAATAAAAAAGCAGGCCTGCCTAAGCCGTAAATCCCCATCAGTCATAAAGCACCAGCCCCGGGGTAATGAAGGAGCCCGCACCGAGGAAGGAGCGTTAGTCGCATTACACATAAATCACCTTCTATTAGGAATAAGGTGGGGGGGGAGGGGGGTTGAACGGATCCATAAATTAAAACGAAATGATTTTTATTGCCGTGGTTCCTGGGGCTTAATGAAATTCTACGCAGCCGGCCTGCCACTCATCGCAAAGGGCTGCACAGATTCTCCACTGCAGCGGAGCTCTCCGGCCACATAAACTGGCTACTCCGAGACAGAACCCTGCCCCACCTGCCCCAAAAGCTCTGGCCCCTGCCCTTTGAGTTGAGAGTCTACGGCCAGGTCTACCCGACGGAGTCCCTGTCAGCAGAGCCCTCTCGTGTAGGTGCTGCCTACGCCGGGAGGAGATTATTTTTTTTGCCCAATGACGTTAGCTGTGCCAATAGAGCCAGTCTTCTGCTGGCATAGCTGGGTCGTCTGCAGGCTTGGTAGGTAGAGCTGTGGGTTGGAGGTGGGTTTCACACCCCTGCCCAACGGCGTTCACATTTTGAGTGTAAACCAAGTCTCTGTTAGCGGTGCAGAACCCAGCATGCCAGTCTGCAGCTTTGATTCCATCCAGCAGGGGGCAGTAGTGAGCACAGCCACTAACCGCTTGGTCCAATACATGTAGCGCCGCTGAAAGTCACCCTTGCCAGTATAGAGGATGGAAGACAGCTAGGTGGGTAGTTGAGTGAGGCGCTTCTAGCCCACCAGTAACAAACCTACTAGGAATGTTTCCTTTTTTTAAACTTTGTGGCTTAGTTTAGTCTTGAAACAATTAGGGGATGAACACAGGGAGAACTGGCCTTTGAGCTAACCCCATAACCTGGCCGGGCCTCAGTTTCCCCAGCTATACAATGGGGGATAATGAGCCATTGGAAAGTGCTTGGGGAGCCTTATTCTGGGGCTGGGGAGTGACTGTATCTTGCAAGGCTGAGTGCAGTATAGGCGAGTATTGTTGCTAGAGTTAAAAACGATGCAGCTTAGGAACCTGGGAACCTGTTCCCGCAATTAACCGGGGTTTCTTGTGGCATGTTTCTGTTAGGAAGAGGGTGAAGGGAGGCCCAAAGTAATGGAGCTGGTGTAGCGGATTTGCTGTTTCTGGCTCCAGGTTGTTATACTGTCACTGAGAACCTCGCCGGAGTCTTTGTCTCCTCCTCCCCCCCCCCCCCCCCCCCCCCCGGGACGGGGCTCGGGTGTGATAAGTGGGCCTGCAGAGGGACCCTAATAGTGAGTGTAAGCGTGAAAAGTGAGTGCAGGTTCAGAAGATGGCACAATAACCATAACAATAGCAAATGCTGGCGGGAGACAAAGCCTGACTTAGCGCAAACAAACCAGGCTCCTGCTCGAACTCCAGGGCTGTGTTACGCTCATGCCTGGTAAACGAGAAAAGTGGGGAGCCAAAAACCAATGAAGAGAGAACCCTAATTGGAGGCTCCCGGCAAAGAGTCAGGCCTCGTTCCTGCCTGGAACAAGGGCCCAGGGAGTCGGCCTAGAGGAAAGTGAAGAGGGGAAGAGGCCGGGGCACTCAGGGCAGGAGAGCGACAAACAGCTGCAGCCGGCGAGAGGATCTGTCGGGGGGTGAGGTGACCGGGGAGCACAGGCCTAGCGGGGATTCAGAGACGCCAGCCACTGCTTAGGCCCGGCAGTCGCCGCGCCTCGGCGGAAGGTCAGAGCTGCTCCAGTGAGCGTTGTCGCCCTCTAGAGGCTGTGGCCCTAAGGCACCTGCAACGGTAGCCTCAGGGGAAGGTTAACAGACTAGTGACGGGGTCTGTTCGGCTTCTCTGGCTGTGTGCTCAGCGCCAGTGCGCAGCATCAATCTGAATCAGACAGGCCTCCTGAAGGGTCCGAATTAGTACACCACTGCCCAGCGCGCGCGCACACACACACACACGACGCAAAATGGCTGCCCTGCCTCTCTAATCTCTCCTACCAGCCTAGATCTCACAAAATGTCGGCTGCATCGTAGTGAGACGCCAGGCCTCTCGCCCCTTCTGCTGGGAAAATCTGTCGGTCCCCGGCATTCAGCGCCATGAGCGTCTCCTGGTGTTGGTTTGCCTCCGCCGTTCTTCCCAAGGTTTCTTGACGTATTGCCGTGGCTGGACATAACTCGAGCGGCTGCCAATAAAATGAGCTCTCCATAGACACCTACATCATGACAAACTGGATTCCCTAGCTTATCGGTGTAGCTATCTTAATTACTTTCCTTCTAAGTACACAGTAAATTATGCCAAAGGCTGATGCTCCGACATCCTCCAGGCAGGAATTTACTACAGCATCCATTACACAGGAGGGTGATTTCGTCCCGTCCTCCCTGATGGGAACTCTGGCCCAGCTCCTCAAAGGTATTTAAGCGTCTAACTCCCATTAACTCCTGTTCAGCACTTCAATTCTCAAAGATTATTTCCCAGAGCCCCCCCCCCCATTGGGGGTGCCAGGTGCCACATAAAGGGGGCAGGGGCACACAGCAGTGATGATGCAGCAGGAGAGTGGGGTGCAGCCCCTGCGGGCTCTCTCCTGGGAAGTGCTGCCCCTCCCACCCCCAGGGAGCTGTAATGGAGGGTGCTCACCGGATCGGGCCCTTAGGATCTGAGCTCCTTGGCGGGGCGGGACAATGGGTCCAGCTCCTTCGCTCCCACTGGCGCCCTCGCTCAGTAGCTCAGCAGACACCGATCAGAGTGGGGATTGTAAATCTGATCCCAAACCCATTGAAGCCAATGGGGGTGTCGTTCCATTGACTGCAATGGCCTTTGGCTTCTGGCCCTGTATGTCCATTCATGCTCCTCCTTGCAAGGTTCAGTGACGACCAATCACATTCGGAGCAGGGCCTTGGGTTCGAGGTTTAAGCCAGCAAACCCCACACACACACACACACTTGGCTAGCAGCCTGGAGGTGTGTAGCATCAGCAGCCAGTTGTTATTCTTTGCTATTCTAATTCGCTGAGTGCTGATCCGGTGCAGCCTCTTTCCCGGTTTTCCACGTGCTGTTAATAGCGAGCCTCTGCCATATGCTACGCCAGTGAGGGCACGAAAGCAAAGTTGCAGCCAGGTGAGTGCGCCAGGTTAGCTGCGGGCGCGCTCTGAATTCAGCAGGCCAGCTGCCTGGCCTGTCAGCCTCCTGGGGCAGGGGTTTGCGTAGGACCTAGCACAACACTGATACCAACCAGAATGAGAAGCTGGGAATGGGCGATAGGGATGATCACTTGATGATCACCTGTTCTGTTCATTCCCTCTGGGGCACCTGGCATTGGCCACTGTCGGTAGACAGGATACTGGGCTAGATGGACCTTTGGTCTGCCCCAGTACGGCAGTTCTTATGCACTTATGTAATGAGACAATCAGCTGTTCCCTTCTGCCGTGGCTGCGAGAGCTGCTGGAGCTCTGTAAGGGTGTGGCGGTCTCGCCCCTCGCTGTCTCCGGAGCTGTGTTACCTGGCGGGGCTGGGGGCTAGCCCCATTTCCCTGTCCTCTCCTCTTCTGGGCCCTGGGGGTGTGGGCGCGATGTCCCTGCTACGGTGCAGGATGCAAGAGAGAACCGATCTATCCATCAACGCCGGGAGCCAGGCAGGCCGAGCTCCCTGCTGTACGGCGATTGGCACGCCGTAAGCTTGTGATGAGCAAACACCCATGCGTCCCTAAACCTCCTCCGGGCCCCAGTCCTGCATCACTGGAGTCAGCAGATGTTTCCCTGTTGACTTCCATGGGGACAGGAGCCGGCTCTTAGTAATTCATGTTGTGCCTCTTGTTCCATACAAACAACTGAGGGCTTAGAGCTGCATCCAGATCACCGCTGTGGTGTCTGGGGATTGACTTTGAAAGCCAGATTTGCCTCTTTGGTTATGTCCTGGGGACACAGTACGTGCTCATTAGGCCACGTTCTCCTCCTGCTCATTCCAGGTTCCCTCAGGGGTCAGTTCCTGGCCTGGTGCAACTTAACCTGACGCAGAGGAAACGGTTTAATCATCACCGGCAAAGTCTGCGGATGACACAAAGAGGGGTGTGTGGTAACTAATGGAGAGGAGCCATCTCTGATACAGCGTGAACTGGCTCACTTGGTAACCTGGGCACATGTTCCCAGTGTGACGCTGTGGCCAAATGGACTCCTGAGCTCCTGGGAGACAGACACAGGAGATCTGTGGTTATTTTACCTCAGTCTTCGGCACTGGTGTGACCGCTGCTGGAATCCTGGGTCCAGTTCGGGTGCCCACAATCCAACTGCTAGAAGGATAAATGGTAAAGACTGTGAGGTCCTCAGATACCACAGTGAGGTGGCCCCTGTCAGTAGCTTAGAGAGAGAGAGAGAGAGATAAGCACTGGCTTTCTGGTGCATTTCGACAGCAGGTGGAAGGGTGGGCCCATGAACAGGGGGCCTGCCTGAGCATCAAGCAACCTAGCTTTACTTACTGACTCGCTGCAACATCTAGGATGAGTCACTTTGCTGTGCCGTGCCTCAGTTTCCCCATCTGTATAATGGCGATTAGAATATCTACTCACCTTTGAGGCCTACAGCTGAAGCACTGTATAAGCTTTAGCATTACTTCTTGCTTGTGGTTGGCGTGGAAAAGTGCTCTGGACAGCAACCTTCCTAGGGAGAAGAGAAGCTAGACGTGCCGTCAACAATGGCCGAAGGACGGGGGAGAGGCTAAGGTGCGGCAAGGGGGAAAGGATCTTCTCACCTCCAAACCTGTTTACCCATCCCAATGTACACCTATTAATCCCTTCCCTGGGCCTCTGGTGAGACACCACAGCCTAGTCTGGTAGCTTGCCATTTATATGGAGTTGGGAGCATGTCCCTCCTCCTGGCTTAGCCACTGGGCTCTTCAATCCCTTAGTGCTCACATGCAAAGTTGCTCCGGGTGGGGCTCGTGGCTTGCCTGGGTCCTGTCACATCTAATATCCCGCTTGTCAGAAGAGCCCGAAGCCGCGGTGGCAGAGGAGCTGGCCGGGCTGCGCTGAGATCTTAGTGCCACTTTCACTGTCAGGTGGCATTTTCTGGGCCACATTCGCCCGCAGGGGAAGTCGGAGCCGCGCCCGTGGAGTTATTGGGCTGCATTTGACTCTTGCCATTTCAGTGCTGGAGAGACCACTCTGGAACGGTTTTCCCCTGCCTGGTGCAGTGTCCGATCCACAGGCTCCCAGTGCTTGGGGGTTTCAGGTGCGTGAATCCAGAGCTGGGTAAAGCTTCCCGCTCCGTGGATGCCTCCTTGAAATTTGGCCCCCTTTGTCTGTGAGTGTCGTGCTGCCCCAGGTTTGCAATGGAGGCCGGAACCAGGCTAGATTTACCTGGTTGCATTGCGCACACATTGCAGCAGTGTCCAATTTCAAACTGCGGGAAGTCCGAGCAGTCCTTAGTAAACAGATACAGCCCCACCCCTGCATGCTACTCCACCCAGACATTCCCCTGCACCCGCGCCAAAGTTAACCAGCCCCGCCCGTGCGCAGGCTTCTACTCCCTACGGATGGGGACCTCAACCTGTGGCCCGTGGTACGAGGTGAGCTAAAGGCCTGTTGCTGAGTTGCCGGATGAACGTGGTGGGCTGGCTAGACCAGATGTGAGCCCCGGTGTACAGTCGCTGCGCGTCATGTCGGAAGGTCAGGCCGTGGTAACACTCTGGCCTAGAAACACCAGGCCCGGGGCAGCCATTTGATACCACTGACCCAGAAGCCTGGAGGTAAAACTCTAACCAGGTCCCAGTGCGAGAAGGGACCTGATATCCAGCTGGCGCCCGCCCAGCCTGTCGCCCGAGACTGCCAGCCCTGCCTCCGCTTCGCCCTCCCCCATCCCTCCAGCCTCCCCCACTTGCCCTGAATTAACTTTTGCTGCTGCTGCTTGACAGGCAGCTTCTGAACCCCCCCCCTCCCCCCAGTGCTGATCTAAAATAAAACTAGCTCCAGCCTGCCGCACTCTACTCCCGGCTAAACTCCCTCCAGAGATCCACCCCAGGGGGGACGGGCAGCCAAAAAACCAAAGAGCCACCGGACGGACAGACAGATGCCTTAGCGGAAGGACAACTTGCTAGTTCTTCCTTCCCGCCCGACGTACAGCGCTGGGAATCCGGATTGCCAAAGGAATCGTCCGTCCCCTGCTGTGCCTCACTTCTGAGCTCCGGGGTGGTGCTGCATTGTGCCAACTGCTTCTCAAGGTCAGTTGCAGGGAAATGCATGTCAAAAAGGAGGCGAGTAAATCGGGTCATTGTTAAAAGACTTAGTTGCATGGGGCGAGCTCACCCCTTCTTGCACTGTGGTGGCCACCCGTCCCTGGCACCGCGGCTGAGCTGAATGTCTTTCTGTGTCTGTGGCCGGAGGAGACTGTTAACTGCAGCTGCAATGGTCGGGACGTGAGGCCGGGTTGCTTTCACCGGACAGGGCGCGAGCATTGTATGTAGGATCGACCTCTTGCAACAAGATTCACGCCTGGCGCCAAAGTACCGGTAACACAACCCTAACCTGTGGCCGTAGCTACATCACTAGCATGTCCCGGGTGTAGAGCGGCGCCGCGAGAGCAGGAAGCGGGCATGCTTAGCTACCCATTCATGGGTTGGTGCATTCACATACCTGCAAAGCGGGAGCTGAGCCCCACTGCAGCCAGGGCCAGGCACCCGGTGATGTCCTAGAGGACTGCAGCTGCTCGGCTAAATTTGGAAAGGGCTCTGTGTTCTGCAGACCGAGGCTTTTTTCCACCTCGGCCTCCCACCAGCGTCGGGGGCTTTGCATTCCCGTTAACGGCCCTGTGCTCCATGAACCTTCTGCCGCCTGGGCGGCCCTGCTGGGATCGATCCCTGGGATGCCCTCGCAAAACACCCTGTAAGTGCACAGTGGGGGCCGGCTTAAAGAGACGTCCGCAATGAGGAACAAAACCCCAATTACACCCTCCCAGTGGGATAAAACTAGACAGTGCAAAGCAAAGGCACTTTGACCCTATGAAACGGTCTTGCACTGCAGACAGGACGACACACAATGGGGCTGAGCGGCTAACGCGCCAGATCGGGACTGAAGGGATCCAGGTTCGATTTCCGGCTCTGCTGCTGGATGCTCTTGGGCAAGCCACTTGCCAGCACCGTGCCTCAGTTTCCCATCTGCAAAGTGGGAGAGTGGTGCTGACCTTCGCAGGCCCTGTTGAGTGAGTGGCTGACAAGTGCAATGTAAGTGGTGACCCGGTAATGTAGGGCACAGGACCCTAGTGTAATGACCCAGGTCACCTAGTGATTGCCGGGGGCCGTCCAGCTGCCAACACCCCAGCTCCAGCTTGCAGTGGGTTCTGTATGGCTCCCAATAACCACTGTTCAGTTCATTGTGATCACTGCAGCAGGGGGGGCAAAGTCCACCTCGGTTTATACCCACGCAGCCTCGCTGCCTTCTCCCCGGCAGCACCACTGAAGGCAGCAGGGGCCCCGGGGGCAGAGTTGGGCCCGGATCCCGTCCTGCTCTTCCATAAGGGACAAAACCGAAAGGGCCTCACTGCAGAATCATGACAACCAGTGTCGGAAAACGGCTGCCGTGTTAGGGCGCTGAAGCCCCCGGCAGGCGCAGGACTGTGCCCTTCGCTCTATTTCCCGGTGCTTTCGCCTGGCTATGACCGAGCCCGGCCCTAGGGAGACTGTTCCACCTCGCTGCCAGGAAGCCCAGCCTGCTATTCCAGTTGAATGCCCCGGTCCCCCAGCCAGACTCCCTCGCTCTCCCCTGCGGGATTCCCGGCTTTTCTTCATGGCCATTGTTTGGAGCCTGTTAGCACGTGTCACCCCCCACCCCGCTCAGCGGCGCTCTGCAGAAACACGCCGAGTGCCATGAGGCGCCCCTGAAGCCAATGGTGACGTGCCTAGGAGTGAGTGCAGGCGGCCTCCCCTTGCTCTGGGAAGGAGGGGCCTGGGTTTGAACCCAGCCGTCCAGCAGCGTCAGGCCGGCCCCCCACACCCCCAGCCCAAACTGCACCGACTTTGCATCGCCTCCCGTCAGCATCACTTCTCAGCAGGTTCTCTGGCTCCTCCTTGCTGTCGGGCCTAGGCATGGAGACCAGACAGCAAACGCGGAAAAATCGGGATGGGGGTGGTGGTAATAGGAGCCTATATAAGAAAAAGACCCCAAAATTGGGACTGTCCCTATAAAATCGGGACATCTGGTCACCCTACACAGAGATGACCCTCTTCACCCTGCGAGCCCCCGTTCGTTGCCAACTGGGTAATATTTTAAAACCCGACACTCCAGCAGAAGTGCTGGAACCTCCCCTGCCCCGCCTCTTCCCCCTGAGGCCCCGCCCCTGCCCTGCCCCCGCCCCCTTCCACTCCTCTTCCCCTCCCCCCCTCTAGTTTGCTACTTTTCCCCTCCCACCCCCAAACCTCCCCACCCACATCAGGAGCGACTTGCCTGTGGAGCTGGGACTGGGAGCTGCAGCCGCCTAGGAGGTGACCCTGGCGGAGGAGGGGCTGGAGCGGGTGATGACCCGACGCCTCCCTGGCTCACAGTTACTGGACCGTGGGGGGTCCTGTCAGTCGATCGGACCGGACACTCTCAGGCCCCCTTCTCAACCAGCCTGTCCGGTCGAAAACCGAGCATCTGGCCACCCTTTCATTGCCACTATGCGGCTCCGTCTGCACACCCAGAGCATCCCCCAGCCTTTACTGGACCAAAGAGAGGCTCCGGCTTTTAAAAAGTCAATAACATTAAAAATAATAAATGCCAAAGGCAGAAGTTTCACAGGTCAGCCATTAAGCCAGCGGACGCCAGAGTCGTCTTTTATTGCTGCTCACACATGAAGTCCCCTTCCCCATCTCCTGTCAAGGTCACTCTGCTAGGGTTACTGAGGACGCAGGATTAACTGCTCCTCTGCCGAGCTGTATTTGCAGCATCTCCCTGCGAGACAGCCCAGAGTGGTGTCCATCTGAGCACATCTCGCTGGCTGGGCCTTTCGGTTCACCGGCCTACGGCTCATCAGGGTCTGGCTGCTGGGTCTGACCCCCATGCTCAGGGTCCAACTGGTTGCCATATTTGGGGTCAGGAAGGAGTTTTCCCCGGGTCAGATTGAGAGAGACCCTGGGGGATTTTCTTCTTCCTCTGCAGCAGGGGGCACGGGTCACTGGCTGGGTTGAACTAGAGTCAATGGTGGATTCTCTGTATGAAGTCTCTGTATCATAATTTGAGGCTGTCAGTAACTCAGACATGGGTTAGGGGTCTGTTACGGGAATGGGTGGGTGAGGTTCTGTGGCCTGCGATGGGCAGGAGGTCAGACTACATGATCTTGATGGTCCCTTCTGGCCTTAAAGTCCCTGAGCCTATGAGACTTGGCTGCTGTGATGGAGGCAGTTGAGTGACTCTGCTAACTGGTAAGTCCCCTCCAGGGGAGAAATTCACCAGCGACTACTCCTAATGGGCGCGTCTACACAGCCCATGGCTCCCCACCCGGATTAATAGGCTTGGGCTGGCGGGGCTTGCACTGGTGCACTACGAAGAGACAGCACTTTGGAGCTGCACCTCAGCCAGAACCAAGCTCAGAGCCCCGTTGTTGTAGGCCCTGGGAGGAAGAGACAGTCCCTGCCCTACACAGCTTACAATAGTGGGAAACCAGCCAGCCAAAGAGAGGAAGGCAGTACCCTGTGACAGACGGGTAACTGAGGCACACAGAGAGGAAGTAACTTGCCCACCATCACCGAACGCCATCCTTCCTCTCAGACAGCTTTGGTTGAACAAACAACGCTGCCCTTAGCTATGCCCTCAGCCGTGTCTGGCCAAATGATGGATGGAAGGCGATCGTGTTATCAGACAAGCAAATACGCTGAGTCTGAATCTCTCCAAGCCATTGGAAACCACATTGCTATCATACCCACCCCGCCAGATCCCGCCCTAGCAGCCCATAAAGCAAGGTGCTGGGTAGATCAGCCACGGGGCGGGGGTATGTTTAGATACAAATGTTCCAGCCTCTGATCCCAGTGGGGAATACAACATCCAGGAGTCCCACTGGGTCTTGATGGCTCTGGAAGCTCTAAGTCCAGCCCTGAAAAATGTGACCCTGTTGAACATGACAAGGTACACAGAAAAGCTCTAATATCCTTCCCGGCACTAAACGGCTTAACAGTACAGAGGACACTACCAGGGACCTGCTACACACAACACACTGTCATTGGTAACCAGATGTTGCCTGTATATTAACAACGATACCAAGTACATAACCCATTACACACCGTTCATTGCCACTACACACACTACACTGCCAGCGATGCAATAGCTTCTTGTCCACGACTATGTACTGTCAGCTACGGCCAGTATCTAGCCTCCAACATGCTGTGTTTTTATCAGTTATGCCCTGTTATCAGCTACACACAGGACATGTGGGAGTGTCTTTCCATGGGACTTAATAACACAGAACCAGCCAAGGAAGTGGAAAGGGAGCAGCGGTGCATAGTGGCCCTCTGGCAATTTCCTGATACAGCTCAAACTACCCAGACTTTTGTTACTTCTTATGATTTGTAGGATGGCATCTTCCAAAGGCACCGATCAGAAATCAGGGCCCCATCCTTCTAGGTGCTGCACAGACACCGAGAAACACAGGTCCTGGCCCAAGAGCTTCAGACCTGTTCAGAGGGGTTTTATCCACCAGCCCTTCTCTGAGTATTTCTGGGGAACCCCAGGCTAAGTGGAATGGCCGGCGCTTCCACATTTGATTGCCAACGTTAGGCACCAAAACAACATGCCTTAGCTCCTACAAAAATGGGCCCTTTTTTGTTAGACTTGCTGATCTCCCTACAGCGCTCCCTGACTTCAGTGTTTAGCGCAAGAATCCTGCCTAGATAAGGACTCTCTTGCATGATCTCTCTATCGAGTGCCAGTCACAGCGTCCCGTCTGCGCCTGAGCCACTGAGGATGGTGACTCTGTGACAGCTCTAGCAGAGAGCCCAGCTCTGGAGATCCCAGGTTAAAACCCCCAGTGCTGGCCAAGATTTCAGCTGGATCCCTTTCACGCTCCATGCCGGTCTGCCCCGGTGGGGATCAGAGGACTGCAGTCCTCTTCTGGTGCTGTCCCAGTGCCAGCAGGCTGTGGGAGGGGCATTGCCAGAGGGCGGGGCCTGGACACACACAGTCCTACATGTCTGTGCCTCGGTGATTTCCAAGCCGTAGGTTTGTGATCTTTAGCTTCATTGTGGAAACTCCTCTCCAAGGAAAAGCACCAACACAGGTGAGTAGGGGAGAGATGGTTTAAATGAAAGGAAGTGGCCAGGGCCCAAGCAAAGTAATCTCCTGAGGCAGGGATTCTCAACCTATGGTTCTTTGAGCTACATGTAATTCAAGGCTCCCACAGTATCCATCCATGAGATAGGTGTTCCATGCCCTCTGCCTGTATCCCAGAAGTATCCAATACTCACATAAGGCGGCAGAGTGGTCCAGAGGATAATGCACTAGGCTGGGAGTCAGGTGAGCTGGGTTCTGTTCCTTACTGTTCTCAGTGCCAGGAGAACGATGATACCCGCCCTCTAATACAAAGAGCCCTGAGCTCTAGGGATGAAAAGTACCACCCAGGGGGAAGTAAATGAGGCAGAGGCTGAGCCGAGTGGGAGTCTGCCAGACCCTGCCTCCCAGCTCCACAGGTAATGCTGGAGTTAGTCCACAGGAGGGGGGTGGGGGAGACAAAAGAGGGGACCTCCTCCATCCGAGCATCTGGGAAGGGGTGGCAGAGAGGCTGTTACTTTGCAATGTCATAAGGTGGCTGTATGGGGACAGTCCCACACAAGCACAGTGGAGTTCTGCTGTGGCTCACTGCCTGGCCATCACCAGATGAGGAAGCCGGCCTAAGCCGATGAGCCCCATCTTGGGGAAAAGGGATAATAGCCAAGTGCTCTGCAATACTAAGGTGTTGACTGCAACGTGCCACTGACCGCGCTAGCTCCCAGCAGAAGGCAAAGGGGCGGCATTGGCAGGGAGTGGCCAGAAGGAGCACTAGAGTCGTGATATCTTATTAGACAATGAGGCAAATCTCATCCCCTGGGATATTTAAAACCAGACTGGCACGAGCACTGTAAGGAGCAATGCTGCTCCATCGGAAAGAGAAAACACATGACCGAATAGCCCCTCTGATTTCTATGGTCACATGGTCAGCTGGAGGTGGAGTGGAATAGATGGACCATCGTTGTGTTGAGTCTAGCAACTCCTATGTTCCAACAATAAAGGCAGGCTGGAATCACAGGGCTGAGGAAATTCCTCTTCTTGTTAGGAAGTGTGTGTGTCAGGGTTCCTTCTCCACTCTGAATTGTTGGGCACAGATGTGGGGACCCGCATGACAGACCCTCTACGCTTATTCCTCCCAGCTTAGGTTAAAACTTCCCCAACGCACAAATACCTTGTCCGTGGATAGTTAGTATTGCTGCCACCACCAAGTGATTTAGACAAAGATTCAGGGAAAGGACCACTTGGAGTTCCTATTCCCCCCAAAATATCCCCCCAAGCCCTACATCTCTTTCCTCGGAAGACTTGAGAATAATATCCTCACCAGTTGGTACAGGTGAGCATAGACCCAAACCCCTGGGTCTGTAGGACAATGACAAAGAAAGATGTGGAAAAATTGGAAAGAGTCCAGAGGAGTGCAACAAAATGATTAGGGGGCTAGAGCACTTGACTTATGAAGAGAGGCTGAGGGAACTGGGATTGTTTATTCTACAGAAGAGAAGCTAATGAGGGGGGATTTGATAGCTGCTTTCAACTACCTGAAAGGGGGTTCCAAAGAGGATGGATCTAGACTGTTCTCAATGGCACCAGATGACAGAACAAGGAGTAATGGTCTCAAGTTGCGGTGGGGGAGATTTAGGTTGGATATTAGGAAAAACTTTTTCCCTAGGAGGGTGATGAAGCACTGGAATGGGTTACCTAGGGAGGTGGTGGAATCTCCTTCCTTGGAGGTTTTTAAGGTCAGGCTTGACAAAGCCCTGGCTGGGATGCTTAGTTGGGGTTGGTCCTGCTTTGAGCAGGGGGTTGGAGTGACCTCCTGAGGTCCCTTCCAACCCGGATATTCTATGATTCTGTGAAATCAATCAGGTTCTTAAAAGAAGAATTTTATTTAAAGAAAAGGTAAACGAATCACCTCTATAAAATCAGGATGGAAGATAAGCTTACAAGGTAGCAAAAGAGTCACAACCACAGAGGAACCCCCCCACCCCCACCCCCGGCTTAGTTTCAAAGTTACAAAAAAAACCGGAATAAACCTCCCTCTAGCAAAGGGAAAATTCACAAGATAAAACAAAAGAGAATCCAACACGCCTAGCCTGGCTGTTACTTACAATTTTTGTAATATGAAAAACTGGTTCAAGATTATTTGAAGGAAATAGATTTCCGTCTGGTCCCTCTCAGTCCTAAGAGCGAATACCCACACAAACAAAGATCACAAACAAAACCCCTCCCTCCCAGGTTTGAAAGTATCGTCTTTCCACATTGGTTCTTTTGGTTAGGTGCCAGCCAGGTTATTTGAACTTCTTAACCCTTTACAGGTAAGGGGGAATGCTGCTACCCTTAGCTGTATGGTTATGACAGGGCGATAGAAGGATATGTCAGCCCAGGGGTGGTAGGTAAAAGATCCCACCACCTGGTAGAACATTGCAGACAAAAGATGACAAAATGGAGCCAATCCTCCAATTTCAAGTCATTCCCGTGTAACGAGATCCCACACACCGGGTGGGGGAGAGTAGCTCTGGACACCAAACTTTTCCTTTCCCTTTTCTCTCTGCCAGATCTGGAGACCCTTGGCTGTTGGGGTGGTAACCCGCCAACATGGGTATTAAAGCAGTGTTACCGAGTTATGAGCTGGGCTTCTATGCTCTGATCCTGACGTGTGCTGTGGTGTACAGTGGAACTGGGATCTTCGATGCATCGAGAGGTAATTTTCCTAATCGAAGCTAGCCAGGTGTGGATGTGTAAGCGGTAGGTGTGTTCCAGACAGGTATTCTTACACTCCAGAATTCAGAAGGAGCCAATTTCCAGGCTATTTGCACTGTTTTTTCTTAGGATCATAAGTATAAAGCTCTGGGACTTGATTCCCTGCTGAGAATGACTTTGTGAGTCACTTACGCCTGAGCAAAGTAGGTGTGAAATGCTGCCCAGTCCGAGTGGAACTGTTCCACGCTCACTGGGCACAGGTGGGAATGGTGACATCAGGTACACAGCAGTGGCGAAGCTCCTATGCCAATGTCCTAGACAGGCCCGATACATTATCTTCGAGGGCTCGGCTCGGCAGTAATGCAGCATCTTTTTATGCAACACCGGACACTGCACTGCAACCAGGGGCCGTCAGGCTGAGGGTGGTTGTGCCGGTCCCCTCCAGCTATACCCTCAATCCACACACTTAACTGGGCATAGCTGGTACTGAGACTGATACTGCCCCACTGGACCAAGGAGCAATCTAATCGTAGAAGAGTCGTAGCTACACCACTCCCGTTCAATCCAACAGAAGCCATGCGGGAAATCCACCCCCGCCCAGGTCACGTTTGAAACCCTCAGCTGCTTTATCGCCCAGCTGTTGCTCTTTCTCCTCCCATCTTCCAGAAGGAGGCAAATAAGCCGGGGGGGAAAACCCCTCCCCTGCTGACCCCGCGGCTCCTCCCCTGTGCTGACCAATCCCAGGGAAGAAATGCTGCAGCATCACGGCCCAGGGCCTGATTCAGCACCGCTCTGGAGCACACGCTTCCCTGTACGTGAGCGCAGAGGCTCCCGGGGGAGCTGCGCGTGTGCTTAAAGTTAAGCACGTGCCTAAGTTGCGGCCTCGGGCTGTGTACAGCAGACACCTTCAGCCTCAGAGGGGTTTCTCCCCGGGTAACCCCTGTTCTCTTGCAGATAACGTGAACAGAAAAGCCTTTCGGCAGGGCATAAAGCCGGGCTGGCATTACTTCGGCAGGAAAATGGTAAGAACCCCGCAGCGGGCCTCGCTAAGACAGAGATAGCTTAAAGTGCCACCACCCGTGCTGCCGGCTGCAAAAACCAGCCCCGACTCTTCCGCCGCTCGTGTCTCTGCACAGTCCGCGTGAACCTTTCTACGGCACGTCGCGTCATCAATTAAATGTTCGCTCACTCAGGGATGTATTATTTATGCAGCTGAGAAGGAGCAGGTGCTGGATCCGTGCTGTCCACTAGACAAGGACGTTGAGGGGAGCTGAAGGCTTGAGGCAGGAGGGTCACTAAGCAGGAAGTCAGAGATTAGGAGGCCTTGGAGCGACTGCAGTAGCCTTTCCGTGGCTTGTCCATGCTGACGTGGCTCTGTTCCGACAGGACGCAGCCGACTTCGAATGGGCGATGTGGTTCACCTCGTTCAGGAACATCATCGTCTTTGCCCTTTCAGGGCACATCCTGTTTGCCAAGATCTGCTCCATGGTGGCTCCTCAGGTGAGCAAGGGCCACTGCCCAGACACGGATTTAAAAGCAGCAGGGGCGCGCATGGTATCCCTGCGGGGCAAACGCAGCTCCCTTTCCTTGCTCGACGGGGGATGGCGTCATTTAAAAGTCCAATAAACACTGTTCACAGGGTATGTTCCTTGGACCCAGGGGACTTTTTAAAAGGCTTCAAATCTCTCGTAATCTGACTAGCCCTTGGGGGGCTCAGGGCTTGTCTATCCTCGAAACACAACAGCGGCACAGCTGTGGTGCATTAGCGCTTCAGTGTAGACGCTACTTATGCGGACGGGAGGGGTTCTCCTGAGAGGAAATAGCTAGGTCAGTGGAAGAATTCTTCAGTCAACCTAGCACTGTCTGCACAGGGAATTAGGTCGGCTTAATTACGCCGCTCAGGGGGGTGGATTTTTCACCCCCCTCGGTGATGTAGTTACGCCGACCTCATTTTCTAGTTTAGACCAGGCCTAAGTCAAAAGAACACAGCTGGGCCCCAGAGAATCCACAGTTACAAGGGTGGGGTGGAAGCTAACTACTTGGTCCTTTGGACACTATAATAAAAACCATCTGTGTATATTGAGAGTTTGATGGGAGCGGGGGCTCCCCCAATGAATGGCCTTCCAAGCGTGTCCCAGTAAAAGCCTTTCCGGGCAGGGACTGTCTGTCACTTACTAACTAAGGGTTGCTGCGGGTGATCAGGCCATGAGCGGCTGTGACTGAGGGAGAGGCTGAAGGACTCTGGTTCTCAACTTTCCAAACAATGTCACTTTTTTTCAGTCACACTTTCTGGGGACAGTTTTCTCCGTCTTTGTCCATCGTTCATTTAATCAGGGCAGATGCATAAAAGCAGGATCGTTGCTCTTTATTCACTACAGCGGCTTGTGGGGTGGGGGGAGGAAACGTTTCTTTAAAATTGGTTTCCTTTTCATAAAAACTCCACAAATCTGAGACCTCCTGGCTCAGTTATTGCAACTCAGAAGGGAGGGACGTCTAATGGTTAGCGTACTAGCCTGCGCCTCAAGAGTCCTTCGGCCACATTTTTAAAGGTGTTTTGGCGCCTAACTCCCATTGATTGCAACACAGGTTAGGTGTCTAAATACCTTTACAATCTGGGCTTTCGTCTCTCTGTGGCACCGTCCCCCACCTGGGAAGTGGGGATAACAGCACTTCCCGACTGCTGTGGGGATAAAGACATCAAAGCTGGTGTAGTGCCGCGTGATGGGGGGCAGATAAGTACCTGAGAGAGACACTTACTGGTTGAAATCCTGGCCCCACTGAAGTCAGGGCGAGTGTCACTGCTGATGTCAGTGGGGCTAAGATGGCACCCATCTAGGAATGATGTCACATGCCAAGAAAAAGCCCCCAATGGTGCAAAACTGAAAAGAACACGGGGGTCCGGCTGCATAATCAGCTGAACACGCGCTCCCGGGGTGATGTGGTTCTAAGAGGACTAATGCAAACCAGGAGAGAGGCAGAAAACTCCCCCATCTTGGCTGAACATAAAAAGGAAGCCCCCGACATACACTACTCTGCTCTCATGTAAATAAAACTGTTCCTGCCTCCCCCTGTGTCTGTCTGGCACCCCCGCGGTGCAGTGGGTGGCAGGGTTCGGTCGCCCGTGGGAGCGGGGCGTTAGACTCCCCAAGGGGCAGCCTGAAGCATGTTCTCTTTTCTCACAGCACAGATCTGTGGTTTACATGCTCTATGGGATGCTGGCCGTGCTGGGCGCCATGGGCCGCGCCTACCTGATGATTGTCCTCTCTCACTGCGTTGTGCTCTACACCGTCGCGCTGGCTAAGCAGAGGTGGCTGTGCTTTGCGGCCGGGCTTTGCAGCCTGGCCTCGTTCAGGCTGGAACCTTTCAGCACGTGGCAGGTACGTGCATAGCCAGCTGTTTTGTGCCCAGTGCCTGGGTCGGGCCCTGGCCTCACACTGCTGTATTTGGGCCTATGATTTGCTAGCTTGTGTCAGACTAAAACATTTGAGGAAGAGCCACATGGAGGGAAGCACGTCCTCTAGTGGTTAGAGCAGGAACAAGGACTCCTGGGGTCTATTCCTGGCCCCGCCACTGATGTGCTAGGGGCCTCAGGCAGGTCACTTAGCCTGTCTGTGCCTCAACATCCTCAGAGATTAGAGTTGTTTCAATTTAGCAATGTACTTAAGCACCTGAGAGTCCCACTGAAGTAGTGCTAGCCCCAATACAGGCTTGGTTCTGGACTGGACTCAGGCTCTGCACTGAGTCAGCTGGGTGACTCTGAGTGCATCATTTTCCCTCCCCGTGCCTCAGTTTCCCCATATTTTAAAGTGGTCTTGAACGCGTTGGTAAAGTGCTTCAGATCTATGGCTGAAAAGCTCTAGGGAAGAGCTGGATATTATTAAATTACTGGGAGGCATATTCCTTAAGTAGCTTGCTGACTCGGGGCCAGTAATACTTCTCAGCTTTACAGGGGTGTTATAAGGCTTAAAACCAAAGTCCTGCCTACCCACAGTCCATTAGGGCTTGATTTTCAGATGTGTTGAGAACCCACAATGCCCATTAGAAGTGCTGGGTTCTCAGTCCTTCTGCGCATCAAGCCATTTCCTGTAGCACGTTTTGCAGACATAAAGGTGCTAGTCCGAGTTTCCTCGGCCCAGTCCCACCGCTGGTAATTACTTTCTGTCAATCGAAACACCCCTTTGCAATTTCCCAACTGCAATTTTCCATTTGAGCCATATGTAGAGACCGGCTTGTGGTCACATTCCACCCCAGAGATGGCTGCAGGTCAGCTCTGGGTGAAGTCATCCCTGTGTGTGATATTCCATAAGGGTGACAGTCACACCTGTTCCAAAGGCCAGCACAAAACCTACTCACCGCTTCAGTGCTCTGTTGCGCTCTTATGGGCACCATTGGCCTTCTGCTAGACTCCTGCACAATGGTGAATTTCAGCTGAGCGTTTTTGCGACCCTTCTGGTTGTAAGAGCCAGACCATTCAAGCTAGAAATAAGGGGCAGCTTTTTCAGTAGTGAGGGTAATTGAGCACTGGAACAACTTACCTAGGGAGGTGATGGGTTCTCCATCCCTTCACTTCTTTACCGCAAGCCTGGGTGTCTCCTCGAAAGATATGCTATAGCGCCAATGGAAATTATGGGCTTGATGCAGAAATTAGTGTGTGAGGTTCAAGGGCTCATGTAACACAGCAGGTTAAACTCGCTCATCATAATGGTGCTTTTCTGGTCTTAAAGTCCATGCAGCTACGTTCTCAGAAAGTAAGACGCCATTCATAGAAAAACATATCTGAAGCCAAACTCGGTCCTAGTAGACGCCCACTGCAGCCGGTCGCACACAAGACGACCTCTTCCGCCGTGTGACATAGTAACTGTGCTTTTTCATTTAGAATGGCTTTGTAACAAGAACTTTTGATCTTCAAGACGTTCTCTTTTATGGAGGAAGCGGCTTCACCATCATGCGCTGCATGAGCTTTGCGCTGGAGAACTCCGAGAGGAAGGAAGGGATTTACTCCATCATTGACCTGCTGAAGTACAATTTCTACCTCCCGTTTTTTTTCTTCGGACCCATCATGACCTTTGATCGATTCCACTCTCAGGTACCAGCTTTGTGGTTTTCCTCCTTACCCCTTACGGGCAAATTTTAAAAGGGACCCTCAGCCCAGTCTCCCCAGTCTCCTGTAGTTTTACTCCCACAAATAATTGCTGGCACCGTCAGTTTCATTTAGACATACGCTTACCTGATTTGAGGGCACAAGGCAGGTAACTTGACACAGTGCTTAATTTATCATAGAATATTAGGGTTGGAAGAGACCTCAGCAGGTCACCTAGTCCAACCCCCTGCTCAAAGCAGGATGAAAAAGGGGTCAGGGCTCAAGCAATTTTTTTACATTCTGATGCAGCAAGCCCAGAGGTGCCGGGGCTATGAACTGCCAGGCCTAGAAAGCCCTGACAAGCCCTGGCACAAATTAAGCAGTGGCTAGACATCAAGGCGACATCAGTTGCACCTGCAATTAGATGATGGAACAAAATTCCGGATGCAACACAAGAAGCTGTTTCTAAAAATCGACCCCACTGGGTTAAGTTTTCAGTGGAGCCGTTTCTACCGAAACGACGTGAAGAAGTATGTTTCTGTGGTGAAGTCGTTGGACTAGAGTCTTGGTTCAATTTCTGGCTTTGCCACAGACTCCCCGTGCAACTTTGGACGTAATTTCTCTGGGTCTCAGTTTCCCATCTTCAAAATGGGGATGATCGTTCTTTACTTCCCAGGGGTGTTGCAAGAATAAATTCATGGTTTGTGAGGAACTGAGGGGCTATGGGGGCCAGATGACAACCTAGATGACAGACAGAAGTTGCACCTGCATAGTGCTCAGGGGTATGCAGATAGTTAGCTGCCCCTACAGATTCCCCTTTGTACACACAGTTATCCCCACCTCCACATGCTCACACCTTCCGCAGCTGCCCCCGGGGCCCCAATGTGGACTAGACACATTATATGTTTGCATCCCTCTGAGTGTCACATCTTTGTGTCTGTCTGTCCTCCCACAATGTGTGTGTGCAACACTGCCCTCTACTGGATTGGATGTCTGCCCTAAATAGGCAATCTGAGACATGTGATCACGTCGCCCTCTAGCGGCTGCAGCCGACAAACACTATAAACCTTCATACAAGAGAGAATTTCAGACTAGAGAAACAAGGTAGGGGAGGGAATATCTTTTATTGGGCCAACTTCTGTTGATGAGAGAGACAAGTTTTCGAGTGGCCTGATTTTCAGAGGTGCTGAGTGTGCGTCGCCTCACTGAAGTTAATGGGAGATGTAGATATTCTAAGGCTGAGACAAATCGAGCCATTTATTTATATGTAAATACATAAAAAACAGACAAAAGAATTTTTATAATGGGAAATGGCGTGTCAACTAAATATAGGGGTTCCTCCTGCTCCTCCCTCATAAGTTCTCCTGGTGCAAGATTGAAAACGTGATATGACGTGACGTCAACACAGGGGACCACATCCTGCGCTCGTTTTCACTGGGATCAATCCAGAATTGGCTGACTGACCCCCGGTGGAGTTACTCCATCTGTGCGGTGATGTCACGGAGAGCAGAGGTTGGCCCCAGATTCCACGTCAGGCTGTAATTAGCCTTTTAATTATTTAGGGCCCCCAAAACCTTGTGACCCGTACATTTTTAGATTCGCCCCACGCCCACCCTGGCCTAGGTCAATGCCGTTTTGGTTCACCCCCTGCAGACTGGTTCGCAGACTCAAAACCCCAAGGAACCATTAAGATCATCTAGTCCGACCTCGTGCATAGTAAAAGGCGTAAAATTTCACCCACTGCTTCCTTCCCTGAGTCCAACAGCTCCCTATTATTTATGGAACAAGTGGTTCTTCACCCAGGATCGAGTGCTCAGATTTACCTCTCTCTGGAGTAGCCTCCTCTGAATTCATGTTCCTTCTCCCTAGTGGTGTTGCCTTTAAAAACAACAAAAAAGGAGGGGTTATTAGAGAAAATAAAGGGAAATTCACAAGCAAGTCAACCATAAAGCAAGAGATAAACACAGTTGCATGAGCACATGACTGCAGAAGGCATAGCTAGTTCGGTCCTATATATGTCTAACAACCTAGGTCAGCATATCTTCCACAGACGCTCTAGCTGCACCTGTAAGCCTCCATGCTAAGTGGGCATGTGGCAGATTCTTCTGCCCTTACCCTTAGGAAGTTGGCTCAAAATCTGTCCCTGAGGGTCCTTATTACAGTTTGACCTTGCCATGGCAAATTACACACTTCATTATAGCAGGGCGTCAAGGGCTATTTTGGAGGGGCAACGTGAGCTCATGGCTGGAGCCGGGAACACAGTGTCAGGACTCGGGAACTCTCTTCCGGCCCGGAGCAGCCCCAGCTGTTTTGCTGGCCAAGGTGTACATTTTTTTGGCACCCCCCTACTCCCCCACCCCTCGCAGTGGCAGAGAAAAACAAAAACAAACTGCAGCTGACCAGTCAGAGGGGAGCAAAAAAGCTGGTTCCCAGGGCAACTGCCCTTCTTGCCCACCCTTGGAACCAGGCCTTCTCCTGACTCTGCCACTAACTGGCTCTGTGACTTCTGAGGAGTCACTTAGTCTCTCTGGTTCTCAGTTTATCCACCTGTAAATTGGGTATACTGGTCATACCAATTAACTCAGGCCTGGTCTACACTGGAAAATTAGGTTGGCATAACTGCGTTCCTTGAAGTGTGAAAAAAATGCACCCCTCAGGGGTGTAGTTAAGCCAACCTGTTTGCGATCTCTAGGTGCTACTGTAGTACACAAGAATAACAACAACAACATTTGCAACAGTAAGAGCCCAGTGCAGACACATTTTTAGAAAATCTGGTGTTTTTAACCACCATTTTAACTGCTGAATGCCGGCTTAATTAACGCAGTGCTGAAAACAAGGTCAGCTGCAGGAAACCTGGCTTAAGTTAGGCCTGTAACCAGTCCTGAGGCTGGTGCAGCAGACTGAACGATGGAACCTGTGATATTTCGCAATGGGAAACAGGTTTAGGGCGGCCGCATTGGGAATATTCATGGGAGTAGAGGCTTAAGAGCAGCAGCAGCAGCAGCAGTTTCTAAGCTCTTTGAGGCAGGGATCATCTCTTTGGCCTGTATTTTGTACAGCCCCGAGCACAGTGGAGTACTGATCCATGACCAAGGCTCCCAGGCAGTACGCTAATACAAATAACCAATCGGAATATTAGATTAACACTCTGAAAATATTTCAGGAAAGCATTTATTTTAACCTTGGGCCAAACACATCCCTGGGGTAATTTCACCGGCACAAGGAGGTGAAATTTGAGAGGACTGTCCTATTAGGTTTTGTGAAATTACATATTTACTATCACAAACCCTAACCGGTGAGTCTATTTGTCAGGACCTATTGAAATGACACTTAAAAGAAGGGTAATGTTAAAAAGTTGGGGAAATAAGGTGGCATCTAAATCCCCAAGGAGTCTCCGTACGAGCCACTGGAAGGTATGAAATGCCAGGCTGGATCAGACGACTGATCCATCTAGCCCTGTATCATGTCTCCGACTGTGGCCAGCACCAGCTGCTTCAGAGCAAGAGCCCCCAAAGCGGACGTTTATGGCCTAACCAGCCCACAGGAGAAGTTTATTCCTAACCTCCATCACTCAGGATCTGATCGAACTTCCATTGAAGTCGGGGGCTTTTGGCTCAGGCCTCAAGAAGTTGGGTTATACGCAGAAGCATGAACATCAACGGGAAGCCGTTCTACCTGTCACACGCCCCAAAATCACGTGCGAAGAATACTGCAACCTGGACAAAGTCAAGCCTGCAAAAGTGAGGAAATGTCAGAATGGAGGTTGCCGGAGCAACTTAAATCCGGCCCCCTTGTGCGTATGACATGACCATATACCGTATTACTAGTCCTTGTACTCTTTCTCCATAGGGCCCTGCCTCATTCTATGCACAGGATGGACGGGCAGCCTGTATGGGTAGCTATTCAACATTTCTGTTCATCCAGCGCGTGGGCCCCAGGCCTTATTTACGGCCTACCATCCAATGCTGGCACTGAATACAGAACTGTTCATTTCCCCAGAGGTGTTGCTATTGCGCTCAGCAAACACTTCACAAACATTAATGAAATTCTCTTGTCGTCGATGGGGGGCTGTTATTCCCATTTGATAGATGGGGAACTGAGGCACAGAGGGATTAGGGTAAAAGTTTCTCCTAATTTCAGGTGCCCAGGGTTTGGGGTTTCAGAGTCCTTAGCGTTAAACAGCTCTCGGTTTGTTCAAAGCACAGCTCCCCCTGACTTCAGCCGCTGTGAGCCCTCGGCACCTCTGCACATCCAGTCCCGGCTGCGTCAGGCTGTGCCCCCCTGAAAACGAGGATTAACAACCCGCTGACTTGCCCAGCATCACATAAAACCTCTCTGGCAGAGGGTCATGGTTTCCTCAAGCCTACACTGAGCCCAGGCAGAAGGGAGAGGTGAGTCTCTCCCCGCTCACAGGTATCCAGGCCCCAGTGCCGTGGCCACAACTGCCCGTCACAGAGACAGGCTGGGCCTAATAAGGAAAACAAGGCCAGCTCTAA
Organism: Sternotherus odoratus; assembly: GCA_032164245.1. Classification (NCBI taxonomy): domain Eukaryota; kingdom Metazoa; phylum Chordata; order Testudines; family Kinosternidae; genus Sternotherus; species Sternotherus odoratus. The sequence continues at coordinate 218,016,031 of JAVMKO010000002.1, read as the reverse complement.
AGGACGGAGCCCGGAGAGATGAGGAGGCCTTCCCAGTACAACAGAGGGCAGGCAGCTTGTATCTCCATGCCGACTTTCTGTCGAGAGAAGTTCCTTTGCCAGCCAGGGCCAGGCCTCGGCCTTGTGGAGGAGGAGCTGTAGCGAGGTTTCATATCCATTCCCCGTGCCTCCTGCCCTCTCCCCCTCTGCTCCTAACTGCCCCTTCCCCTCCACTTCTGCTCCTAGCCGCTCTCTCCCCCTCTGTATCTATTCGGTCCCCCCTTCTCCCCCCGAGCTCCTGCCATCTTTCCTCTCTGCACCATCCCCTGGTTCCTTCCCTCTCTCCACACACTGCCTCCCATTCAAGCAGCTGCTCCCCTCTTCTGCTTCTATCCAATCCCCCCCAAACCTGGCTCCTGCCCCTTTTCCCTTCTATCCATCTCCCCAATGTGGTTCCTGTTAAGGTTGCCAGGTGTCTGGTTTTCAACCAGAACACCTGGTCGATAAGGGACCCTGGCGGCTCCAGTCAGCATTGTTGACTGGGCCGTTAAAAGTCCAGTTGGCCGTGCACAGCGGGGCAGGCAGGGTGCCCACCCAGCTCTGTGTGGCTCCCAGGAAGTGGCCAGTACCTCCCTCCGCTTCCTAAGCATAGGGGCGGCCATGGGAGCTGTGTGTGCTGCACCCACCCCAAGCACCAGCTCCACAGATCCCATTGGCTGGGAGTCGCACCCAATGGGAGCTGCGGGGGTGGTACCTGCAGGAAGGGGCAGGGCACAGAGACGCCTGGCCTCACCTCCGCCTAGGAGCCAGACGGACATGCTGGCCACTTCTCAGGAGCCACCTGAGGTCAGCGGTACCTGGACCCTGCACCCCGAACCCTCTCCCACTGCCACAGCCCCCTACCCCAGCCCCGAGCTTCCTCCCACACCCAAACTCCCTCCCAGAGCCTGCATCCTGCACCCCGTCCCACACCCCAATCCCCTGCCCCAGCCCTGAGCCTCCTCCCACACCCAAACTTGAGCCTGGAGCCCCCTCCTGCACTCCGAACTCCCCGGTCCCCCTTCTATACCCCAAACCCCTCATCCCTGGCCCCACCCCAGAGCCTGCACCTCCAGTCAGAGCTCTCACCCCCTCCCACTGCTCAAGCCCCTGCCCCAGCCAGAGCCCCCTGCTGCATTCTAAACCCCACGGCCCCAATCCGGATCACCTTCCTGAGGCAATGGCCATACCCCAGCCAAATTTCTAGTGCCTGCCCCTAAGCTTCTCAAATGAAAAATCGCCAGATTGAATGGAAAGATTACCATGACCTCTGCTGGCCTCACACTCTTCAATGTCCTGTCACAGCACCCCTGAGAGGCAGGGCAGGGCTACTATTCCCATTGTACAGAGGGGAAACTGAGGCACAGAGCGGCTAAATGAGTTGTCCAAGGGCAGACTGGAATTTTGTGGTGACTCAGGGAATCAACCCCAGTCTGCTGCCTCCCACACTAGAGTCCTAACCACTGCGGCATCCTTCCTCTCAGCTAGGCCCTGCCCTGGGGTGACTAGACAGCAAATGTGAAAAATCGGGACAGGGGGTGGAGGGTAATAGGATCCTATAGAAGAAAAAGACCCCAAAACTGGGACCGTCCCTATAAAATCGGGCCATCTGGTCACCCTATTCAGCACTGCCCCTGAGTACAAATAGACGGCAGCTGACCTTCCTCCCACGGTAGGATGAATCACCTGGAAGGTGCTGTGTGCGGTATCCATGGGAATGCTGAGTCAGGAGTTCCATCCATCCCAAGGCCCAGCACGGGACACAGCGTAGGGGGTGGCTTTGGAAATAGAGAGCAGAGCGGATTGTGATTCACCGAAGCCCCTTGCACTGCGTAACAGATATTTCCACCTAGATCTCAATGTTCCAGAACCCGTTGGTAGAGGAGGGAAATGACAGCTGCCTGGGATAACCGACCAGTAACAGCTGATCCCCGCTGGATTAAACTCCAGTGGCTTCTCCGGTCCTATGTTTGGAAGCCTCTTCACTTCCTGACAGCAGGGCTGCTTGCAGGCCGATATCAAAGGCTGTGTGAGAGTAACAGACACGAGCGATGCCGGCCAATGCTAATCCTTGGAAATCATCTGTTTCTGGCAATTGGGTTATTACAGCCACCGCCAAAGTGCTTTCCGAGCACTCCCGCCCCGTGGGGAACGAAGAAATCAGAGTGAATATAAGCGGATTTCTCATTCAGCCGCAATTTTACGGCGCTGCGGAGAGCTGAGGCTGGCAATCTCGCCGGCATAATCCTAAAGGCTTGCTGTGATCATTGTTATATTCTGATATTCAAGGGTGGCTGCGGTTACTGGGAGGAACAGCACTGCAGAGCACACCAGTGAGCCCCCGAAATCAGAGCGGGAAAAGAGCAGCCCCAGCCGAGGCAGGATTCTCCCTCTTCTGGATTCCTGAGAGCCTTGTCCAGTGTGGTGACGGGGCTTCCGGCCCTTTCTTTCCTTTATCACAACACTTGCTGCACCTGCTGTCGGGGGATATGCACATGGTGCAATAGCCCTTCTGAAAAGCCCACTGGAGTAGGGGGTCGGAGTGAGGTCACCCTCCTCCAGCAGGAGGACCAGTCAGCATTGTGCTTGCGAGACCTCCTGCATACACACGAGTCTCAGAGCAGTAGCCGTGTTCGTCTGTATCCACAGATACAACGAGGAGTCCGGTGGCACCTTAAAGGCGAACAGATTTATTTGGGCATAAACTTTGGTGTCAATCCCAAAAGAGATTGACTTTTGTAGTGAGCCAGCCACTCCCAGTCCCTGTCCAAGTCCAAATGAATGGTGTTAAGTTTGCAAATGAATTGTAGCGCTGCAGCTGTATCAAGCATTCTTAAAAGAACAATACCTGCCTGGGGAAGGGAGGAAACAGATTGACAGAGCAAGATGGGTACCCAGAAGTCACCTGCTGCAGGACAGGCCCAACAAGGAAAGTAACAGAACACCACTGGCCATCCCGTATAGCCCCCACTAAAACCTCTCTAGCATATCATCAACAATCTACAACCTATCCTGAAGGACGATCCCTCACTCTCACAGACCTTAGGAGATAGGCCAGTCCTCACTTACAGACAGCCCCCCAACTTGAAGCAAATACTCACCAGCAATTACACGTCACACAACAGAAACACTAACCTAGGAACCAATCGCTGTAACAAACCCCGTTGCCTACTCTGTCCCCATACCTACTTTAGCGGCACCAAAAAAGGGCCCAACTACATCAGCCACACCATCAGGGGCTCATTCACCTGCACATCTAATAATGCGATAGACGCCATCATGTGCCAGCAATGCCCCTCTGCTATTGGCTAAACCTGACAGTCTCTATGTAAAAGAATAAATGGACACAAATCAGACATCAGGAATGGTAACATACAAAAGCCAGTAGAACACTTCAATCTCCCTGGACATTCTATAACAGATTTAAAAGTAGCCATCCTGCAACAAAAAACCTTCAAAAACAGACTTCAAAGAGAAACTGCAGAGCTACAATTCATTTGCAAATGTAACACCATTAATTTGGGTTTGAACAGGGACTGGGGGTGGCTGGCTCACTACAAAAGCAACTTTCCCTCTCTTGGTATTGACACTTCCTCATCAGTTATTGGGAGTGGCCCACATCCACCCTGATCGAATTAGCCCTGTCAACACTGGTTCTCCACTTGTGAGGTAACTCCCTTCTCTTCATGTGTCAGTATAACAAGGCCTGCATCTGTAATATTCACTCCATGTATCTGAAGAAGTGGGGGGTTTTTACCCATGAAAGCTTATGCCCAACTAAATCTGTTAATCTTTAAGGTGCCAGCAGACTCCTTGTTGTTTTCTTGGTGCATACAGATCACTGTGTGCCCCCTGCACATAGCCAGCCAGCTAGCCAGTGTATGGACCTGCATTAGTGTAAACTTTTAGCAGTTTATCCTGTGATTGTCCAACACTCAGGGTTTGCACTGGTGAAGATGCACCAACGGCTGCTACTGATGGCTAAAATTGGGGCAAAACCCCAGCGTGGACAAGGCTTCCGGCAGGCTGGGGAAATTCTCCTAGAGCTGCCCCAAGGTGGCTGTGTTACTCTCAGCACAGTCTCTGGGTAGCAGAGCAAATGCATCCCTTTCAATTCAGCCCTTCCCTTGCTCGTCTTCCCAACAGGTTAGCACCAGCGAGCTGAGACGCAGAGACAATGAGATGTGGAACATTCGCATCCACGCTTTTCTCCACCTGGGAGCGATCGTCGCAGTGGATGTCTTTTTCCACTTCTTCTACATCTTGACCCTTCCCACGGACGTGACGTTCGTGAATCGACTCTCAGACTGGGCTTTAGGTGAGTGACGCAGGGCCTTTCATTCCTGTCCCTTTAGCCACTGGGTCATCGGCAGGCTCTGATTTTAGCAGGTTAAGGAACTTCTCACGTCTTCAGTGTTAACTAATATTTGTATTCAGGTGCCTGAACAATGTACTGTAATAAGGGAAGATAAATCAAGGCCAAAATGGTTAACTGTGGGTGCTTGAAGTTGGGCAACTAAATCATATTTAGGCAGCTAACGTAAAAAGGCTTGGTATGCAGAAGAGCTGAGCACCCAGCAGCTCCCATTGATCTCAGTGGGAATCGTGGGAGCTCAGCACCTCTGAAAATCAGCCCCAAGGTGTGTCGAGTGGGGCACCCAGTAACCCAGAATTAGTGGCCATGTATGAACGTGTTGGCCAGGGTGCTCCCAGGCCGAAGTTCTAAGACAACATGAGACACTGGCCAAGAATCCGCTTTCATGTTCAACAACGACTTCCCCACTGTTTATTCTCTGACTCTATATTCGCGGGGCCAGAATGGGAGAGTTTGAGCTCAGCCCCACTGGCGTGAGCATGAGGCCACCAGAGGGTATAACATCGAGCACTTCAGTGGAGTGGATCCAGATCTGCACTAGTGTAACCCGGAGCAGAATCTGGCCTACATGTGTGTGTGTCTGTGTGGACACGGGCAGAGGCGTCATTGAGAGCCATGGGCAACAACCAGCTAGAGAGAAACTTGCCCCTGGCTGAGCCTGGTTCATTACAGGCGGAAGGTGTATTTGCCGTGGTGCTTTTTGAGACCAGTGTGCACCCGTAACTCAGCCTCTGAACTCATGGGAAGGTTTGTGAATGGAATAAAAACAAACTTTGATTTGTTTCGAAGTGTGATGCCCGGGTTAACCGCTGACACCAGTGCTGAGACAACTGGTATACGCTTCTATAACCATTCTCTTCGATGGATTGTGAGCAGGACTGAATCCAGGAGCTTTAGATCTAAAAGCACAAGCCTCTACTGCTTGAGTTGAAAGACCAGGTCTGCTAGTTCAGAGGAAGTAACAGAGTGCTAAGCCTATTACTATTCTTATTTATGCATTACGGCAGTGCCTAGGAACCCCACTCACGGGCCAGGACCCCATTGTAGTAGGTGCCATTCAAATTCACATCAAAAAGACAGTCCCTGACCAAAAACTTGGCTCACACTCCAAGTTACTTCTATCTGAGGTCCAGACCCCAAAGGAAAACAGAGCCCCCTTGTGTTAATTAGAGCGGGTTAAATGCGTATTCTGTCAGAATATGCCGTTATATCGAATGAAAATGCTTTGTGAAATCAGGTCAGTTTCACTGGAAGAAACCCAGGGGTGGGAGGGGACGGACACTATGAAAACGTCCCGTTTTGACATGTCCCAAATGAAACATTTCAACTTTTTGGTTTGAAAACCACGTTCCATTTCAATTTTTTTTCATGTGTAGGGTATCGCGGGAGAGAATAAAAAGGGCAATCTCGCAACACAATGTTTCAAATGACGCAAAATGATTTTTGTGCTGAATTTTCCTTCCCAGAGAATTTCAAAATCTCTGGGGTCTGTTCTCATTAAGAACGAAGCCAGCTTCCGAAATCACAAAATCCTTCGCTAAACGGCACTTCTCTCCTCTGCCCAGCTCTCCTGTTACGATTAGATCATGCTGCTGTTTGCCTGCCTCTCACTGGGTTGTTCTTTTTTCTCCCTTTTTTGATGCGCACCACACAGCCGGCCTGGCCTACTCTAACTTGGTGTATGACTGGGTGAAAGCTGCGGTGATGTTTGGAATTATCAACACCATTGCTAGGTTGGATCACCTGGACCCGCCGCAGCCCCCAAAGTGCATCACGATGCTCTACGTCTTTGCAGAAACGTGAGTGCATCGAAAACGTTCATGGACCCAGGCAGTAGGAGACTGATCCGGTCAGTGCAAAAGGAAATATACTGAGAAGCTTGGTCATTTCTCTCTCCTTGCAACCAGTTGGTCAAATAGCCCCAAGATCTTATCGGATAAGGCTGCAAAGGAAGGAAGGGAGAATGCTCATATGCTACATAGATTACCTAGTTAGATAGATGTGGCCATGGTCCCAGATGCTCAGCTGATGTCAACAATCATCACGCTGCTCAAGTCTATGGAGTTAGACTGATTTACACCAGTTGAGGCTATGGCCTGTTATCCCTGTCTACTGATACCAGAATGGGCTAAGCACACAGCATGGAGAGAAATTATTTAGCGTGGTCCAGGGGGACGTAAGCAGGAGTAATGGGATGGACGGAAGAGAAGGGACGTGTAAGCTGAATATCAGGGAGAACAAGGAGATGTATTATCCTGTGGAACAGTCTCCAAAGGGAAGAGGTGGAGGTCCCATTACTTATGACATTTTAAAAACTAGACACTAGGCAATGCAGAAAATGGTCCTTCCCCGAGAGGTACATTCAGTCAGTGAACTGCGAAACCTTTTCCACCTCCCGCTTCAGTGGTGGATTTATCAGGATAACATCAGATTGTTCCCAACTAGCCATAGTACAGAGGGGTAGCCGTGTTAGTCTGTATCCACAAAAACAACAAGGAGTCCGGTGGCACCTTAAAGACTACTGGATTTATTTGGGCACAAGCTTTCGTGGGTTAAAACCCCACTTTTTCAGCTCCATAGTGTTACAGTGGTGCGAAAGGAGAATTCTCCCCCTTTTCTGGCCCACTTCTGCTAAAAATGTAGCTTACATCACTATTCATATCACTGAAGTCAATGACCCAGAGATGGCTCTGGAAGAGGCGTCTGCTCGCACCCAAGTCCCAGTGTGGCCCATTGACGTCTGGCATTTGCATAGGAATAACTGTAAAGTCAGATGCTTTGGTGAAACATTTGCATCGGAGACAGTTAAAGTTAACACTGGTATTCTGAGCCGGGCAGACACACTGGTTAATCGGGAGCACGTTCGATGGTGTTATACTAATGTAAACGGGTGCAAGTGAGAGCAGACGTCTTTGAATGACTATGTAATATAATGCAATTGTTAACACTTCTCTCATTTTCCCTCTTTGTATTTTAGGCACTTTGACAGAGGGATTAATGACTGGCTGTGCAAGTAAGTCTCCTGAGGAGATCTGTCTTCTCCACTGGGGTCTGGGGCCTTCTCTTCCACGGGATGACTGACTCCCTGAATGGCAATGTAACTGCCACTAGACAGCGTTATTCACCCTGGTCACAGAGAACCCTAAAGCATCTCAGTTCTCATCTCTCTGCTGATCAGCTCCCGAAGCTGTGATCCAGTCAGTTTGTTTTTGAAAAAAGGGCTGAGCCGAGTGGTTTGAAGACAATAAGAACCAGCCTGAACGCGACTCAAACCTCTTTGCTGAATAATTCTACCCCGGCTTGCCTCCACTCCGGCTCTCTCTCACTCCGCCGAATCCAGCCCCCCCAAATCTCTGGTGACCTCGTTCTGACCATATCCCACGGCTAGTGCTGCATCCACGTCTTCCTCCGCCTTTCAGCTCTTCTCAGGAACAATAACTTGCTAGTGACTGTGGGAGGAAAGCGCCAGGTGGTCTGTGATTAAATGTTTGTGCAGCAGGGAGCCTGGTAAATGCCTCACACAAGGCGAGGTGGTAGGGTTGCAAACTTCGTAATATTTAAAAACCGGACACCCTGTATCTTCCCCCTGAGGCCCCGCCCCGGCCCCACCTCATCCCCCCCCCCCCCGACCCCACCAACTCCTCTTCCTCCCTCCCCCTGTTGCTTGATGCTATTTCCCTCTCTCCCCTGCCGAGATTGGGAGGGACTCATCTGCGGAGCCGGGGCTGGGAGCTGCAGCTGCCCGACGCAGGTAGGAGGCAGCCCCGGCTAAACAGGGACTGGCACGGGCGATGACCTGGCACCTCCCCACTCCCCCTGCACAGAGTAACCGGACTTTGTGTGTCCAGTCAGTAGATCCAGTAGAGCTCTAGGAAGCGGTGTCACAATAAGTGTATATGGTAAAACCCATCTCCTTGCGGGAGAAGAGTGAGAGGGGCCGTGTAGTGGCTTGTATGATGGTGATACGGTACATGCTCATTGCTGGAGGTTTCCCAGGCATCGTCCTTAACGCTGCCCCAGCCCTGCCTGCTGCAGAATCCCATCCCCAGGCAAAAAAAAAAAAAAAAGTCCCGTGATTCCCTCCTGGCTCTCCTTCAGTTGCCCCGCAGCAGGGTGTAACCCTCGCAGTGCCAGACAGCAGCCATCCCCAGCTGCCCACCATTCACTCCCCAGCAGAGGTAACTCTTCTATGGCCAGGACACCCAGACAAATTCTTCCTCCTCCCGTGCAATCCCCAGGAGATAAAACGCCGGCAGAAGACAGTCCTGGAGTAACTTGATTGGAAGCCAACGCTCTCCGTAGGGTAATGAGGTGGGGAATCCTCTATTCAAGCTGCAGGGCTGCCCTATCCCAGCGGCTGGCTCTTGCGCAGCACTTTCCATCTGTGGCTCCCAGAGCACAAAGGCGGGCCAGGATCATCATCCCCATTTTACGGATGGAGAAACTGAGGCATAGAGGGGTGACAAGACTTGCCCCCGGCAAAGGCACCAACTTTTAGTTTTCCCCAGCAGTGCTCCACCGGCTGCCCCAAGGCCTCACTCCCACTCCGCCACGTCCCCAAGGCCCCTGCCCACCTGCTGCTTGCTGCTCTACACCCTCCCCCAAGCCCCTTCCTGGGCCACCAAACAGCTACAGCTGGTGGGTACTAAGCTATTTTTTCCCCATGGGTTCTCCAACCCAGGAGCACCCACGGAGTCAGTGCCTCTGGCCCCAGGTCATCCAGCAGACCAGTGGCCAAACCAGGAATGCAATGCAGATCTCCACTAAGCGACACTGATCCTATTGACCCCTAGGTACGTGTACGATCACCTTGGGGAGAACCACGACGATGTCGTGAAGGAACTTCGGGCCACCATCTGCACCTTCACGGTCACCACCCTGTGGCTGGGCCCCTGCGAGATCGTTTACATCTGGTCCGTCTGCAACTGCTTCGGACTCAACTTCGAGCTCTGGGTGCAGAAGGTGTTCCAGCTGGAGCCCTTTGGCAGCATGGAGGTAAGAAACTCAAGGGCAACCTGCCCTCAGGTGGGGTGCCTCATCTGGTTTGGGGTGATATAACACAGATCGATACGAACGTGGGACGTCAGCGGAGCGGCACCAGTTTGCACCCAGGGGCCCAAAACGCTGCTTCGTACGGCATTTTAGATCTCCGATCAAATGGGGAGCCGCTAACGGAGGAACCTCCACACTGTCGCGCTCCCTGGCAGGCTGCCACAGAACTGCCGTCGCCCCTGCCTCGGTTTCCCTTAGTTTGTTCAGGGATGGAACCGATATCTGTCAGTCCGCGTCTGTCACCCCAGTCCTCCGGCTGGGTTACTTGCAGCTCTCCCCTTTCAGGGCGGAAAGGAGTCTGGCCCCACCCGAAGTCCTCCCCCTCTCTTTAGTGGGGCTTCTCTCAGTCGTCCCAGCTTTCGGCCAGGGGCCTCTCTTTTTATCGCCAATTTCCCTTCTTTCTTCAGCAGGGCAGAAATAAGGTAAGTTAACACAGGGACACAAAGGCAAAGTCGAGTATTCCTGTTACTGCCGCCATCCCTGGTCAGGGTTCTCCACAGTCCCTACTTCATGCAGGGCTAAGAGGAGGAACCAGGAGTCCCTACCCTGGGGCTTTCTGGATCTCCAGCCGCCCCCCCCCCCCAGCCCCGTTCTGCTTGGGCTACAGCCTTTGATCTGCCCCCGCTGTCCGTAGCTGGCCCATAGGTGCAGCTGGGGAGGTGATCGCTCCATTTTTGGACCCTGTAGGGTATTTCTACATGAGCGTCCCATCCTGGGGTCAACAGACTCAGGCTCGAGCTAGCATGCTAAAAACAGCTGTGTAAATGTCAGGTCTCAGGCTAGAGCCCAGAGTCTGACACCACCCCCTCCTTAGGCTTCAGAACCACAATGTCTACACAGCTGATTTTGGCCCAGTAGCACCAGCTGAGGCTGTCAACCCGGGCTAGGCGTCTCACTGCCATGAGCTGTGTAGATGTGGCCTTAGTGTCCGTTCTCTCGTAGGGTCTATACACCGCATGACAGGAACCTTCCCCATCTTTGGCTGGGAAGGACTGACAGCCCCATGCCTCCCACCTAAAGCCCTTTGGATACCTCAGATCACCCTCATTTGGGTTTTGAAAGGCTGGTAGAGCTGAAGGGATCACCTCTAGGGCAGGGAGGGCCGCTCAGTCTCCATGGCTACAGAGTCTAAGGCCTTTCTGCTGGGATTACCAACAAGGGCTCTGAGTGGCAGCCTTCGTGCTCCAAGTTCTCCACCTTCATGAGCAGCAACATGCACATACAAAATCCAAATTCCCTCCCGCATAGAGCCCAATCCAAAGCCCACCTGAGCTGCTTCGCGGCTTCAGGGGAGACTTATTCCAGCCAGAGAACGGGAGCTTCCCCTCAGGGAACATGGAGAGGGCATTGAGGGACCCAGAACTACAACCTGGGAAGCACCCACAGCGACTCAGGTGGAAGTAAAGTTAATGCCAACCAACCAAAACATTTAAAGTGCCCACATGGAATTTTTCCAGAACCTGTTTTTATTCTGCAATTTTTTTTTTGACATTTCAACTTTTTTGGGGGATGAAAACAAACATTGAAATATTGGAATTTCCCACAGATCTGAAATTCCATTTTTCGATCCGGTCTAAAGACCTGTGACACCCCCGCATCTAAATCTAGGCGCTAGTGGCCAATAGGATGCAACACATCACATCAGGGAAACATTTCTGTTGTTTTTACCAAGCCTAAACCATCGGACCTGACAACAACACTCTTCAAAGAAACACTTCAGAGCTAACCATCCCCTGGCTTCTCGAAACTGAACTTGTAACCAGACTATAACACACAAAGCCAGAGAAATCTGATTGCCCAAGGCACCACAGTTCTCAGCTCCTGGGATTTCTGGTTCTCTTTGAAGATTGCTATAAACACCACTTCCCGTCTCCAGTCACAGCAGCGGCACTGAGAATTATGTGCAAGTGACTCTCTCATTCTGCTGTTGTCACGGGGCTTCAAATCTTAACAGTGTCCAGCTAGGGCTAATAACAATCATGACAAAGGATCGTGCCCATAGCAGTGTGCCTCAAAGCCGCCTGCTATTACTAAGGTGCACAGGAGAGGCAAAAAACCCCTCCCGTCATCTATTAGACACTGGTCCATTCCCTTATCTACCTGAGTGGGATTCAGTGTAGGACCAGAGGAGACGTTTTAACCCACCCTTGTGCTCCTCCAGTCCTGGGTTCCCTGGCTGCTAATGGAGCCTAAACTCTGCTGCGTTCTACACACGGCTGCCCACGGCCCCAGGAAACCATTCCTGCAACTGGAGATCAGCCACATGTAACAACATCCCAGCCGTGCCCCCCCCCACCCCCCGTCCTCCCCCAGGACAGGCCCCCTCTCTGGAGGCCAGGAGGGATGGTGGCAAAAGGGCTGCTCCGGCAGCCCGGTCCCACCGAAGGGATCGCAGGACAACACAGCTATAGTATGGAGTGAACTGGACTGTATGCCTGCCCGGTGATGGGGGAGGCTGAATTCTTCCACTCCCACCAGCCTCCCTGTCCTGATGAGCCTTCAGTCTAACTCAAATGAACCCTGGACAAGTCCCAGGGGTATAATCCGGGCCGGGGTGGGTGTGGGGGTCACTGAAGTGGGGAGGGTTTGCTTGGCAAGGAGGCTGTGTGGAGAGAGCACCATGGCCCAGGCAGCCACAAGAGAGGAAGGAGAGGGGGGCAAAGGCAGCAGTAAGGCAGGGGGAAGAGCGTAGGGAAAATGAGAGTGACCACGTCCGCCATGGGCACGAGCTAGCCTGAAGCACAATGAAGTTTACTTAGGGTCTCTGCTCTCCAGATTCAGCTGCCCTGGCTCCATTGACTTCCACTCTGAACTGTTCCCTCCAGGGCGTGAGGCACTTAGGCCCAACTCAGTGGGAGTGAGGCACTTAGATGTGGAAAGACTAAGACCTCACTCCCGCTGAGTTCAATGGGCCTCAGTTCCCCATCTGTATAATGGGCGTAATAACACAATTGTACCTCACAGCGCGGCTCTGAGGAGAAAGATGGTGTGGTGTTCAGACACCACAGTCGTGGAACTTGAGATAGAAAGACGGGCTCTCAGAGAGCACAGCGAACAAAAAAAATCCCACTCCCCTTAGCAGGCAGCGCTGTCCCCTTACGCTCCTGTCCCTCTGTTTTGTCGGGCAGGCCAACATGTCAGAGCCGATGTCTCGGCGGATTAGAGGGATCTTCGGGGCTGCAAACTTCTGGGCCATTGTCTTCTACAACGTCCTTGCCCTCAACAGCCTGGACTTCACGCTGCTGGTTGCCAAGAGAATCCTCCTGACAGGTAAAGCCCTTCTGGTCCCCCAAAATGGATGGATGGGCAGGAGTCACTATGCCAAACTCAAACCAACAACCCCCGCCCCCCAACCTGGCACCCCCGACTTAACGGGAGGAGCATTTGTGATTAGTGTATAGGCCCCTTCGGGCAGGGACCATCCTTTTTTGCCGTGTTTGTACAGGGCCTACCACAGTGCGGCTCTGGCCAGGGTGTAGACCTGTCATTGCTATTGCAACGTAAATAATACGAACAGGGATTTATTCCCCCGCTGCCTCCTACTTCCGTTACAGCCGCTGTTCCCATGTGGAGCTGAGATTGGCAGACACACGCTCTCCTCACCAGCCTTGTATTTCTAACAGTTTCTTAAGCCGCTGTATTGGATCCCTTCTGTTTTTAAATCCCATTCGTTCTCCCATCCCCTAATAACTTACCCTGACTGTGTGTTTCTCACCGAGAGGTGGCAGCAGCATGTTGAAATAGCCTGGGCTAGAAGTAGCTGATTGAGTGGTGTCCCGTCCCCTTCCCGGCTGCCCCACGGGACTGACCGGGGCTCAGGAGGGGGAGAATGTTGACCTGGGGGGGTCAGAACGTCAGGAGTTCCTGACGGCTGAGTTCATTGTCGGAGCTGGTCGTGTTACTCATTGAGAGGTCCTGTTTTAACAGGCACAGAGCCTCGGTCTCTCTTTCTCTGCTATGGAGACCGTTGTGGCGTCTAACACTGCCAGCCCCCTGCCCAGTGGAATTATGGTCCTGTACTAGAAGCTGCGTATTCTCTCTATTATTGATATTCTAAACCGGGGCCTGGGAATGGACTCCCCTGTTCTCTGGGGTGGGGTGGGGGGATGATAGTTGAGGTGGGATCTCCAGGGGGCAGTTCCAGGCCCAGTGTCTATAGAGGGACAGGATGTGAAGGACCATGGCATGGGGCGAGCTAAGAGCTAGTCTACACAACATGGGCACAGCTGCACCGATGTCACTGCGCCGCTGTAGCGTGTCTAGTGAAGACACGTATGCCTATGGGGGAGAGCGCTCTCCTGTCGGCATAACTACGCTCTATCTCAATGAGAGGCGGAAGTAGGGTGACCAGACAGCAAATGTGAAAAATCGGGATGGGGGTGGAGGGGGTAATAGGAGCCTATATAAGAAAAAGACCCCAAAATCGGGACTGTCCCTATAAAATCAGGACATCTGGTCACCCTACGCAGAAGTGATGGTGGTGGGGAGTGTGTCCCACCAACATAGAGCGGTGTGGACAGAGCTTTAAGTTGACGTACCTTACAGCGCTCAAGGGGGTGGCTCTTTCACACCCCTGAGTGACGTAACGTACAGTGGCTTACGCGGTCGTGCAGACAAGCCCTAAGTGGGACGGAGGCGGCGGTCTGAGCTTGGGGAGCCACAGGATTCTAAACTGGGAGGGGCCTCACGGTTTATAGGAGACCGTGCTACTTTGGCAGATCTGGGCCCACCCCTGGAGAACTCCTCCCCAGTGGGATGAGTGCAGAAGGGGTCAGATCCGAAGCCCACAGAAGTCGATGGAAAGACGGCCATGGGTCGCCGTGGGTCATGCACAGACACGATTCCCAATGTTTGGCACCTCTCAGGACCTGCCCCACACTGAGCAAGGATGCGGAGTTGCATTCAGACTAGCTTTGGAGAAGAACCTCCCCCTTTTCATTAGCGCCCAAGCTGTCTGTCTGTCTGTCCCTCGCAGGTTTCCCACTCAGCACCTTGTCCATCTGGTTCATCACCTACTGCGGAGTGCAGCTGATCAAGGAGAGGGAGCGCCTCCTGGCAATAGAAGAGGAGAAACGAGACAAAGAAAAGGCAGCCTAGAGATGAGAAGAGGATTGGCCCAGATACCTCCGCGGCAGCATCACTTCCTCCCAGCCATCCAGCCCAAGACCCCCACAAATGGGGCACTCCAGCATTATTTGAAGCCAAGCTACTGTCTCTCACCCATGTACAAACCACCTGTCATAAAAATCTTCTAGCTTAAATAAAGATTTTTCCATGAGACTTCAAAAGGCTTTTAATACGCTAAGAACATACGGCAAGCTAAATTATGTTAGATCCATTTAACAGCTTCGAAGACCTTCATGGCCATCTGGGCTGACCTCCTGCATAACACAGGCAGGAAGTTTTCACCCACTGATCCCAGCAGCTCAAGCCCATAACTTGTAGATGAGCTAAAGCATTCAGTCCAGCTGCTAGACACACCACTTGGTGTTTCAGAGGGAGTAGAGAGGTTATTTTACCTCTGTATCCGGCACTGGTGTGACCACGATGGAATACGGAGTCCAGTTCCGGCATTCACAATTCAAGAAGGATGTTGATCAATTGGAGAAGGTTCACAGAGGAGCCACCAGAATGATTCAGTGATTGGAAAACCTGACGAACAGTGACAGACTCAAGGAGCTCAATCCATTTAGCTTTACAAAGAGAAGATTAAGAGGTGATGCTCAGCAAATTCTAATGGGAAATGAGGCGTATATTTTTAACAGGGAAGGTAATTAACCATTGGAAGAATTTTCCATGGTCGTGGTGGAAACCACGGAATGATGGATTCACCATCATTGACAATTTTTAAATCCAGAGTGGATTTTTTCTAAAAAATAATAGGTTCTAGTTCCAACAGAAATTTGTTTCAGGGAAGTTCTACGGTCTGGGTTATACAGGAGATGAGACTAGATGACCACAATGGTCCCTTCTAGCCTTAGAAATCTATGTATCCTGTATAATTAAAGCACCAGGAATCAGAGATCTGGGTCTTACTCCTGGCTCCTTGATGTAATTGCTTGGCTTGACACCAGTCTCACAGACACTGATGTAGATGTCAATGACTTTTGAGGTCTTACTCCTGATTCACAGCTGTGTAAGTGAGACTAGACACCGGACCATTCTGTGACCTTGGGCAAGTCACTTAACCTCAGATTCCCCAGGGACTATTCCTATCCCTCTCATTCTCGGGCTGAATTCATTCATATTTCTGGAGGAGCTTTGCGATCCTCAGGGGGAAGGGACTTTATGCCGTTCCCCGTGTTCAGGGACAAGGTGAGGTGATTGGTTCTGATCTCACTTCCGCTGGTGTAAGTCCACCCATGCATCAGGGTCAACCCATCTTACAGGAGCCCACCGGCCCTCGTTCTCCACTCACACTCGTTTACACACAATATAGCTTCACTGACCTTACTGGAGTGACTCCCAATTGACACCAGCAGGCCCGAGAGGACAATCAGGCCCCATGGAGTGACACACAGGTCTGACTCAGACACATGCTCTCTGTCACTCCGGGTTCATGCCGCTGTAACGCCACTGAACCCAAAGGAGTTAGACTGTCATAAAACTGGAGCGACGCCCACCCCTCGTGTCAGGATGTCTTGTAAGACGATCCAGGAGCCAGGCTGATGGGCTCCATTGAGGATCTGCTCCAAAGTCGTGGGGGATGGGGTGGGCGCTGTCTTTTGGTGGAGCCTCTCCCTTGCGTAATCTCATACAACCCACTCAGATGCCAGCCCCCGCCCCAACATACATTCTGCTGCTGGGCACCCTTGTTTCTTGGCACAGCCAGCAGCCCCAGAGATGCAAAACGTACCCGTGACAGCAACGTAATCCGAGGAGTCACTTCTCTTTATGAAAGGCTCCTCCAGAAGGAGGCTGAAGACGTATCGAGTTGATCTGTCCCCAGGAGGTTCGAGTCCGGGCACAGACTAATCGGGCAAGAGCGGTCAGAGCTGACCCGGTCGTGGGTGGCAGAATGAATGACACTGTGTGTGACAGTGCAGGGCTGTTCGGCCTTCGGTGCACTGGGAGAAAACATAATCCATGCCCTAAGAGTCCAAATTTAACCCGCAGCTGCACCTGCTGGAACCTTCACCCGGAGCGAATGTTAGAAGCTGGCTGAGGGAGCAACCTGCTGGAGAGACGCTTAATAAAAGGTCTGGTGCTTTCTCCTGCCCCCCTCCCGCATGAGGTGAACCCCGCTCCTGTCTTGTTAAGCCACTGCTGGCGTTAGAAGCCAGCCTGGTGTAGGGGAAAGAGCGAGGAAGGCCTGAGTTCTAATCCCGGCTCCGTGCCCAGCCTGGGGCTGGACAAAGTTTCATTCACTGGCCATTTTTAAATCAAGGTTGAGTGCTTTGCTGACGGATCTGCGCTCGTTCAAACAGGAATCATTTCGGGAAAACCCTCTGGCCTGTGTCCTACAGGGGGTCAGACTACATCAGAGGTGGGCAAACTACAGCCTGTGGGACCGTCCTGCCCAGCCTTTGAGCGTCTAGCTGGGGAGATAAGCGCCCGGTCCCTCCCCCCGCCACCCCCTCTCCCCCACAGGGTGGCTGTGAGATGATGCTGCTGTGAGCGTCATGGTAAAGGGTTGGGGAGCAGGGGGGTTGGGTAAGGGGCAGAGGCTCCCGGGGGCAGTCAGGGTCCTGGGAGGGGGTGGTCAGGGGACAAGGAGCAGGGGAGTTGGGCGGGCTGGATGGGTCGCAGGTGGATAGGAGGCGGGGGCCAGGCTGTTTGGGGAGGCACAGCCTTCCCTACCCAGCCTTCCATACAGTTTTGCACCCTGATGTGGCCCTCAGGCCAATACGTTTGCCCACCCCTGGACTAGATGATCACAATGGTCCCTTCTGGACTAGATGATCACAATGGTCCCTTCTGGCCTTAGGGCCTATGAATCAAAGCCACATTTGATCCCAGTTCCCTCACCTATGCAGTTCTGGGGGGATGGGGAATTCCAGCACTTGCCCACCTTCCTCACAGAGATGTTGTGAGGCTCCCTTACAGGTGTCAATGCATTATTGTATTTCACTCCTCCCGGGATCAGGCTCTCTCTGGAAGGACGGAGAATGACAGTCTCCACCAGGAGACGGCGTTACCAACAATCGCTGCTTTAATCACGTGTGGCTAGAATCCCAAATGATCCCAACTAATCCCACCATTGCACAATCATCAGGGGACAAAAACTTTTCACAGCAGCCAGATTATTAACACCATTATTCTACACTCCTGTAGGGACCAATCCAAAACCCACAGAGTCAATAGAAAGATGCCCATTGACTTCCATGGGGTTTGGATTAGGTTCTCACACCAAACACCTTACACCAGGGGTTCTCAAACTATTGAGAACCCCGACCCCTGTATGGTTTCTCCCTCGGCACGGCGGACCCTTGTATGTCAGCTGAAAAGCCGCCGAATAAATTAACTTCACATTTGGTGGCTATTTTCGGCGGACATGCCGAGTGCTTTCGGGAGCGCTCGGCATGTCCGCCAAAACTAGCCGCTGGATGCGGAAGTGATCGCGGCGGTGGCTTTTCGGCGGCACAAGCAGCTCGCGCCCCCTCAGGAGGCAGTCGGCGACCCCCCGAGGGGTCGTGACCCACAGTTTGAGAAACGCTGCCTTACACAAGCCCACTGAAATCAATGGAGAATTCAATTAGCTTTTGGTCTGGTGTCTCGCTGTGACCGCATGTGGGATACCAGAGAGAAAGAACCCATGACCTATGTATATTTCAGAATCATTTTACTCCATATTTACTTATGTATTCCTTCTCATAGCACAAGAACTAGGGGTCACCAAATGAAATGAATAAGCAACAGGTTTAAAACAAACAAAAGGAAGTACTCACACAATGCACAGTCAAGCGGTGGAACTCCTTGCCAGAGGATGTTGCGAAGGCCAAATCTATAGCCGGGTTCAAAAAAGAACTAGATAAATTCCTGGAGGATAAGTCCATCAATGGCTATTAGCCAGGATGGAGAGGGATGGTGTCCCCAGCCTCTGTTTACCAGAAGCTGGGAATGTGCAACAGGGGATGGATCACTTGATGATCACCTGTTCTGGTCATTCCCTCTAGCACCTGGCATTGGCCACCGTCAGCAGACATGATGCGGGGCTAAACGGACCTTTGGTCTGACCCAGTACGGTCAATCTTATGTTCTGCTCTCTGGAACTGGGTTAAGTCCAGTCTCAATTAGTTGCTTCACCTTCTGACCCGGAAGCATAAATAAACAACACACTAATAAAACTGAGATGATACCATCATCGGGGCCGACTCCGTGGGTGCTCTGGGGCTGGAGCACCCATGGGGAAAAATGAGTGGGTGCTCGGCATGCACTGTCACTCAAGTTCCCCTCCCCTCCTGCCCTTCCCTCCACCTCCGCCCCGGAGTGTGCCGTGTCCCCGCTTCTCTGCCTACCTCCCAGCGCTTGCTGCTGCAAAACAAGCTCCGGGAGGGAGCGGGGAGGAGTGGGAACGCAGCGCACTCAGGGGAGGTGGTGGGGCTGGAGGCGGGATTTGGGAAAGGAGTTGGAATAGGGGCAGGGAGGGGGCTGAGACTTTGGGGCAGAGGTTCGAATGGGAGCAGGGCAGGGGTGGAGTCGGGGCAGGGCCAAGGGTAGAGGGGGGTTGGGCACCCAGCGGCACCAGCAGAAGTCGGCACCTATGGATGCCATTCAAGAGGGACAAAGAACACAACAGGATCTAGAGAGATTAAAGACCTGGGTAAAAAAATGAGATTCAGCTTGGCAAAGTGCAAACTAATGCATCGGGGGGGGGAGGGGAGGGGAATAATCCAAACCCCAGCCCCTAAAACTAATGCATCGGGGGGGGGGGGGAATAATCCAAACCCCAGCTCCTAAAACGCTGCAGTTTAAAAGCCACAGAAGACGCTGCCCGAAAAAGACAATCAAAGTAGCTGGGAAGAGGCAGCAGGGTAAGAGCATCCCAAGGGCCATGTTCCAACCTGTCACTCACCCACTGCTCGGCACATGGGAGTCGGTATGGCATGAGATATGTTGTGTGTATAGTGGCCATGCAGCCTACTCGCCGCCAGCTAAGCAGCAAGCCCTGCATTGTGATGGGTTGTGTCTCTCCAACAATATACAAGAGAAACAAAGAAGAAGAGCCCTAGCAATGACGCCCTCTTTTCCACCGTACGGTTGTAGGAACTTGCTTGCGTAGTTTAAACCCACCTGAACCAAATGGATCCAGTGTTCCCGCAGTGTCCTGGCTTACAGACTCCTTGAGCTTCTGCCTGTTCAGTGACGGCCTTTAGGACAATGTGCTGTTTCCAGTTTCCATCAGCTTTGGTGCATGAGCAGGATGGGATGCAGCTGTATTTGGTCTGTAATAAAAACTGATAGTCAACTAGACAGATAGGGTCACAGCTGAGACTGTTGTTATCACAAACTCAGTGACACTTTGCAAGGTTCCAGTATCTTGTAGCGTCTCTGTTGTCTTCCATTCATTTCAGATCATTAACAACTGGATGTTTCCCCCCAACTTCTGGATGGACAAATTGCTCCACATGTAACAAGATGGAGATCTGGGCTTAATTCCTGGCTCTGCCTCAGACTTCCTGTGTAACCTTGGCTGGGTCATCTCATCTCAGATTTTCACACGCACGCAGCCACCCAGCTGCTCCCTTTCTGAATAATGGGCCTGGCGTTTGGATTCCAGGTGATACCAGGGCTTTGATTTTGATGGCACCGAAGTCTGTGAGAAGAGCTGTTCTCACAGATTTAGCTGGGGATTGGTCCTGCTTTGAGCAGGGGGTTGGACTAGATACCTCCTGAGGTCCCTTCCAACCCTGAGATTCCATGGTTCTGTGACCTCCATCCCCAAGTGACAACACGTTGGTGAGATCAGTTGATCTTAGGAGGCTTTCGCCATCAGTGATGGAAAACTCAGGAGAGCTCTGCCACCCCTAAACTGCACCCAGATTAAATCGAGAAGAAGAGGCCCAGTCTATGCAGAAATTGAACCAAGTTGAGAAAACCGGTCTCTGTGTAAAATTAGTTAAATCCATGCTGTGGCCAAATGACCGATGTTGGTATGGTGGGTCCCACGCTTGTCTTGGTGAGGGCTAGAAGTTATTATGAAATGTGTGTCCCTGTTTTCCCCATTGAAAATTTGTGAATTTTTTTCAGCTGGCTCTAGACAGCAGGGAATAGTGGGCAACAGAGAGGGAGGACGGCCCAGTGAGGAGGGTGCCAGCCTTGTGTCCCAGCTCCACCAGACTCTGCGTGACCTTGGGCAAGTCTCTGTGCCTCAGTTCCCCATCTGTAAAATGGGGATAGTAGCACTGCCCTGCCTCCCAGAGAGGGTGGGAGGAAAAATACATTAAAACAGTGAGGCCTGTTCAGACACAGCAGTGATGGGGTTCCATAAAATTACCACAGACAGAAGAGACCCCAGAGCCCCATCCTCCAAACCACAGGCCCCTATCACATGTGCGGTAAGAGAACCGCCTTTAGCTGCTGCCAGTAGAGGGCTATGACACACAGCTGAGCATGTAAAACACTTCTCCCCCCCGCAACAGTTACCCTGGAGCAGGTCACGGGAATGTCTCCCTTCACCCTCCAGAAAAATCAACTGTCCAAAGGACCCGGGCAGCCTTAGCTGAGTCACAATGACAGTGGGATACGCTTCCTCATTGCATATCTATGGAATTAGCGTCATTGTGTATTTTTAGCCAGGTGAGTCCTGCACTCCACGGTGAAGAGCGGGAGGGGGGAAGAGGGACGACAAACCCT
>JAVMKO010000002.1:217969790-217989790 GCA_032164245.1 Sternotherus odoratus | reverse complement strand
ATATAGGGTTCTAGGGGGCCCAGTTCTTCTCATTGAAGCCAATAGAGTTAGACCAGGGATAGGTTTAGTCATACACATTGGACAGACAATGATAAAAAATGAAAGTTCTGACGCTGATTACAAAAAAAGGTCATAAATCCAGAAGTCTTGCAAATTTTAAAATGAATTATTATTCAGCTAAAAAATCATATCTGGAAATTCATTGTTTTCTCTTTGCCATTTGTTATTCTCAGGTAAAATAAACTTCAGTCACCCAATCAGAAGAAGACATAATAGCATGTGACTGGTCACCTGACATAAATAACAAATAAATAGGCTGAAAATGTCTAAGTAGGTAACATACACACAAATTAAGCTCAGGAGAGGCACACAGAGACTTTGGTAATGTGGGCTATATTGTATCTGGGTAGACAGCTGGACCTGGATATGTTATAGTTAGAGCAGGTCAATGTTTTTCCCAATTGAACAGTTTTCCATCAGAAAATACTGATTTGAGTAAATCAGCATGTTTCATGGGAACATGTTGATTAAAATTTTTCACAGGAGATTATCAAAACGTCTCATTTTGAGACCTTGGAAATGCTGTGTTTTGATTTTATCATGTTGACTTACACGTTATGTTAATAGTATTATATCATACCATGCTGTGTAGGTCGTAGTGAAATGACAGAGTCAAAATTAAACATCTCAAAAACTTTCATTTTGCAAAAATGTCCAAGAATTTTTGACTTTTTATCCCATTTCAGGACAAATCCAAATGTCAAAATCTCAGAACGTATATAGACTGGAATAAATATTATTCAACCACCTTTACTCTTGATGCAAATCCTGTTAGTGCTCTTTGCAGTAACAGAGCTGGCATCTCTCCAGGTCGGATGAACACGAGAGATCCCCAAGATCACTGGTTCTTAAGCCGGGGCCCAATCTGGAGGTCATCTAGTCCAACCCCCTGCTCAAAGCAGGACCAATCCCCAACTAAATCCATAACTAAATCATCCCAGCCAGGGCTTTATCTAGCCTGACCTTAAAAAAATCTCTAAGGAAGGTGATTCTATCACCTCCCTAGGTAACCCATTCTAATGCTTCACCACCCTCCTACTGAAAAAGTTTTTCCTAATATCCAATCTAAACTTTCCCAACTGCAACTTGAGACCATTACTCCTTGTTCTGTCATCTGGTACCACTGAGAACAGTCTAGATCCGTCCTCTTTAGAACCCTCTTTCAGGTAGTTGAAAGCAGCTATCAAATCTCCCCTCAGTCTTCTCTTCTGTAGACTAAACAATTCCAGTTCTCTCAGCCTCTCCTCATAAGTCATGCGCTCCAGGCCCCTAATAATTTTTGCTGCCCTTCTCTGGACTCTTTCCAATTTTTCCACATCTTTCTTGTAGTGTGGGCCCCAAAATTGGACACAGTACTCCAGATGAGTCCTCACCAATGTCGAATAGAGTGGAACAATCGCGTCCCTCGATCTGCTGGCAATGCCCCTACTTCTACAGCCCAAAATGCCATTACCCTTCTTGGCAACAAGGACACACTGTTGACTCATATCCAGCTTCTCATCCACTGTAACCCCTAGGTCCTTTTCTGCAGAACTGCTGCCCAGCCATTCGGTCCCTAGTCTGTAGCAGTGCGTGGGATTTTTCCGTCCTAAGTGCAGGACTCTGCACTTCTCCGTGTTGAACCTCATGAAATTTCTTTTGGCCCAATCCTGTAATTTGTCTAGGTCCCTCTGTATCCTATCCCTACCCTCCAGCGTATCTACCACTCCTCCCAGTTTAGTGTCATCTGCAGACTTGCTGAGGGTGAAGTCCACACCATCCTCCAGATCATTGATAAAGATATTGAATAAAACCAGCCCCAGGGGAACTCCGCTTGATACAGGCTGCCAACTAGACATGGAGACATTGATCACTACCCATTGAGCCCGACGATCCAGCCAGCTTTCTATCCACCTTATTCATCCAGCCCATATTTCTTTAACTTGCTGGCAAGAATATTGTGGGAGACCGTATCAAAAGCTTTGCTAAAGTCAAGGAATAACACATCCACTGCTTTTCCCTCATCCACAGAGCCTGTTATCTCATCATAGAAGGCAATTAGGTTATTCAGGCATGATTTGCCCTTGGTGAATCCATACTGACTGTTCCTGATCACTTTCCTCTTGTCTAAGTGCTTCAGGATTGATTCCTTGAGGACCAGGCACTGAGGTGAGGCTGACTGGCCTGTAGTTCCCTGGATCCTCCTTCTTCCCTTTTTTAAAGATGGGCACTACATTAGCCTTTTTCCAATCATCCGGGACCTTCTCCAATCGCCATGAGTTTTCAAAGATAATGGCCAATGGCTCTGCAATCACATCCGCCAACTCCTTTAGCACCCTCAGATGCAGCGCATCCGGTCCCATGGACTTGTGCTCGTCCAGCTTTTCTAAATAGTCCTGAACCACTTCTTTTTCCACAGATGGCTGGTCACCAGGTTGGAAGGGATCTCAGGAGGTCACCTAGTCCAACACTCTGCTCAAAGCAGGACCAACACCAACTAAATCAGTGCCCATTGTACCCTCATGGCTATTTGTTTCCTTGCAGTATGATCACCTGGACTCTGACTGGCTGGGCATGCCCCCTCTACCTTCCCCCCGCTGCCTCTTTGGTCTGGGAGAAGCAGAAAACTCCATTTTCGTGGTAGGAGGGAAAGAACTGAAAGAAGGAGAGCAGACCTTGGATTCCGTCATGTGCTACGACCGATTGTAAGTGCCTGAGAAGCGAAGCCGCTGGGCTGGGCTGTAAGAATTAATCCATCTGAACAGGGACCTAAAAACAGAAGTAACCTCTCGAGCCAGTCTCTGAACGCTAGATCCAGCCACCCCAGCAAGTGGAATTGTCCCAAATCCAAATCCCTCCCTTGTGGCTCTGATGCGTCTCCGGTACCATCTGTTGGGTTTATTGCAACTGAAACCTCTCAGGGAAAGGGGGTTGAGGCCGTTAAGGGGCAGTCAATCAATATTAATTTTATCACGGGCTAGACTGTGCCTTTGGCTATGTTCACACAGAACTTCCCAGAGATCTCAGAAGGCAGGATAAGGCCCTTAATGTTTTGGGCACCAGGCCAGTCTCCTGGGTATGTAACCACCCTAAAAGGGCAGCTGTCAGCAAACCTGCCTCTGGTAGATGGTCACAGGCAACAAGACTGGGCTCCGGTCACAACCACAGTGTAGGATGATGCCGATAAAGGGATTCAGAGTCTCTCAAACCTAGCCCACTCGAGGCTCCAGATCCTCCACGGTTTTGTGGAGGATACTCAGAGGATCGGGCCCATTGAGAACAAACTTGAAATGAACCCTTTTCTGGAGGAGTGCAGCCTCTGCCCCCAGTACACCCCATTGCGTGCTGTCCTGTGCCACCCAGCTTTCGAGCATCATATGCTCAGAAGCATGAACATCAATGGCCTTTGAAATCTCCATCCCAGCCAGCATAGCTGTGGACAAGAATAAGTGATGCAAGTGACTGCATAGGGCCTCAGGTGTTATGGCTCTGTGCACAGATCTGGCACCCAAAGGACCAGCCTGATTTCCCTCCCCTCTGGCAATGAGACCAGAACGAAAGAGCGCCCCCTACCAATGCTCCTTCGTCTGTGGGAGCAGAGAAGGTGGCGTCCTTCCAGTCATTTCCCTGTAAAGCTAGTTGCCTCATTAATATCATGCAGCAGTGAATGGTTAGCTATCCATTGCGTAAAGTATTTCCCTTTCTCTGTCTCGAGGTATTTGCATCCCAGGTAGGTTGAGAACCATGCTGCACAGTTTGAAAAATTAAAACATACACCCACCCCTGCCGCGCTTATATTTCCCATAATCCAGTGCAACCCATTATGGACTCAGCTGGTAATGAGCAAGAAGCAATGAGTCATCTGGGAAGATGGAGGTCCACCCACTTCCATCCAAGACTAGGATAGCACACAGAAGCTATATTCTAGGTCAAACAAGAATTATCTGGGAGAATTATATGGCCTGTATTATACAAGAGATCAGACCAGATGATTACAATGGTCCCTTTGGGTTTTATCATCTATGAATCTGTGAATCATAACATCTCCATTCATCAATACCTAACTTCAATCTACTCTGCAGAAAGCCACATGTCCCCTGCACTGCGAGTTCTTTCCATTGGAAAAAAGCATCAAACTGTCTTTCCCACTGATCTAGCAGACACTCCTGGAAGTACAGGAGCTGCCCGACTTTAGTGGTTAAGACTAATTTTAGCATATGCTTTGTATGGTGCACTATGAACTGCCTGAAGTATTAAATCTCACTGAAAGGCAACCAGAAATGCCAAACAATCCTTCCCCGCCTGCCTGCAATAAGCTGGAATAGCTAGTGAGCCGGAGTCTTTTGCTCAGTTTATATTTAGACCCGTCTGCACTGTTTTATTTAGCCATGTCTGTTTCACAGGCAGAGGTTTCAAACCAATTCCCTTTCCTATCAGCCATGGTGTTTATCTGTGCCCTGAAACTCTCTGGGGGCGGGGGCTCACTTTGCTAAGCAGCCTGAAGTGCATGTAGCTGAAAAAGACGATAACCAGGGAGAGCGTTTAGATCCTCTTCTATGCGACTGGGTTTCAAAGAGACCAGCCCAATAATCACACACGGCCCCACTTTATTGACAGCTGAAATTTTAGCAGACAGGCGTATCTAGTGATAGATGGGTTATTCCTGCTTGAATTAGGGGTTAGACTTGGTAGATCTTAGGCCAATTCAATCCAGAACTTTTTGGTTTCTATGGAAGTGACTTCCACTGGTCTTCAGTCTGTGGAAAGAGAAATCTGTCAGTGTGTATGAGGGACTGTGGCGGATGGTGGAGTGGTGTGTGCTGTGTTTGTACAGCACAGTCTAGTGGCTACAGAACAGGGTGGCGTCAAGAGATCTCCATTCTAATCAGGGCTCTGACTGTGACCTGCTCTGGAAACGCAGGTGAGACACGTAGGTCCAGATTTTCAGATGCGGCCTCAAATTTTAGGTGCCTCCATATTTGAGTGCCCAACGTTAGAAAACAAGAGCCTGATTTTAAGGTGCTGAACACCCAACCCCCCAAATGAGCATCACGTGTGGGGCACCTGAAAACAGTTACCCCAAAATTAGAGGTAACTTCTGAACATGTGCCCCTTCACCTCTCTGTACGTCAGTCCCACCCCCTCTGTAAAGCAAGGAGAATGCAGGACTAGCTACCTTACAGAGCTCTCAATCAATGGATGGTTGTAAAGTGTTTGAGGTCCTGGGATAGAAGGTGCTGTATAAACATGAAGCCAAATACAACAAGCTAAGCAGGAGGTAGGATGTTACAGAAAGAACGGGCATTGTAGCAAGTATCCTATATGTTGTTTCTTTTCCTTAGTGGTTGACTAGGACTTTTGTTAATGAGTTTTTTGACTCGATGCACTTTGGGCAGGAACTGTCTCCACCTACAGGGTTGGAAAGCCCCTAGTGGCTTCTGGATGCTACCCCCATGTAAACAATATAATACCCTTGCTTTCCATAATCCTTTTACAGGTCATTTAAATGGGGCGAGTCAGACCCGCTCCCCTACGCGGTCTATGGCCACGCTGTGGTCTCAGACAAGGATCTCATCTACGTCATAGGAGGCAAGAGAAGTGACAAGTAAGTGGAAGAGCATGGGATATAAAAGGTGGGGGAGGGGCAAAACGTCTCTGATGGCACACGGGTTTGGCTGCGTCCATGCCCTAGGTCATGACTAGAAGAAGGAAGCCGCGGAGGGAGCTCTGTTGGGTACATAAGTAGGGCTTTAGAGTAACCAGCAGATTAAGGAGTGGAGGGGAACAGGTGGATCAAATGGGGCGGGGGCTAACATGTGGAACCCTTCACTTCCAGGCCTCTGGTCTGAAACCAGCCTCGATTGCGTTGCTAAAGTTTCTCTCAGGGCCCTTGGGCCGCCTGTCTAACTCCACTGAGATCGGTGGGGTATCAACACAAGGATCAAGGACACTATAAGGCCACAATGGAGAAAGGTTGTCCTCTTCCTTCCCCATATAAACAAGCATAACAAATAGTGGGAGAGGGCGGAGGAGAGATGAGACTCCTCTTCGCAGGGCAGCTGCCTGTCATCAAACCAAGGACCCCTGCCTGGGAGAAGGCGGGTCTGGCACCGCGAGACCCAGCTGTCGCAGCCGCAGTAGTAGTAAAATACCTCACAAAACACTCCCCCGGGCCCGGTTGCCATTTATTATCTGCAGGGAACAAGTCCTCTGCGTAACCTGGTGCCTTAAATGAATATTCCAGCCATTGTAAAAGAGCAAACATAAATATTGACCAAATAAGCCTGGCCTACCACAGCAAAGACAGGCCCTGCGCCAAAGAGATTACAGCCTGGAAAGAGGGTATATACACAGCCGTATACCTCCTAGACTGGAAGCTCTTTGGGGCAAGCACTCTCTGCTTTAATTTCTGGTACAGCATCAGATTTCATCATTGGTACTTAACAAATAAGGCTTGCCTCCGGGTGCATGCATACAGATCCCCGATTTGCATCTAGCTAGACAAACACATAGGTAGCAAGGATGGGTTTGGGCCCTTTGGGGTGTCACTGGATGTGCTGGGATGCCATTGAGTCAGGCTATTCCGCCAGCCTGAAGTCCCTTTACCTGGCCTTGATGGGCTCGGCTCACAAGCCTCTTCCAGCCAAGCACACAGGCGGGAACATGCCCAGCTGCAGAGAGAGACAGAGATCCGCTCTGGAAAGATTCAGTCTTCGGGGCTCGCCCCAACACTGTCCTCTCCCTTTAAGAGTTACATACCCAAAGGCTTTATCAAATTCGCGCCCTCCCTCAATGTGGAGGGAGATAGACCCAACTTCTTGTCCCTCCCCCCTGTTAGAAAGTACCTAAAATGGGTTATATTATAAACAAGAAATAAATTTATTAACTACAAAAGGTGAATTGTAAGTGAATAGAAGAGATAACAGGCAGAACAAAGCAGATTACTGAGCAAATAAACCAAAGTACGCAAGCTAAGCTCAATATACTTAAACAGGTTACAAAATATAATTTCTTACCTTAAATGTTATTTTAGGCAGGTTGCAAAGTTTCTGTGGTTCAGAGTCCCAGCTATATTTCTTTTCAGACTGGACCCCTGTTGCAGTCTGGATTCTCCTCTTGTCTTCCCTTCAGGTCTCTTTTTCAGTCTTTCTTCCTGGGCAGACAGGCCATGGAGAGGAGGAGTTCCATTTGCCTTCCTCCCTTTACATGCCTTTACATAAGGCGTGAATCCTTTGTTTCCCAAAGTTGACCCCCTTTCCCTTCCAGTGGAAAGTTACAAGAAGTCCCAGGTGATGTTTAGTATCAGATGACAAGACCGCCTGTCCCTGCAGAATCACAGAGTTCACGAGTCAGTGGCAGTATGGAGCATCTGCAGGAAGGCCAAGGCTTTCCACAGTCCATTGTCCTCTCTGATGGGCCATCAGCCTGGTCTGGCTTTTCCATGGTTGTACCTGAACTGTTAGCAGTGGGTGTTACCCAAAGCAGCATAGTTGAAATACAGATACATAGTCAATATTCCTAACTTTGGATACAGAAATGATACAGGCATACACATTAGCTAATCACATTCAGTACCTTATACCCTTTCCAATGATACCTTACAAGACCCATCTTGCATCAAGAACGCCTCAGTTATGCCATATTCCTATCCTAAGCATATTTTCATAAAGAGTATGGAGAGAAATGTCACATACACAACACCAGGGTACTCATGGTCAATGGCGTGTACATAAGAAAGATGCAAGTTGTACAAAGGAAAGACATCTATTGACGTGGGCTCAACAGTCAAATGCACCGGCCCCAATTTCAAGTGCAACAGACGAGTCTGTAAGTTGTAATCAGCTGCCGACTTAGATCGACACTCCAGAATTCCCATCCCTCGGCACAATGGAACCAATAATTCAGTGAGGTTACTTTTCCCTCTTGCCCTTTCGCAGGAAGTGCCTGAACAAGACGTGCGTCTACAACCCGACGAAGTTTGAGTGGAAGGAGCTGGCTCCCATGAAAACCGCCCGTTCTCTGTTCGGAGCAACCGTACACAACGGCAAGATCTACGCGGCCACTGGCGTGACCGACTCTGGCTTGACTAACTTGGTGGAAGTGTATGACATTGCAGCTAACAAGTACGTACATCCTGGGGATGAACACGCCAGAGAGAACAGCTGCAGGAATGTATGAAACAACCTGCCCCCAATCAGCCAATGATCTGGAGTTGTCTTGGCTCCATCCATCCAGCTCCCTGTGCAATGGATTCCCCTCTTCACTAGTGTTAGTTATTGCCAATTGTCAGCACTGGGCCAGGGGCATTTGTCTAGCGCCAGAGACTTGCTGCAATATCAGTAGCTTGAACGCACGGAGGGCCTGGAGAGTGAGGTCACTGAACCAGGACAGAGGCGGAAGGCCTGAGCCTCGCATCCCCAGGTATTGGATGGGGGTCGCCTTCCTGTCCAGACATCAGGCTATAGCGCAATTTCCAGGGGTGGCTCTCACTTCCCAGCCTGGCGAGGGTCTGAACGAAACTCAGCTGGGAGGGGAGATTTGACTCCTTCCTCACTAACAGCTTGACCCCCGCTGACTTCAACGGGTGTGAGATCAACCCCTGAGAACGCGCCGGGCACAGGCCATGTAGCTGTAGGAACTCGGAAGGGAAGGAGTCCTCCCAGGGGCTGTAGTAGCGCTCACAAGGACCGTGCTGCCCCTCCATGGTCTGGGTAGTCTTAGATCCACTCCGTTGCCCTATCCCCAAAGCCCCTGGTGAGTCTGGTGCTCTGTAGTATGCAAGGGGGTGCAAACCCCACATGGGGTCCCCTCTCCCCTCCTACACACACTCACCCACCAGTCACGTTGTGTAATGCATGACTGACAGGCACTCAGATGCCCCAGTGAGGAGTGCAGCGTAAGAACCTAGACAGATCAGAAGCGGATAGATTGTTTCTGGGGTATCCAGGGTCTTCTGCATCTACCAAGGGGAGTTGTGGGTGCCCAGCACTCCTGAAAATCAGGGTGTGGATTTCCAAAGAGGGTATCCAAAACTGGAGGCCGCTTTTGAAAAAAATGGATCTAAGTCACTTGCCTGAATCTGGCAAGTCGCATTACTGGGATTCACACTCAGAACTCACCAGACTCCAGGCCCACATCCATGCTGAGAGAGCTGCACTGGGAGAGGGCACCCAGAACACCTTATTAACACTTCTAACCTTTCTGCCCGGCAGGTGGGAGCCCTTCACTGAATTCCCCCAGGAGCGCAGCTCCGTCAGCCTGGTGAGTCTGGCTGGCAGTCTGTATCTACTTGGTGGATTTGCCACAGTGGAGACTGAGTCGGGAGAACTGGTGCCAACAGAGCTCAATGACGTCTGGAGGTAAGGGATGTCACCATGGCGAGCAAAGGGCATGGCTGGGGGCTGAGTTCTTCTGGAATTTTAACCAGAGGCGGCTTAAAATCCATTATCCTGCCTTGTTTTTATTGCTGTCCACTGATCACTCACTTCACCCACGTGATTTTAAAAGATTTTTAAAATGGAGAGGGCACAGAATGATTCAGAGCCCGGTGAGAATGCCTGACGATGAGAGATTTAAGGAGCTCAGTCGGTTTAGCTGATAGAAAAGAAGACTGAGAAATGACGGTCACAGTGTATCACCTTCATGGGGATAAAATACCAGGTCCTGAAGGGCTCTTTAATCGAGAAAGACAGAATAAGAGCCAATGGCTGGAAGTTAAAGCCAGACACATTCAACCTGGAAAGAAGGCACCATTATTATTTTTTTTTAACAGTTAGGGTGATTAACCACTGGACCAAACTAGCAAGGGAATGGTGGATTCTCCATCTCTTGATGTTGTCATATAAAGACCGGGTGTTTTTCTGGAAGGTATTTGGGCTCAAAACTGGGATAACTGGGTCAAAGTAGCTGTGTTATACAGGGAATCAGAGGAGTTGTTCATAAAGGTTTCGAAGTCTATGAAACTGGAAATTAAATCATCCTTTAATCAAGGCCTTGTCTGCACTAGAGACATTTTGCCCAAAGTTTCCCACTATTGCTAACTCTGGGGTTGAGCCCCACTGGCAGGTGCTTAGTCCCTGAGTGTTCTAAGCGCAGTGTGGACCAAATCTGCTTTGAACCAAGACAACACACGGGACCACTTCCAAAGCAGGTTGATTGTCACAACCTAACAAACTTGGAGGAGAGGGATCTATGGGATGAGAGCCTCCGCTGGGTAAATTCCCGGAGCTCCACTGACTTCATTTGAGCAATAGCATTTTACACCAGTTGAGCATCTGGCCTGGGATCATATCAAAGCTAGGTGGGTATTTACCAAGCGATGGTGGTTGTTTGAGTCTTGGGGGCCTCAGTCCAGGCCCCAGGAGAAAATACCTCCTTCCCCAAGGCGGCTCTAACTGGCACCCTCGTCATCAGTCTCCACAGAGAGATCACGGCCATTCAGTCCTTGGGCAGGTGTCCCTATCCCTCCCCACTAAATGTGCCCCAGCAGGGGCAGGTATGCTGGCGGGGTACCATAAGGCAATTTGCTAGTTGATGCCTGTACTGTAGCAGTTCTGTGGACTTAAGCCTCCAGAACTGTCAGTCTGGCATGTTTCATCAGCTCAGAGAGCCAAATTCAACGTCTGTTGACTTCAGTGAACTTTAGATAAGGCCTAAGTCCATATTCAAATGACAGAAACGGACCAAACAAGTCCTACCTACCAATCTTGGTAGCTGTCATGATATAAGGCAGGGGTGGCCAACCTGTGGCTCCAGAGCCATATGCGGCTCTTCAGAAGTTAATACGCGGCTCTTTGTCTAGGCACCGACTCCGGGGCTGGAGCTACAGGCGCCAATTTTCCAATGTGCCGGGGCGGGGTGTGTGTGTGTGTGTGTGCTCATTGCTCAACCCCTGGCTCTGCCATAGGCCCTGCCCCCACTCCACCCCTTCCCACCCCCTCCCCTGAGCCTGCCGTGCCTTCGCTCCTCCCCCTCCCCCCCAGAGCCTCCTGCATGTCACAAAACAGCTGATCGGGAGGGGAAGGTGCTGATCGGCGGGGCTGCCAGTGGGCAGGAGGCACTGGGAGCGGGGAGGCTGCTGACATATTACTGTGGCTCTTTGGCAATGTACATTGGTAAATTCTGGCTCCTTCTCAGGCTCAGGGTGGCCACCCTGATATATGGAATCACAGTCCTTAAACAAGAGGCATGTATTAAAGAAAACAAAACTACAGCTACTGACACAATCAAACCAGTTTCCACACTGCTT
Source organism: Sternotherus odoratus (assembly GCA_032164245.1). Classification (NCBI taxonomy): domain Eukaryota; kingdom Metazoa; phylum Chordata; order Testudines; family Kinosternidae; genus Sternotherus; species Sternotherus odoratus. The sequence continues at coordinate 217,978,503 of JAVMKO010000002.1, read as the reverse complement.
GAGTTCCACTCCTGTCTCTCTTGTTTACCAGACACCACACCCTGTCTCGAACTCTACACACAGAGACATCTAGCTGCTGAACACCATACTACAAGTAAACACGTCACTAGAGCAGCACTGAATCTGACTACTTGTCATAGCCAAAGCTGGGATGGGGAACACGGCTGAGGAGAATAGAGTTCTTTGCTGACCAGAATTTCTTGTCTCCCTCCCTGCAGGTATGATGAAGAAGGGAAGAAGTGGGAAGGTGTCCTCAGAGAGATCCAGTATGCCTCTGGCGCCACCTTCCTTCCTGTGCGCATGAATGTTTTACGGTTAACAAAGATGTAAATTACAGGATGTTCTTGGGTTTTTCTAAGCTCACATTTATTGATATGAAGGGGGTGGGGAGGGATTAAGCCAGAGAAACATTATATCTGTCAGTTGTTGCCATTTTACTTCACCTGTCGGGGAAAGGGGAAGGGAAGGAATTAGACTGGACCCTTACAGGAGCTTACAGGCTAAAGCACTCCGTAGAACCCAGATCTGGAGACCGCAAGCAACTGTGGTAGCCTGAGCACCGGACTTATTCGATCTCTAGGAACAGATTGTTTCCCTCTTCCTGCTCAGGAAAGGAACCGTAACCACATTTTTCCTTCAAGGCAGAATCCTTTTTCCCCTCCCCCCCAGGTATTCACATCCTCCCCTTCCCCATTTTCTCCCTCAATCCAACAAGGCCCTTCGTCATCTCAACCACTCTTCTGACTGAGGAAGGCTGGAGGCCGATCCCCAAAGAAGGAAGCACGCCAGAATGGCACAAGGGTTACCCGTGCAAGGGAATCGCAATACTCAGCTCCTCCCCACACCTGGTAGCCAGCCTTGCCCCAGGGGGGTCAGTTGTGAGCAGCAAGGGAAGCAGGAGATCTGTGCTGTAGGCATTTGGGGTGGGTCTGAAGCATGTAGCACTAAGCCAGGTGAGGAGCCTGGGCCATTCTTCTGAGTGGAACTCATGCTAGAAAGAAAAGAGTAAGTGTGGGAGTGGGTAGGGGGATTTCGCAAGCTGGAACAGCAAACAGTGCACTGGAAAGACAGGCTAAAAGAATCAGAGGTAGCCGTGTTAGTTTGGACTGCAGAAGCGACAAAGAGTCCTGTGGCACCTTAAAGACTAACTAAAGCAGGGGTGGGCAAACTGTGGCCCGCCGGCCATTTTCATCCAGTTCGCGAGAGCTCGGCGGGGGAGTGGTGCCAGCGGCCTCCTCCCTGCCCAGGGGCCAGGCAAGTGCGGTAAGGAGCCCTGCGCTTCCCGCCCCATGCGGTGGACTGAGCTGGGCGGGCCGTGGCGCCCCGCATTCCCTGCCCCGGGCCCAGCGCGGGGGAGCCGGGAGCCCGCACGCCCCGCCGGGCACACTGGGCCCAGCTGGGGGAACACCGTCCTGTGCGCCAAGCCAAGCTGCGGGGTCCCGCGCGCCAAGCCGGGGGGACACTGCCCCGTGGGCCAGGCCAAGCCGCGGGGCCCTGCGCTCCCAGCCCGGCACGCCGGCCGAGCTGAAGGGAGTCGCGGGTCCCTGGTGCTCCCCGGCTGGCGCGTCGGGCCCAGCCGGGGGACCCTGCCCCACACGCTGGGCCAAGCTGCAGGGAGCCGCGGGGCTCTGTGCTCCTCGCCCCGAGCCACAGGGCCCCCTTGGTCCTGCCCGTGGTGCCGGGCCTAGCTGTCAGGGCCACGCCAGAGAAGTGAGCCCAGGGGCCGCGCCCGGCTGAGCAAGGTAAGAATGGGGGGAGGGCGGCTTGGGTGGTGGTTGGGGGGGGGGGGTCTCGGGAGGGGGTAGTCAGGGAACAAAGTGCAGGGGGCTTAGATGGGGTGGGGGTCCCTGGGGGGGGGGGTGGTTAGTGTGGGTGGGTTTCTGGAGAGGGCAGTAAGAGAACAAAGAGTAGGGGGCTTAGATGAGGAAGTTTTGGGGGGACAGTTAGAGTGGGGGGGTCACCGGAAGGGGCAATCAGGGGACAAGGAGCAGGGGGGCTTAAGTACCAGGTGGGGTCCTGGAGGGGGCTGTCTGAAGGGGCCAATCGGGGGACAAGGGGGGGTTGTTGGATGTCTCGGGCGCTCTGAGCGGGCAGTCAGGGGACAGAAAGTGAGTGGGAGTCGGATAGGAGGCGGGGCCAGGCTGTTTGGCGAGGCACCGCCTTCCCTACCCAGCCCTCCGCACAATTTTGAATCCCAATGTGGCCCTCAGACCAGCAAGTTTGCCCACCCCTGAACTAAAGTATTGAAGCATACGCTTTTGTGGGCTAATACCCACTTCAGCGGAGGCTGAAAGAAGTGAGCACTAAAGAACAGGTGCAATCAGACCAGACGGTGGTGATAGAAGTCGCAGACAGACACACCCTGAGACTGACCTCCACACCTGCCTTTTGGGTTTTGTTTCCTTGGCCTCCTTTCTGCGAGCAACAGTTAGAGAGGCGGAAGTGGGAAATACCTTCTTGGTGGCATCAGATATTAGCTCTCCTTCCCACTCAGTACAGGACCTACACTTCCCTTCGTCTTTCTCTTACTCCTACTGTAATTAAAGTAGCTCTTCTTCCTGTCTTTTATGTCCCTTGCTAGGTGTAACTCATTTTGTATCATAGCTTTTCTGATTTTGTACTTACCTGCTTGTGCTATTCCTTTGTATTCTTTAACAATTCATCCATGTTTCCACTTTTTGTAGGATTCCTTTTTGATGTTCAGGTCATTAAAAACCTTCTGATGGAACCATATTGGCTTTTTACTAGTCTATCTTTCCTTTGCACCAATGGATAAAAATTAAAGGTAAAGATCTAGAACAAGTTGATATATCTATTTGCTAAAGAACAGTACTTTGATGCCTGCTCCAATGAGGTGAGGGCTGCAGTGCAGGAGAAATCCTCTGTATTTGGGGGTAGCAGCTGCAGAAGCGGGTGGCTTTCCCTCTAGTCCCGGTAGTTTTATTTCTGTTCAGTTTGATTAATTACCTGGAGTCTGCATGCCCCCCTTCTTCACAACAACAGAACCAACGAGTCACAGACTGCAGTGATCACACACACAGCTTTGAAAGGCTTTGTTGCATTACATTTCAATTTTCATAGGGGTTTTTTCTATATATGATGTCACCGAACTTTGTAATGTCCTGGCCTTATTTTTTCTTAAATCACAGTTTGTAAACTAGATCAGTAAAAGTCAAGATCTCAGCAACTTTTGAATCAGTGGGCGCATCCTACCAATGAAATGTGCATTTTTAGGCGCCAATAATTTTTGATAGAAAGAAACACAGCTGTGCTTCTGGGAGACACAAATCATTGTTGAAGTGGAAGTCTCAGGACTCCTGTGTTACCTGAGCAGTGTTTTATTTTACAATAATTTTTTTTTAAAAGACACACCATGTGTTTGAGAGAGAGAGAGAGAGAGAGAGAGACACACACACAGAGAGATAACCATTCCATAGCAACTAAACATCACAATCAAATTGCAGCTGCATCGAATGTTGGAAACTAGTTGTCATGAGCACAGCTGGCTCTGAGCCTAGGTGCTAGGCAACCCAGCAAGCTCAGCTGGTCCCACTGAGCCTTCTCCAAATGGTCCTGCTTCCTAACTGGGCACAGGAGCCAGCAGCCTGCTACTTGAGTCTGGCAGCTTCAGCAGCAAAGCGACTGCTCAACATGTCCCATGTCCGCAGCTGTGCTTGCCCTGCTTTTGCTTCCTGCTCCAGGCCTGTTCCTGCCTTGGCCCCTGCCCACTTCAGTCTAGTTCCTGATTCTGACTTAAAGAAACTGAGGAAACAAGAAAAGTCGGGGAGAGCATCAGTGACCCAGACACACAGAAGTGTGTGCTCCTGGTTGGAAGTTGTTCAGTAGGACACAATCAGTAAGCACAGTTAATACGGTATAGACTCATAGATTCCAAGGCAGGAAGGGACCATTGAGATCATCTAGTCTGACTTCCTGTATAATACAAGCCTGAGAACTTCTATTTGAATTAGAGTGTATTTTACACAGGAATCCCACCTCCACACCCTGAAATCAACAATTTCAGCTGTTGTGGCTACAAATTTGGGGGAATGGGACAAAATCAACTGCCCAAAATGGACAGCACTACTGGTCAATTTGGTCCTCTGCCAACTCCAATGGCAGCATGTTCACTCCAGCCTCCTAGATGATCATTTGATACAATGCTCTTTAAAGCATAACAAAATGAAAATAGTGTCAAATGAGTCTTTAGTGTCTAAATTCATCCATCCAGTGTCAGAAGGGTGGATATACAAGATAAAACAAAACCACATTACAGACTATTTGTAATGGGGGAAAGAGGGGAGGAGAAGGAAATATGCACTAGACTTTCAGATCTTCACTCATGTATTTTACATACAGCTGAGCAAATGATTTGCAGGAGCAGAGAACAACCGCGGGGTGTCCCATTCCATTAGAGGTGTGCAAAATATTGATTAGCAAATGAAAATCTTCAACATTTGGGTGGGAGGGTTTCCTTTTGTTACAAACTCAAAATCCATCCCATTTTCCTGGAAAATCTTAGTATAGAATGCAAAGTTTCAAGAAAAAGAATTTGTAAGAAGCCCATTTTCCAGTGAGACTAGGATAGTGCCCAAGTGAACATATAACCATTGGTGAGCAAAAGCAGGCTTTATATAATATATATATAATATTTTATATATTTATATATATATAATATATTTATATTTAATATATATATATATATTAAAAGAATACACTTCTTTTGAGTTTTTCATGCAATATTTTTCATCCCCTTGTCTAAGTGAAAACAAACCCTGTAACTAAAATAGAACTTGAAGGGTTATGAAATTGGTTGAACTGGAGAACACAATCATGTGAGATTGTGCAATCAGTGTGTATTTTACAGCGCTCTTGTGTGTGTGTATATATATCAACATGCACATAACACATACCTACTATTCTACATGTTCATTGTATTGAATGTAATAGATTCTGGAACCTTTTTTTTATACCCTTTGGAGGTGGGGAGGGCAGTTTGTACCCTCCACTAGTTGTATTATAGAAGCAGTCTAAAAATTGAAGAGTTGACACTAACCCAGTTCACCTTCCCCTGAAATTCTGGACAGTGAGTTCAATTACGACTCTGCTGCAAACCATCCCTGTTTTGAAAAGTTAAAACGGGACTGATGAGGTTATGCAAAATTCAGACCCAACTTTGATTTCCCCCTTTCTAATGTGCAACCATGATTGTTGTTTAAGATGTGTTTGAACAGCACTTAACATAATGGGATCCAGGCTGGTGTGACCTTTAAGTGTTACAACATATTAAATAATCATCATCCCCACTGATGACACAATGTGGGTTACTGGTGCACATGGAAAAGGGGCAAATGTACCCCTTACATTTTGCAAGCTACCAATAGTTGCAGCTGTTAGTATAACCCAGATTTTTAAGAAACAAATTATTCAGGCTGACATGCAAACATAAGTACACAACCAATGCATCTAAAAAAATGGGACAGAAGACCTGCAGCTTGAGCCATTATGGAACATCCTACAGAATTTAATAATGTTATGTAGAGGACGCCCTGATCCTGGGAGTGATGTGGATCCCTGGAGCAGATGTGACAGCAGTGAGATGTCACCAGCAGAGGGCGCACTGGCTAGCAGAGCTGATCCTCAGGAAATCCAGCAGGGGGCGCCATGGTGGTGAGTCCCACCTCATCACAGGCCCCAAATCAGTAGCACCTTTAAACTCCATCTTAAAGTCCGACCCTACTCAGAACAGCACTTACCTCTCTTAAGCCTTTCCCATTCTATTGATTTCAAGGAGACTGTGGCACCTGCTTAAGTGCTTAAATACATCGGAGGAATAATGGGGTTATACAGAACAAAAGCCAATAGAATTCAATAAGGAATGAGATCCTTGCTATAGGCTTTTTTTAAATCCAGCCTACAGCAAGAGTATCATTTACATTATCAGAGGAAAACTTCAACTGAGAAAATTAAGTTCTTTTTGAAAATGTGGCATGGACTACTTTATAGGTTACACCTAACCTACTCTCTTTCACTCAGTGCCAAAAGGTCAGCTCCCGCCTCTGATCGGCCCATGTCATCCTCCACTGGCTATGTTATATTTCAAATAAGCACCTTCCCACTTCCTTTTACGCTGCCCTCATGCTTGAGAGGCGCTCTCCATAAAGATCTGCAAAGCTAACTCATTATCTTCTTAACACCCTCCTTTCCCCTGATGACTGAAAGAAAACATTCTACAAGTACATTAGAAGAGGAAGATTCTCCCTCATGACAGTGGAACCAAGAACTTAACCCCCCAACCCCAACAAATATCATGATAAAAAACACAAGAGTTGGCAACCCTGAGTAGCTTATTCCAGATATAATCTCCTTGAAATCAATGGGGCTACCTATGGAATAAGATACTACTTAGCATATGTAAGTCTAGGAGCATGTGCTCCCTGATTTTCCTCTAAGGACATCTTAAAACATTACACGACAGTCTACTTAAAGGAAAAGTCAAATCAGAAAAAGAAACATTTTAAAAACAAATTAAAAAACAAACCAACCCAAGCTGACTGGGTCTTTTTAAATGTTACAAGACGGTTAACGATAAAACTGACAGAAAGGTTCATTTCTATTATATTCCGCAGGACCTTTCAAGGGAGGACACAAAGCTATCCGGATAAGAAACATCACATATACAACAGCTTCCTGGCAGGAAAGAAAAATTCCTGTACATAGCCTAAAATCAATCAAATCACTAATTTCCTGGGTTACAGAATAGCACCCGTAGCTGTGGGGGATTTGGACACAACCACTCATTTTTATTGCTGTGCTCTCAAAACCAGTCAGCTGGTGATAAGGTATAAAAATATATATATAGTGCCTTATGTTGGAGGCTACACATACATGCAAATCATCATTGTGACGCTGTGTATATGCAAACAGATGATCAGAGGCTACCAGTTGGCACAATTAAAACATACCCCTCAATAGGAACTCTACTGCTAGGTAAGGGTTGACATAAGAATGAGAATCACATGAAGCACCCACAGCCAACCAATATGATAAATGGATGAAAGGCCATTCTCACATTGTTCCTCCATTACGGTCCAAGAGTTTGTGGCTCTGATTCTCAGCTCCGGTGAACAACTCCATTGATTTCCGTGTAGCGACTCCAGATTTCTGTGCCGGTGAGAGATCAAAAGCAGACCCAGAAAGTTCTGCACTTATCCCATTTGTTTCTTGCCATAACCCTTCTCACACATACGGGATCATTCCCCAAGGAGGAAAAGGCAGCTCCATCTCATTACCCATTCAGAACTGCCGCTGTGCCTCTGACAAGTGACCGCTTCCAGAACTGATTGCACCGCCAGGAGGTGTCCGACGTAAAGGCCGCACACTGGAACCCTCTATGCCCAGCTGGGAATTGCACAGGGGCCTCCTGAAAGCTGCTGAGCATAGTGTTACTGGTGTGAACACTACATCAAAGTCAGCAGCCCAGTTTCCCTACCTGTGCTCATGCTGATACCTTACTCTGCAAGTCTTCCTGGTGAAATCAACGAGACGAGGTATGGAGCAGGGTACAAGTGGCAGAACGAAGCCCAGTGGGATGATACTACCGTGCTTCAGCAATGTCTAAAGCAGTGGTGTCCAATAGAAATTGGATGCTAGCCACACTGCTAGCCACACTTGTGGTTTTGAATGTTTAGCCACATTATAAAAAAGCCACATGCATTAGCCTATGAGCCACATGTGGCCAGTGGCAAACCTATTGGACACAGCTGGTCTAAAGGATGGGGCCTTTCAAGCATTGTTCATCACCCACTGACATTAATGGAATGACTCCCATTGACTTCAACAGGCATTGGACGAGGTCCTTAGTTCCTAAGAACCTCCACAATCCACATCCCCGGAATAGAACGGAGGCCCAGTGAGCAGCTCACATGCTAATCTCTTGGGGCCATGACTCCCCGTGACTCTTTCCCACAGCCCAGAGCACGAACAAGGCACCTTCTCCACCCCACCAAGGTGATATTTAGAAATCTGGAATGCAGCCCGGGAGAGATTCTCAGTGGCTCGGATCAAGAAAGCTCCGTTTTATTCAGATGCAACTGAACAACCTTCCCGTTCCTCAAAGGTAACAAAATGGAACATGGCAATGGCTGCGAAGCGGACTCTCTCTTCCTAAATATGTCTCACCAGCTGGCAGAGGCACCGGAGGGGGTCGGGAGTCTGGAACGTTCAGCTACTCTAGATCTCCAAAGAGCTGAACAGTCCTGAATATCACACGGAAGCAGCATTCAGGAACATCCTGCTTAGGGGCCACTTGTGGAAAAGACCTATGGAATGTATGAGGGCAGAAATCAGTAGGGGCTAGAGAAACCACTGTTGAAAACCTATAGATTTTTATGGACGGCGAGGTCCTTCCTGCAGGTTGTGTTTCATCTGTCCTATAGCACAGACAGAATTCTCCATTCAGTTCTATAGGGCTTTTCCATGGAGATAGCTTAAGAACATAAATTCACAGGGACAAACAATTGAAGCACTAGATCACCGGCATTCTCAGGTGATTACTCTACCAGCTGTGCAAAAGGTGCAATTTCTAAGAGAGGGGCTAGAGGTGTATGTAGAACACAGGATCCCAAATTTCCTGCTGGGACTGCTCCGCCAAAGCAGCTAAGGAAGCTAGATTCCAACCAACTCCCAACTACTGTCTGCAATATGTATCCCA
>JAVMKO010000002.1:217659179-217969590 GCA_032164245.1 Sternotherus odoratus | reverse complement strand
TGTCTGACCTGGCCAAGACCAGCTTGTCCTTGGGCACTGGATTCCCTAGGGCTGCCTGCCAGCTGGGGATGGTGGTATCCCAGCATGCAATGTGTCCAGCCAGTGCTACACTCCTGCTGCATGCAAGCTCCTTGTAGTCCCCCGAGTCCCTACCAGCTCCCACACTGGCTCAGGCCTTGCACGAAGGCAGCAGCCATCCATCCCAAAGGAGTCCAGCCAGACATCTGCATCAGCTGGGCGCAGAACCGCCAAGACCATGGGTTCTCTGGGGCAGGGACTGTCAGGGTTACCTGCCTGTATAGCACCTAGCACAATGCGGGCTCTGATCCTTGACTGGGGTTCCAAGGCACTACCGTAATGTAACTAATAACGCTCACATGGCATAACCACCTCTAGCCTCACACTCAGACCCCAATGCACATCCAGGTTTCTGTCATGGTCTCTCCAGCTAGCACTGGATCATGAAGAACCCCACAAAGTCCTAAATCTGCCACTTGCTCCCCGTGCCCTACAGGTATTGTCTTCCTGCAGGGACAGGCATTGCAGCCTCAGATTTCATTAGCTACAGGACTCGGCTGGAACTGACCCAGCAGGCCCCAGGAACGAGGCTTCATCTTCTCCACACACGCTCCACATCGCCGCGAAGGGGAATGAGAGCGTGAACGAGCAGCGCCGTCACGGAGGGCGAGAGGGAGCAGGGGAGGGGTGGATACAGCTTCACCAAACTCTTTCATGACAAGCTCCACTCGTTGCTACCCTGTTTCCCCGAAAGTAAGACATCCCTGAAAATAAGACGTACTTCCAGTTTTGCCTCCGGCTGTAATATAATGTAATGTAATTTTGGGAGCAAAAATTAATATAAGACTGTCTTATTTTCGGGGAAACACGGTACAGTAACACAGGGAGCGCTTCATCTCCTCACTGAATTGCAGCCTTCTCTAGGCAGGGACACGTTTAACACAGTAGAACATCGGATGACTGATCCCCCTTGACACTGCGGGAAGGATTTACGGAGGCTGAATATTGTTATCCCAGGGGGATCTGACCACAGAGCTGCCCTGGGATTGTTTGTGGCCAGTCGGTCACAGCTTCAGTTTGATGTCACATTCAGAAGGCCTCTCTCAGCACAATGCCCCCGACTGCCACGCTTGGGTGCTGGCTCCGCTCCCACTGCCCAGGGAAGAGTGCCCCTCTTGGATTACCACACCACTCCCTGCAGCACCTCTACCTCAGGGAAGAGCAAAGATGCCAGCTGCCCCACCGCATCAGCTGCCCCATAGAGCCACTAAGCCATTCATAGGCACATCACCTTAGAACAGGGGTCTCAAACTCAAATGACCACGAGGGCCACATGAGGACTAGTGCACTGGCCCGAGGGCCGCACCACTGACACACACACACACCCTCGCTGCCCCGGCTCCGCCCCCACTCCACCCCTTCCATGAGGACTAGTGCACTGGCCCGAGGGCCGCACCACTGACACACACACATACCCTCGCTGCCCCGGCTGTGCCCCCACTCCACCCCTTCCATGAGGACTAGTGCACTGGCCCGAGGGCCGCACCACTGACACACACCCTGCCCTCGCTGCCCTGGCTCCGCCCCCACTCCACCCCTTCCAAGAGGTCCCACCCCTGCCCCACCTCCTCCTCTGAGCACGTAGCTCCCCATTCCCTCCTGGAAAGCACTAGGCACCACCAACAGCTGTTTGGCAAACAAAACAAGAGCAATCTAGGAAGTCCAGAGCTAGAAACACACGCGGCCCAGCCAGGCAGCAGAGAAGCCTCCACTTCTGGCCCCTCCGTCCTGCAAACTGCTATGGGGGGGTTGGGGGGGGGGGAGCCAGGAAGCTTGGCGGGCCGAAGGGAAGGGCTTTGTGGGCCGCATGTGGCCCCCGGGCCGCATGTTTGAGACCCCTGCCTTAGAATCATAGAATCTCAGAGTTGGAAGGGACTTCAGGAGATCATCTAGTCCAACCCCCTGCTCAAAGCAGAACCAATCCCTATTTTTGCCCCATATTCCCAAATGGCCCCCTCAAGGATTGAACTCACAACCCTGGGTTTAGCAGGCCAATGCTCAAACCACTGAGCTATCCCTCCCCCCACTGCTCCACCCTGCTCAGGAATGACATGTGTTTCCCCACTAGCCCTACCCAAAGGTCAATGGCTCGCAGAGCCGTGATCTGGCTGTAGCTCACTCTGCTCCACTTCCAGGCGATAACGTTCCGGGAGGGTAAAGAGCTGCCCCTTGGGATAGGCAAATCACAGGACTGCTAAGGAATCGCTGACTTCGTATGATCAAGCCACGCAGTGTCCTGGACATATCTTTACCGGGAAGGAGTCAGAGACAGGTTAGCGCTGCTTGCTATAATCCCTTCGCTGTGCTTACACAGCAGCAGTGATTTCCTGAGACACAAGACAGAGCGCCCCTTCGCATTTCATAGGCAGCGGTTATCTTTCATTGGCCTCCCAAGATCCTCTCCTCTTGCTAATCACCCCCCCCCCCACCGCATCCCTAAGTTTGTATCCGGCACATTCCATGAGGGGACCCGCTGCAAATTTGGTTTCAAGACCCATTTAACGAGCACAGCTCAACACACGGCCAGAACTGCTAGGATTAACCCACTCTCCACTTCTCACGGCTTCTTCTCAAGCCAGCTCAGTAGACGTCCGCCCAGGGGCGGATTAATTGCTCGTGGGGCCCTAAGCACAGCCAAGCAATGCCCCCCCCCCCCTTTCAACTCTCACCCACATTCACAACCCAGCTTTTACTCGCAAAGTGTAATCGACGCAATACTGGGAGATTTTGGGGGCCCAAGACGTTAATTGAGACTTTTTTTTAATTTAAGGCCGTGCAAACTTGTAATTTTGTAACCATTTTTGTTGTTGCCTGGGGCCTCTTTTCTCTCGGGGCCCTAAGCACATGTTTTTATTGCTTATAGGTTAATCCACCATTGCGTCCACCGCCACGCCACCTCTGGCCGCGAGGGCGGGTGAGAACAGAAGCTAAATGGGGCTGGACTCGGCCAGCATTTGGATGGGAAACCACCAGGTCTGGAGACTGCTGAAAGACATGACAATTTACTGACTCACCGAGGTAAGCACGGGGTTGAATCAAAGCCCCAGCAGAGGGGGGCACTGCACTGCGACACATGCTGTAAATTGGATGGGGCTTGTAAAATCAAACATATGTGGTCACTGAAGATCCCGGGGCACTTTGTGTAATCACCGATGTGTTAAGTCTAGCATCCGGGCTTACCTCCAGTTTGGGCCATTTGATTCTGTCAATCCCTGTGTATCTGCATTCTCAGTGTGGAGGGAAAACGGCTCTCCCTTTCCCACCCACCTCACTGCATAGCCTTGCTCGACATCAGCGAGCCGTGTGTGTCAAGTGTTCTGGGATCCATTCAGGGCTGGTATCGGATGTGTCTGCTGCGTCAGTTCCCCAGGTCTCTCCCAGGATCTTCAACAGGCCTGCACGCTACCACAGTGCTTTCATGCACTGTCCTCAGCGCTCTGGCCACAACACATAGCTCATCCCTCCCCGAGAAGGAGCTTTCCTTCCCCTGCATTAGCAAACACTTTATATGTTCAAAGCAAAGCTCCCACTGACTTCAGACTGGGAGTGCTCTGCTCTTCAGCATGTCACGCCCCAGGTGTCTGAAGGTGGACAACCCAGAAAGAACGAACTAAAGACGACACAATAGCCACGTGGGAAGTTTGGTTTAAGAGACTTGCCCAGCATCATGTAGTAACTCGGTGGCAGAGGCAAGGACTGATTCCAATTCTACAGGGCATTTGCCTTAGCCATGAGACCCCCCTTTCTCTTCCTGCAGTCCCCTACTTCATTCACGACGCCTTCCAACTTCTGCATTCTGGATGTCCCACAGAGAACAACCTCATTAACTATGCTCTGAGCACTGACCAGCACATTCGTATTATTCAGAAAACCATTTCCTGCTGGAAAAAAATGTCATCCATGTGTTTTCAACGAGCCCTACTCTCTAACCTCCTTCCCGTTAGATACTTATACCGTGTTTCCCCGAAAATAAGACAGTGTCTTATATTAATTTTTGCTCCCAAAATTACATTACATTATATTACAGCGAGAGGCAAAACTGGAAGTACGTCTTATTTTCGGGGGATGTCTTACTTTCGGGGAAACAGGGTACTTCCCCCAAGCCGGCACAATGTCATATTCCACAATGCTCTTCCCCTCAATGCACAGATCAAAGAACGGAACGTCTCACTGCCGTACAAGCTTAGCATCACTGTCAGACACAGAAAGAACATAAATTCACTCAAAATACTTATTTTACCACAAAAATGCCTACAGATTTGCACTAAGACTCACCAAAAAAGGTTCAACTGTATAAGAAGACAGTACCAGGCAAAATCCTTCACATGCACAATGGTTTGTATGAAGATTTATAAAACAGATTAGTGTAAATGCAAACTAAACAAAATCTTTGCCTGAAAATTCTCAGAAAAGTGGCAGTTTTGGTTGAAGTTAGGAAATGCCAGAATTAAGGTTGCCTGTACGATTTTAATTCTGTTCCCTTGTGCATAGACATTATGATACAATCTTGAATTACGTGATCACCTACCATTTTCCCCCCACAGGACTCCTGCCTTGTTGAGTACGTCTACACTGGAACATAAGACCAGCAGCAGCATGGCCATTGCAGGCCCATGTCAGCTGACTCAGGCTCAGGCTATGGGGGTAAAAGCTGCTGTGTAGACATTCTGGTTCAGGATGGAGTCTGGGCTCTGGGAACCTCCCCTCCTGTGGGGTCCCAATCGTCTACACTGCAATTTTACAGCCCCGCTGCCCAAGCCCTACGATCCTGAGTCGGCTGACGCAGGCCAGCTACGGGAGTTTAACTGCCGTGTAGACACATTTGTGGTTACAACATTAAGGCAGCTGAATGCTGCCCTGGAAACCGGATTCTATCCCTGCCTCTCCTGCACAGTTCCAATGTGATACTGAGCAAATCACTCCAATCAAGCTTTTCACAGGTGGTCACTAATTGTGGCACCTAGAAAACGAGGAGACATCTTGAGACCCTGGGGTCAGATTTGCAGAAGTGCTGAACACTCCCGGTTGCCAGTGAAGTCAACGGGAGCTGTGCCCTGAACCCATACATTGCTATTTAATGCAAAGTACTCTGAAAAATCAGGTCCTAGCTGCCTCCAACTGGTTGCCCAAAATCACTGAAAACTTTTACCCTTAATCTCTCTGTGCCTCAGTGTCCCATCTGTAAAATGGGGATAACACTATCCCTTCACCTCCCAGGGGTGAAGGGAAGACAGATGGTGACTGTCTGTGAAGCACTTTGGATAGATAGCGATGCAGGCCACAGAAAAGCCCAGAAGGGCATTAATGACTTCATCTTCAGAGAAGAGCTTGAACAGTATGGAGTAAAACAACACAGAGGTACACCCTGAACAATGAGGAGAAAACCAAATACTGAATAACCGTCCTGTGCACTGACTGAGGCCAGGGTCCTATGGGAAAAACAGTTCCTGATCATCTACAAAGATTGTATCATAATGTGTACATTCAAGGAGCTGAATTAAGGTTGCACAGACAACCTTAATTCTGATATTTTTGAATGATGGCGATTGCAACCTTCATATTTTAATGTAGGTTGTTTTTGTGTAATTCATACAGGACACACAAGTTTAAACTCTGTTTTAAGTTTAGTCTCTGGACCTTAGGACCAGGTTCTGATATTTGAGCTGATATACTCCACGAGTGTATGCAAAAGGGTCTGAACCTTAGCTGGTGGAGCCGATGTAACTATTGGCTTCGATGGAGTTAGTTGATTTACAACAGGTGACGATCTGGTCTGCTGACTTCAATAGGGGCGCTTGGAATAAAGTACCCTTCAGCCTGAGTAAGGATACCAGAACGTGGCCCATAACTAGGACTCCCTGTCTGTCACTGAGGTCGCGGACTTGGTGACTTTCCGGGACCTCAGCAGCGGCCAGTGTGGCTGACCCCAGGATCCCCCAAGCAGCTGGATCCGGGGCCAGCTGCTCAGGTGGCCCTGGGGACTCCCACACCGGCGGCTGCTAGCCAGCTGCATTGGCCGCTGCTCAGACAGTGCGGCTGGCCCCGGGGACCCCCTGAGCAGCAACCTCCAGCGTGGCCAGAGCAGCTGCTACCCCGGCAGCTGGTGTCATGGCTGGCCTCACCTCTTCCCCCAGCAGCGACTCCCCAAGATTTAGTCAGGGATATTTATAGTACAAGTCATGGATAGGTCAGGGGTGGGAATTTTTGTTTATTGCCCATGACTTTTACTAAAAATACCTGTGGCTAAATCGTAGCCTTACCCATAACTATGGACCATTATTTTTTTCTCCTTCTTATGTGGCTTCTCCACTGCAAGAGGTTCGCATCCATGGTGGGCCAGTACTGCACCTCCCTATTTCCCCCAGAACTATCGACACAAAAAGTTGGTTATAAGCAGTGTTATGTATGCTTAGCGTGAACCTCTCTTATTTGAAGCCGTCTGCATTCCTATACTTCCTGCGTCTTTTATGCCATGTCCTTGTCCTTCCGTATCCCTCACATGTGGGTAATGGAAGGGCAAGAGAATTTTACGTGGCTTCACCAACCTCACTGCCCATAATTATAGTTTTAGGGATGACCCACACACGATCAGAGCTGGGTTAATTTAAAAATAAATTACTCAAGCACTGGGAGGATCACATGGGACTGTCATGACAGCATCATACAAAATAGTTCAACGTGGATTCGAAGAGTCGTTGGGAGAATTTTTTGTAAAATGCTCATTTTTACTGCCTAACCAATGCAGCTGCAGCATTCAGTATTATTAAATATTTCCTGGATTCTTATTGGTTCATGTCACCGGCAATCTCCCAGTGTAGCAGCTAACTAATAAATTACTCTTAAAGAAGACTTGGTCTATATTAGAAAAGTTGCATTGGTTTAACTGAATCTATTTTAAGACTCCATTAAATCTAGTTTAAATTGGCACAAACCTCTAAAGCAGACATACAAGTACTTAAAGTGATTTAAGCAAGGATTAAACCAGTTTAGCTGAATTCCAAAATTCGCTGACACAAAAGCTAAACCGATTTAGAGCAAGAATTGAAGCTGTTTTATCTCATGCAACAAATTTCCAAAGTAAGCTAAATCAATTTAAGACAGGGTTAAATTGGCCGAAGAGTGCCTGTATTAGGAGTTTGTATCAATGTAACTGGACTGATTGACTGATTTTTATAATCAATTTGGATAAACCGGCGCAACGTTTCTAGTATAGACAAGGCCTAAGTATATGTATGAAAATGACAAGAAACATGAGATAAGTACCTGCATACAGTAGCATCATGGATTATCCAAATGGACTGAGTGACCCTGCATGTATTTGGGTATACTGGGAGGGAATACTGGAAACAGACCTGCTAGCACAAGGGTTCTCAAACTAGGTGTTGGGACCCCTCATGAGGTTATTACATGGGGGGGGGGGGTCGGTCATGAGCTGTTAGCCAACACCCCAAACCCTGCTTTGCCTCCAGCTTTTATAATAGTGTTAAATATATTTTTTAAGTGTTTTTAATTTATAAGTGGGGGGTTGCACTCACAGGCTTGCTATGTGAAAGTGGTCACTGGTACGAAAGTTTGAGAACCACTGTGCTAGCGGTTCCTTGGATCAGGGCATTTGGATACAAGGGTTGCCCAGACAGTCACAGCGGTAGACAAGGGATTTCCTTGTGTCTCAGTGTAACACACTGGGGGTCAGGGGACAGTGAGCACAGAACAGGAGAGCAATGCTCTAGTGGTTTGGGGTCACAGAAATCCAGAGTTTCCCTGTTGCTCCTATTTCACTTTACACAATAACACGAGGATGCACAACACTGTCCACTCTGGGCACTGCTGCAATTTAGTTTCTTTCCAGCAGTTGGCACTGCAGTTCTACAACTCACATTTTGTCAACACCCTAGAGCAGTGGCTCCCAACCTTTTCAGACTCCTGCACCCCTTTCAGGTGTCAGATTTGTCTTGCGTACCCCAAGTTACACCTCACTTTAAAAACTATTTGCTTACAAAATCAGACATAAAAATTCAAAAGTGTGACCGCACACTAGTACAGAAAAAGTGCTTACTCTCATTTTCACCATATCATTATAAAATACATCAACTGGAATATAAATATTACTTACATGTCAGTGTATACTATACAGAGCAGTATAAATAGGTCATGTCTCTGTGAAATTTTAGTTTGTACTGACTTTACTAGTGCTTTTTATGTAGACTTTTGTAAAATTAGGCAAATGTCTAGAGGAGTTGATGTACCCCCGGGAAGACCACTGGGTATCCCCAGAGTACGCGTACACCTGGTTGAGACCCACTGCCCTAAAGTAAGAGAACTCCCGTGGGTCTGATGTTAGAGCGGTGGGAGGTTTTCAGGTGTCAGAGCTATGGAACTGCAATGCCACTGTTAACATGGGCTCCCAACTCATTGGCGCCAGCCATTCATAGAATCATAGAATATTAGGGTTGGAAGGAATTTCAGGAGGTATCTAGTCCAACCCCCTGCTCAAAGCAGGACCAATCCCCAACTAAATCATCCCAGCCAGGGCTTTGTCAAGCCTGACCTTAAAAACCTCTAAGGAAGATGATTCTACCACCTCCCTAGGTAACCCATTCCAATGCTTCACCACCCTCCTACTGAAAAAGTTTTTCCTAATATCCAATCTAAGGGCTGGTCTTCACTTGCACGGCGTGGGATCGATCTTCTGGCGATCAATTTCTCGCATCTGATGAGGACGCGAGAAATCGATCGCTTGTGGCTCCCCCATCGACTGCGTAACTCCAGCTTGCCAGGAGGCGCAACCTGGAGTCGACGGGGGAGCGCGCCGCCGACTGCCGCCGCCATGGGGACGAGAGGTAAGTCGGCTGCAGATACGCAAACTTCAGCTACGTGATCACGTAACTGAAGTTTGCGTATCTGCAGTCGATCCCCCCCCGTAGTGGAGACAAGCCCTAAACCTTCCCAACTGCAACTTGAGACCATTACTCCTTGTTCTGTCATCTGCTACCACTGAGAACAGTCTAGATCCATCCTCTTTGGAACCCCCTTTCAGGTAGTTGAAAGCAGCTATCAAATCTCCCCTCAGTCTTCTCTTCTGTAGACTAATCAATCCCAGTTCTCTCAGCCTCTCCTCATAAGTCATGCGCTTCAGGCCCCTAATCATTTTTGCTGCCCTTCTCTGGACTCTTTCCAGTTTTTCCACATCCTTCTTGTAGTGTGGGCCCCAGAACTGGACACAGTACTCCAGATGAGGCCTCACCAATGTCGAATAGAGGGGGACAATCACGTCCCTCAATCTGCTGGCAATGCCCCTAGTTATACAGCCCAAAATGCCATTAGCCTTCTTGGCAACAAGGACACACTGTTGACTCATATCCAGCTTCTCATCCACTGTAACCCCTAGGTCCTTTTCTACAGAACTGCTGCCCAGCCATTCGGTCCCTAGTCTGTAGCAGTGCAGCAATGTAGCAGTGCATTCATCATAGCCTTATGTCTCCTAGCTTTCTATACCGTGTTCTCTCTGTACCCACAGCCTGCCCTCTATAAAGGTGCCACGCAGTGCGCTCGGGCACTAGGCCAATCCTTTAATCCTCATTATGAGCCCCTTTAACAGCACTTCGGGGCATGTAGCTTCCAGGATCCCGTCAATTCCCTACCCGTCACCCCAATGCTTATCTTTTTATTCCTGCCTCTCAAAGACCCTGTTTTTAGGGACAACCCTGCCCCCCAGCCCTCCGATTCTTTCAGTCAGGAAAAGCAGGACAGAGCCCCACCTGTGCCTGCCCTTGTTTAAAACACAAAGCTCTCCAGCAATAACTCAAAAGGCTATAGTGACATAGGGGGACCAGAAGTTCCGATTTTATAGGGACAGTCCTGATTTGGGGTCTTTTTTTCATATAGGCTCCTATTACCCCCCACCCCGTCCCGATTTTTCACACTTGCTGTCCGGTCACCCTATAGTAACCCCACAGGACACAGCAGTATTCTGGGCCATGCCCCTACTGTGCCTCAGTGGTTTTGTTCCTGTTATAAGGTGGTCAGAGTCACGCAGTGTAGATCACTTATTGCCCCTCCTCCCCACCCACTAGGGACCGGGCTGTGCTGGGTAACTGGGAGCCAGAGTAAGATCTGGTACCACGAGAGCCCCGGGACAACACACACAACCCCCACCTCCATAAGGCGCACCAGCCGCCATCTCAGAGGTCCTGGAGCATCACTCGTGGCTCTGTGGGGAGAGTACCAGGCCCAATCCCTGCATACCTCTGGCGTGTCACCAGGGGGCGGCACAGAGTGCCCGGGCCCCTCTGCAGTGCCCTGGGGCCGGGCGGGGCCTGCCGGCGGCTCACCTGGATGTTCTTCTCGCAGTCCGTCTGGTGGTGCAGCAGGAGCTCGCTCGCCAGCAGGAACCGCTTCCCGCACTTGTCGCAGATCTGCATGCGGCTGTGGGTGACGTTCATGTGCTTCTCCAAGTACCAGCGGTTGTTGAAGACCCGGGGGCACTTCTTGCAGGGGTAGTGCTGCTTCTCCTCCAGCTTGACTTTCGGGCCCATCCCATCCTGCTCCTTTTTCCTCTTCCTCCCACGCTGCCCCTCCTCCTCCTCCTCCACCCCCTTGGACAGATCTTGGGACCTGGTGGACATGGTGGACTTGGTGGCCTTGGACGATCTGCTCCCCCTGCGGGGCTGTCCAGGTTTTTCCCTTTTGACCTCGGACGCCTCTTCGTCGTCGTCCTCTTCCTCCTCCTCCTCCTCCTCGGTGGTCTCTTCCAGGTCTTCCTCGTCGCTGTGCTCCTCCTCTTCCTCCTCCCCCACCTCAGCATCCTCCTCCTCCTCCCCCGCTTCCTCGTTCTCCTCCTCCCCTTCCTCCTCGGTGTCACCTCCATCCCCGTCCGGTCGGCTGATCACGGCGGCAGCTTCGTTGGCGGCCGGCTTCCCTTCCGTCCCCTTGGAGACATTGAGGGTTTGGTTGTTGAGGTTCACCTCCACAATGATCTGCTCCCGGTTGTAAGAGCCCTGGCCGTCCAGATCCTCCTCCGACTCCCCACCCTCTATCTTACACACGGTGGCCAGCCCACTGTCCTTCTCCTCCTTGTAATACTGCTTGCCAGCCACAGCCGGGAGGTGCTGGCTGCCGTCTCCGCCCACCCTGTCCTCTACTCGCACCGAGTAGGGATCGGTTCCTTCCCGGGCGTAGATCTTGGGGTGCGGAGAGTCCACCTCTTGCTTTATCTCGCAGTAGAACTGCGGGGGGACGGCGTTGCCGCAGGCGTCGGGGGGCAGGGCCATGTCGCTGGCCATGGCCAGGCTGAGGGATCTGGTGTTGATGAGCTCCTGGCAGGAGGAGGCGATGTTGTTCATCTGCAGCACGGCTGCGGCGTTCAGGACGTCCTGCACATTGCAGGCGTTCACCAGCAGCTTGGAGGTGTAGATGAAGTTGAGGATCTGCTGGAGGCCTTGGGAGGTCAAGGCCTCCAGGGAGAGCTCCACCCGCTGCAGCTGCTTGTTCTGGGTGAAGAGAGAGTGGAAGAACTGGCTGTAGGCGGCGAGAACCCCCTTGTGGGCGGGGAAGATGCTCTTCTGCTGAACCAGGACGATGTCGACGTCGCACAGGTCCGGCTGAAACAGGCGCTGCTCGTTCAGTCTGTCCATCAAACACGTGAAGTGGAGGGCTACATCCTCCACCAAAGAGTATTCAGCGGAAGGGTAGTCAGTTGTCTTTTCGACTATCAGCTGCAGGGAGAGAGAAGAAAGGAGATGCAAGATTTCAAGACGGAAACGGTCCTTTACCTTTAAAGGGTCCCCGTTTTCCCTCCCCGACAACAGAAGCGAGAGGCCAGGGGAGGCAGCTTAACCTAGTCGTCAGACCACCACACGGATAACTAATACGCCCGGCTCTCCTCCAGGAGAGGTAACTTCTCCAGAACACGGCCCTGGGCTCAAACCACCTCTCCCCCATCTGTCCCCCCACAATTGTGAAGAGGGAACAATATTATCTGCCCACGTCCATAAAGTGCTGTGAGATCCCTGGATGACAAACACACACCAAGCATCAGGCTTTATTATTATCTGCTGCGGTGGGTCTTTGACCTGCGAGAATGAGTTGTCCCCATCTCCTTACTCACCCACACCACTCTGGTTATCTGTGCCGCCTGAACTTGGGACCTCCGGAGTCAAAAGCACGAAGCTCCACTGCCTGAGCTGAAAGCCCAGGGCCATACATGCAATAGCTGACTCAAACCTCTTTACAAGGTTCAGCCATTAGAAGGCGACAAAGCCCCACGTTGATGTTAATACGAGTGCTTTAAGAATTTGGCTACACAGTCTCATCCCGAGTGTGAAAGGGAAGTTCAGGCCAGTTCAACCCGTCTCCTGTCTGCGGAAACGCTCAACAATTTGTGACAGACGCAATTTGTGGCTCAATGGAGACCTGTTCCCCGGGAACTGGATTGAGACAGCAAACCTATGCCATCACGAACGGCGAAACCCCCTTCCCAGCTTTCCCATTCCAACGCAGCACTGAACAGGCTTAAACGATTGTTTGAATTGGAGACGAAGGAGCACTTGAGCAAAGGGGCAAAGTCACTTGGACTTTCACTGCCTGGTCCAGACACAGGTCAGAATGCCCCCAACTGATGGGGAAGGATTTGGGTTCGGACTGAGATCCATACCCATAACAGCACTTCAGATACTAGTATCTCCATCCCTGATATGCCCCAAATGCCCAGAAGGAATGGGCCCAATTCCCAACTGCTCTCCTGCAGCAGTTGCGGGAGGGACAGAGCATGCAGGTAGGGGATGAAGAGGACTTTACGCTACCTTTCCACTCCCCATTCTGACAGGTCAACGTTTTTCATTCAAACTTTTTTTTCCTCCTATGAAAAATGGCTTTGGTGTCAAAACGGAAACCTCCATGGGGCGTTCAGTCGCCAACAACATTCTTTGGGTTCTCAAGGTCAAAACAAAACCTGAAAGTTTTCAGCCCCAAAATCAAAATTTCTGTAAAACAAACATTTCATCTGAAAACAAAACACAATCCAGATTTTGGCTAAAAATGTCAGGATTTTCCGGTTTTTTAGGGAAAAGTACTTTTGCAGAAAAATTTCAACCAAAAAAATAAAAATAAAATAAAACAAGAGTTTTCATTTTCATCATCATTTTTTGCAGGAACAAAAGATCATTTCCAAACCGGCCCTGCTCCCTGCACTGTGGGGCTGTTCTGGGACCTGCACAGAGCAGCCTCGGGGCTATACAAACAAAACAGTCTTGGGGCAGTGCTCTCTGACCATGCCCCTAATCGCCTTCCTAGTTAAGAGCGGGTCAGAAAATAGGCTTTTTTCTACAGAAAATGTTGATGAAAAAAAATCATTTTCTCTAAAACCCCAAATTTTCGACAGAAAAATGCGACTTCTTGGCAAAAAAATAACTGAGAATATTTTAGCCAAACCCAGAACTATTCTACTTTGGATACAGTGCCCTGGTACCTCATGGGAGTTGTAGTTCAGGTACCTCATGCTCCTATTTCTCCTCTCTAGGTCGGGCTGCCTGGTCTAATGACATCTCCCATGATGCCATTTGTGCCTTTCAATCAAAATATTTCAATTTTTGGGTCTGTGAGTTGTTGACCAAATAATAATAATAATAATAATAAAAAAATGGGTATGTGGAAAGCAGACAGTTTCTGTGAAAAACTGAGTGTATCTGAAAACCCAATTTTCCATCTAAATTTTCTGATGGAAATTTTCCCCCCAGCCCTTTCTTCCAATGCTGGGGCTGTGAGCTGGGCTGGCAGACAGCTACTACATACCAGACAGGCAGCCTCGCTGTACAGGAGAGCTTGTTCCAACCACTTTAAGGCTCCTGGAGTGGCTTAAAGCATCCTTAGCAGAAGTCAGGCCTGCTGTCTTCAGAGCACTTTATAGCTTTAGCTCCTTGGTACTTTGTTTCAGCTGATCAAAAATCCACCATAATAAAGTCACGAGATAAGAGCATGCCCAGAAGAATCTAGGCCTAGCTCCTAGAGAGACATGCATGCCAGATTGTTGGCCTCCCCCAAGCCAACACACAGCACAAACTAATCTCAGTTATTAGAACTGTTGTGCTTTTTATTCGCAAGCAGTGGATTAAAGACGCCTCCTAACAACTGCCCTGAGAAACACAAGCAGAAATGGGCTCCCAGTGAAAGTAATTCCAGCCGTATCTGTGAGCGGCAATTACCTTCCAGGTTCTTGTGGTCCTGGCAGAGGGGCAGCGGGGGAGAGATTTAATCAGAATACATAAGTGACCTAGAACTCTGAAGATTTCAGATGCTAGAAAGATTAACCCTTTTCCTGCCCCAGGTACAGTCCTAGCTGTCCAAGGTATCACTAAAGCACTGATCTCCCTGGTTCCCAGGATGTGGACCTGTGTAAATATACATAGGAAACAGCCCAAATGCTCAAGAACTGGTAACTTTAAGCCTAACAAAAATTTCTAACCTGGGTGGTCTGAAGTTATACACCTAAATTCTTATAGCAGGCACTTGATTTTCAGAGACTCAGTCACACGCATGAGAAGCCGAGTCTCTGAAAATCAGGTGTCTAAATAAGAATTTAGGTGCCTAACTTCAAATACCCAAATCTGAACATTTTGGGTAAAAGTTCCAAAAGAGCCTATAATCCCCACTTTCCAAAGTGATGCAGAAACCTAAGTCCCATACACATTTTCAAATTTTACTTGTTAGTCTTAGGACAAATAAAGGAAATACACACACCTGCGTGCCACCTACTCACTCTGTGGAACTCACTGCTGCAGGAGAGCAAGTAAATTACAACAGCTAGATTTTTTAAAGAAGGGCTAAGTCATTCTTATGACCAACAACTTTTACAATCATGCAGAAGAAGATCAAGGTGATTAGATTTCATGCTTCAGGGTGGAAGCTCTTGTCCACCAGGGTCAGGTGCCTCATGCAGCATTCTCGCTTTTGGAGAAGCACAAGCTCTACCTACCTAATCCTTCACCACCTATGACCACACCACTGCCACCGGGACAGCTCAGTGCTTGGACAGCTCATGAACGAAGAGCGGCTGGCTAAAGCTGAACCCGAGCAAGACAGAGGTTATGCTGGTGAGCAGAGGAAAGCATTGTGAGGAATCTGCTGTCAGTCAGCACAGTATCCGTGAGTAATGCTTTCTATCATCTCTGGTTGGCTTGGAGACTCGGTCCTATCCTGGCAGAAGGTGACCTTGCCTCAATTATTCACGCTTCCATCTCCTCTCACCTCTATAGCAAGGTGATGTAGCTGGGCATGAAAACTTCAGTGCTTAGGAAACTCCAACTAGTACAGAAGGCCGATGTTACCTCAGCAACACAGACTACCATGAACCATCCAGCCTGTCCTCTGCTCTCTACACTGGGAGAAGAGCAACTCAAGCTCAAGGTCTCAGTCCTTATCTTCAAGGCGCTCAACGGCCTGGGCCCAGGATATCTAGAAGTCCCTCTAAAGCTCCACAATGAAGACCACAGTCGACAACGCTGCTCCTCTGTCACAATGGAACTCTCTCCGACCAGGGTGAAACTTATCTGCAGGAGACGGCTTTCTGAGGGGCTGGTTTGAGACTCCCCCAGTAACTAAGGACTGGTACAAACCTCACCACCTTCTGCTCCCAGTGCGAGGCGCGGTTCTTAGACCTGGCCTTCTCTAATATTAAACACAGAGCAACAGGTATCTATAGGAAAAAATAAAATTACAAAAACCGCATATGCTTCTCCCTCAGGGAGAGGCTGAGAGAACAAACAACATGGGACAGATGTTAGTCGCTTAATGCCCGACTGGAAGACATTCAGATACTATAGTGATGAGCGCAATAAAAGAACTGATGCAGAACAGAAGAGACTGAATGAACTGACACAGGGAAACTGCCTCCAGATAGGGTGACCAGATGTCCTGATTTTAGGATCTTTTTCTTATATACTCCACATCCCTGTCCCAATTTTTCACACTCGCCGTCTGGTCACCCTACCTCCAGATCAAAACTGAGGCACATCGGCTGCAATGTCAGGGGAGAACAAAACCAAACCACGAGAGATCCAGAGGAAGCCAACGGCTCACGTTCATGGTGCAAAGGCCAGAGGGGATCTTTGCGATCATCTAGGTTCACCTCCTGCATAACACAGGTCCCCAAAGTTCACCCAGTAATTCCTGAATCAAGCCCAGTAACTTGCGGCTGTGCTGTGTTACTTTTAGAGGGACATCCCATCTGGATTTAAATAAAATAGTACCAATCTCCAGCGCTGATACAGTGCTTGTCATCAATGGATCTCAAAGCCCTTTGCAAAGGAGGCGAGTATCAATATCCCCCCTGAATCTGAGATGGACGGAGGCGAAGCAACTTGCCCAAAGTCACTAGCAAGCCAGCCACAGAGGCAGTAACAGAAACCCAGGCCTCCTGATTCTCAGGTCAATGCTCTATGCACCCGGCAGCACTGACCAAGACTCCAAGTGATAGATCATCCGCCACAGCATCTGGTGAGCTCGTCTAAGAGCAAGGAGCTTTTCAGCCACCAACTCAGTGAAGCACCAATTGCATTGGGAGGCTAACAGGAACGGAAATAAAATCTCTCTCCATCGGAGAGTGGCACACGACGTGGCCACGTTCCCAGGTATATCGAGTGCCGGGGGATGCAAGACCCTCCCTGCAGGGGAAAGTCACCCAGAGCACCGGCCACTGTCAGCAGGCTCAGCAAAGCCTCCAGGAGCCGAATGGGCCGAGAGGACTGAACTCCCCTCCCAGGGGGTTTTCAAGACCATGTTGGCCGGTAGGGCAGCTTGGGTGCAGTTTGCCCTGGTCTGTGGCTTGCTGAAAGAACGGCCACTGCAGGGCTTTCCGCACAGCGCCTGGAGGGTACATTTATAAGCAAAGTTATAAATGGTTCTGATGATGGACAGAGGGGAATCCCCCCGCCCCGACTCGTTACTCGCTTAAGGGGGGGGGGGCAAGCGTGATTTTCCAGCTGCGGAAGCACAGCCCCATCCAGCTGGGAATTAACAGGTGTTCTGTGGGTGTAGGGAGAGGGGAGACCACATTCCACACAAACCTCGTCTGTTTCAGAAGCCACTCTGAAGACCGAGGGCACGATTCTCATCTACATGAATATCCCCTTTGCCCCACACTGGCAGTGTAAACGGGGCCTTACAAGGAGAGTAAACTTATACCCCCTGTAGGCTCCTATACGCCGCCAGAGCGGTGCCAAGGGGCACTGGCGTAAAGGAGAATCGGGCCCTGAACGATTAGACAAGAGTTATAGCGTGCAAGTGTCGTTCTCCTTCCTGCTCGACATGGGCTGTCACACTGCGGGGTCCTGGGGAAAGGCAGCACCGCACACACACGAAGTTTGGGGAGAGTCACAAGAGAGCCAGCGTGCACTCAGCATCGATCTCCGCAGGCTCAATGCAAGAGCTGGAGTTTATAGTAAAAGGCCTGAGGGTCCATTTACCTTCTTTCCTCAAACCACAAAAGGAACCAAATGAGCATGTAAGCTTGTAGTGATTTCAGCTGCTTCCCTTCCCCGCTACTACTTAGTGCAGAGGTGGGGCAAACTATGACCCATGGGCCACATCCGTCCCATGGGACCGTCCTGCCTGGCCCTTAAGCTCCCGGCAGGGGAGACTAGCCCCCGGACCCTTCCCTGCTGTCCCTCCTCCCCTGTAGTTATGCTGCCACACGGGCAGTGTGGCTGGCTCCGGTCGGGCGGTGCAGCTGCCAGACCTGATGCTCTGAGCAACAAGGTAAAGGGGTGGGATTCTGGGGGGCAGTCAGGAGACAGGGGGCATTTGGATGGTGTGGAGGTTCGGGGGGTGGTGGTCAGAGATGGGGAATGGGAGGGGTTGGATGGGTGTGGTTGTCCTGGGGGGGGCTATCAAGGGGCAAGGGTGTGGAAAGGGATCGTGGCAGTCAGGGGACAGGGAGTGGGGGGGGAAGCGCTGTGCGGGGCAGGGGGTTGGATAAGGTACAGGGAGCCCCTGGGGGCAGTCAGGGGAAAGGGTGCAAGGGGAAGTTGGATGGGGCAGAGATTCTGAGGGGGGCTGTCATGGGATGGGGAATAGTGAGGTTGGACAGGCGTGGGAGTCCTGGGGGCCCTGTCAGGGGGTGAGTGTGTGCATAGGGGACAGGGAGCATGGGGGTTGGATGGGGGTGGGATCCCGGGGGGCATTAGGGGTAGGGGATCCCAGGAGGGGGCAGTCAGGGCACAAGGAGCAGGAAGGGTTGAATGGGTGGGAGGTTCTGAGGGGGACAGTCAGGGGCAGAAAGTGGGAGGGAGCGGATACGGGGTGGGGGTCAAGCTGTTTGGGGAGGCACAGCCTTCCCTACCCGGCCCTCCGTACAGTTTTGCAACCCCGATGTGGCCCTCGAGCCAAAACGTTTGCCCACCCCTGACTTACAATTATTGTCTAAAACACACACACACACACGGGGTGCTGGGGCTAGAACACTCGCCCTACAGTTCTAGGGGATAAAAATTACAGACCGTTATTACTTGAGAGTGTCCTGAGGTGATAGTATCTATCTATCCATCCCTGGCCAGTCTACATGGGTGTGAATTTAACCAGAAATTACCATCTTGGTGTAACTCCCCATACACCACTGGTGTAAGATTGCCTTTTTTTTTCAGTTCAGCTCATGCTGCTTGGGACAGTTTGTAAACTGATAACAGCCCTTTTATATAGCAGAATAATAGAGCAGCCAAACCCTCGAGGAGTTGTTCTACACCAGCAGAACCTGGATAACTGCTACAACTTTCCCATGCAGAAAAGCCCTTAGACATTTATGCAGCCCCTATCATCAGGGTATCTGAGAATCTCACACTTTTTACTGTATTTCTGTTCACAACACCCCTGTAAGGTAGGGACTGTGTTAGCCCCTCTAGTGAACATGGACCTGCCCTGTGAGAATTTAGCACTGCTACATGTTGGGCCGGGCTATTGGTATTGTGTTTCTGTGTCAGTCGAGAGTGGAGGGAGGAAGGAAAGGGACGACCTAGACAGCTACCAGCTGACACTGGAGACTGTTAAAGGGACAATGCCAGGACTAAATCCAGTGATGCTAGATCAATCCCCCACTGAGCCTACCGGACTGGGTCGACCAACCCGGGCCAAAGCTCACCAAGACTCGAATAAGCCTCCTGCAGGACAAAGAAGGCTGGTGAGATTTAACAGGACAGAGTGTCTTGAGGAGTGCAGGGGAGACCAGATGGAAAACAGAGTCAGGCCGAGGAACCCACAGGGCATGTCTGGAGAATCTAGGCCAGACAGCCCTTCTGAGATGGCAGCCCTTTAGGTAAGAGAGATGGGTATGGCCCAGGGGTCGGAAACCTTTCAGAGGTGGTGTGCCGAGTCTTCATTTATTCAGTTAAATTTAAGGCTTCGTGTGCCAGTGCAGAAGGGGCGGGGCTTCAGGCGGAAGGGGAGGGGCCCGCCCCCACTTTGCGGTTTCCCCTGCAGGCTACTGCTAGCCTGGGTTCCCTACACCCAGGTTAGCAGCAGGCTCTGAGTGGGCAGGCGGGAGCCTGGGGGGAAACCCCAGAGCGGTGGCAGGGTAAGCGCTCAGCCCGCCACCGCTTTGGAGTTTCCCCTGCAAGCTCCTGCCAGCCAGGGTCCCGCCGCCTGCCCCACTCAGCGCCCGCTGCAAGATTGGGTGTAGGGAACCCAGGCTGGCAGCAGGCTGAGACCCCAGCTGGCAGGAGCGGCGTGCCAGGAGATATTGGCACATGTAGGTTGCCGACCCCAGTATAGGGTGTTGGTTAAAGTAAAATCATTTTTCCTCTAGTGCTTGTTCCTACTGTTAAGTCAAAATCACATGGTTTTAAGAAGGTCGCTGGCTCCCCATGGGAAGAAAAGCAGGTGCCTGCACCCCGTGGGACTTGCAGAGCAACATTCAGGTGGTGTCACCAGATCATGGTCTGAGAGGGGAAGAACGGGGAACTCCACCCAGAGACAGGAAAAGGGCTTCCTCCCTATGTACAGTGGGGAAGATGATGGAAAGGTTGGAAGCTGCTTCTGTGCTACAGTAAAACCAAAACAGAAGCATGTCAAAAGAAAGTTTGCTTCTGAACCATTTTGCTGCTATGGGGTGGAGTATATACACCACACTATGGGTATGTCTACGCTACCCACCGGTAGCGGCGGGGGTCAATTTATCACAACTATTCTAGGTGTGATAAACCGATCCCCGAGCGATCTCCCGTCGACTCCGATACTCCACCGCTGCGAGAGGCGCAGGCGGAGTCGTCACGGGAGGGGCAGCAGTTGACTCAGTGCCAGGAAGACGCCGTGGTAAGTCGATCGAAATACGTCAACTTCAGCTACACTACTCTCGTAGCTGAAGTTGTGTATCTTAGGTCAATCCCCCCACTCCCCCAGCGCAGGCCAGGGCTATGAGTAATAGCCTTCTTAGAACATCTGTTATGGAGACAAAATACTGCCCCAAGGGGGGCCAGAAATGCAGCTTGCCCTGTAACTAGGACATCCTCACTTTCGTCATCGATTCCTAAATTCCAAGGCTGGAAGGGTCCACTGTGATCCTCTGGTCTGACCTCCTGCATTCCAGAGGCCAGAGAACGCTCCCCCCCCCCCCATTCCTAGAGCAGATCTTTCAGAAAAACATCCTACATCTTGGCTTAAGAATTGCCAGCGATGAAGAATCCACCATGACCATTCGTAAATTGTGCCAATGGTTAATCGCCTTGTCTATTTAGAGGTGGGGAATGGAGACGAAGAAAGGCAACACGACTTGTCCAAGGTCACTCAGCAAGTCTGTGATAAAGCAGGAACTTGAATCCAGATTTTGCAAATCCCAGTCTAGCTCTAACCACTGCACTGTGCTACCTCAGACAGAAGTAATACGTCCCTTGGCTACCACTAGCCCACAGGATAACATCACTCGCTCATACGCCCAACGCTAGTACGTCACAACGTACAATAGCTTCTAATTTTTACTAGGCTACATTTCCCACATTTTCCCCCCACTTCACTTTGGTGCTAAGTTACGTAGCTACTCTACCCAGCATGGTTTCTCTCGCTGTCATGGAAAATGGCACTGTCTTCTTGACCCCCTAGCCATAAGTACATACCTTGCAGAATAAGAGAGCCCCAGCATGGTGAAGAGTTCAAACCCAAAAGTTTGGTCTTTATCGCATCCATTAAATGAAGACTCAAAAGGAAAAAAAAAAGCTGTAAGCAGGGCAGTTTTCCTGAATGAAAGGTGTGTTGTTAAGCAACCGGGATAACTCATCCCCTCGTCCGCCCACTCCTCTGCCCAGCAAACCATCAGAACGAATCAATAACGACTTCTCAAGCTAATGGAAAATAATGGAAAATACGGCAATTGTTGCTCAGCCTCAAGAGTCAAGTCTGGTTTCTTTAGCCACCTGCCTGGGAACATTTTCACGCAGGGCTCCTAGGTCAGCCCCAGAATGGATTTCTTGAAGTCAGTGGGAGCTTAGCTGCTCACTTGAAGAGCGACTGGCTTTAGCTTCCTCTGTGTTCTTGGACAGTGAACAGGGCGCAGCACAAATTCCCGCAGCGGTCTCTGAAAAGGTGCCTGCCAAACCCACACACCTGTTAAAGGCAATTACACAATTACAGTACATAACACTCCAACTCACATTATTTAACTCATTGTCAGCCCTGGTTAGGAGGATATAAATTGTTGTATTTCTCGTTGCCGAAGGCAAGGCATCACCTGGAAAAATTTAAAGTCATGCTGCAGCTGTTTAGTAGCAGCCCGAGGCTGGGGAACAGTATAATTGGCTGCTCCCTCTCTAGCTGTACTTTGCTTTTCTTTTGAACAGTCAAGGTCCCTCGATCCTACAATGCATCTTGCAGCCCTGGAGCAGTGACAGACGGGGGTCTCATCACCCCCAGCAAGAGAGAAACCCCTCCGCCTTCTACCTGCAGCTGTCCACAGCTAGTACAGCTGGGTAGTTAAGCAGCAACTCTAGGAATAGATTAATAAAGTCTAAGGCCAGACAGGACCACAATGATGATCTAGTCCAGGGGTAGCCAGAGGCGGCACACAAGCTGATTTTCAGTGGCACTCACACTGCCCGGGTCCTGGCCACCGGTCTGGGGGCCTCTGCATTTTAATTTAATTTTAAATGAAGCATCTTAAACATTTTAAAAACCGTATTTACTTTACATATACTGGCACTAGAAAAGGTTCAGAGAAGGGCAACTAAAATGATTAGGGGTTTGGAACGGGTCCCATATGAAGAGAGATTAAGGAGGCTAGGACTTTTTAGCTTGGAAAAGAGGAGACTAAGGGGGGATATGATAGAGGTATATAAAATTATGAGTGGAGTGGAGGAAGTGAATAAGGAAAAGTTATTTACTTGTTCCCAAAATAGAAGAACTAGGGGCCACTCAATGAAATTGGCGTGCAGCAGGTTTAAAACAAATAAAAGGAAGTTCTTCTTCACACAGCGCACAGTCAACCTGTGGAACTCCTTACCTGAGGAGGCTGTGAAGGCTAGGACTATAACAGGGTTTAAAAGAGAGCTGGATAAATTCATGGAGGCTAAGTCCATAAATGGCTATTAGCCGGGATGGGTAATGAATGGTGTCCCTAGCCTCTGTCTGTCAGAGGGGGGTGATGGATGGCAGGAGAGAGATCGCTCGATCATACCTGTTAGGTTCACTCACTCCGGGGCACCTGGCATTGGCCACTGTCGGTAGACAGGATGCTGGGCTAGATGGACCTTTGGTCTGACCCAGTATGGCCGTTCTTATGTTCTTATGTACATACAACAAGGGTTTAGTTCTAAATTATAGACATAGAAAGAGACAGTCTAAAAATGTTAAAATGTAGGACTGGCACGCAAACCCTTAAATCAGAGTGAATAAATGAAGACTCGGCCCACCCCTTCTGAAAGGTTGCCGACCCCTGATTCTAGGCTGACCTCCTGCATGACCCAGGCAATAGAACCTCACCCAATTTCTGCATCAAGCCCTGTTTGAGCTACAGCAACTTGTTTAGAGAGAAAGCAGTCTTGACTTAAAGACCATAAGCCATTTACACTCCACGGTATTCCTAGAGAAGTTAGGAACAGGAGAACATTTTGGGAAAGGAGGAGCCTGTACAGGAACAATGGGTTCCACCTAAACCAAAACCAAACACATTCCTGACATGTAAAATTAAAAAGACCGGTTGCCAACCCTCCAGGATTGCCCTGGAGTCTCCAGGAATTAAAGATTAATCTTTAATTAAAGATGGTGTCATGTGATGAAACCTTCGGGAATCTGTACAAACCAAAACTGGCAACCCTGGGGAACGCTGACAGGTGAGGGGATCACATGGTTTGGACAGAGACATCCCTTTGGGGAGGATTTACTAAAAGGATACTCTGTATTCTAGTAAAGAGGAGAGGATAGATGTTGATAAAGTAAAGGTGGGAACTGAAGAGAAACAGTCAAATGAAAAACAGTCCCATTCAATTACATCACATGAAGGCAGACAGCTAAATACTGACACATTTTATAAGTGCTTGTATACAAATGCTAGATGAGTGAACTTGAGCGTCTTACATGAGCATATAGATATAACAGGCATCACAGAAACTTGGTGGAATGATGATAATCAATGGGACACAGAAATATCAGGGTACAAAATATAAAGGAACAAAATATATTGGAATGACAGGGTAGGTTATGCTGGTGGGGGAGTGGTAATATACATGAAAGAAAGCGTGGAATGAAATATAGTAAAAATCTCAAATGAATCAAACTGTGCCATAGAATCTCTATGGATAGAAATTCCATGCTTGAATAATAAAGAGTATAGCACTAGGAATATACTTCTGATCACCTGACCAGGATGGTGACTGTGAAATGCTCAGGGGGTTTAGAGACTCTACAAAAACAGAAAACTCAATAATAATGTGGGACTTCTACTATCCCTATATTGACTGGGTACATGTCACCTCAGGACGGGACGCAGAGATAAAGTTTCTAGACACCACGAGCGACTGCGTCTTGGAGCTCCTAGTCCTTGAACCCACAAGGGGAGATGCAATTCTTGATGTGACGCACGGGATCTGGTCCAAGAGAGCTGAACTGCTTGGGAATGACGACCACAATGTAATTAAATTTAGCATCCTTGTAGGAGGGAAAATACCAAAGAAACCCAGCACAGTAGCATTTACTTTCAAAAGGGAACTGCATAAAAATGAGGAGGCCAGATAAACAGAAATTAAAAGGAACAGTCACAAGAATAAAATGCCTGCGAGCTGCATGGAAACTGTAAACACACCAAGATAGAGGCTCAAACTAATTGTATGCCCCAAATCAATGAAAACAGTAAGGGACCCAAACATGCCACCCTGACTAAGTAGCTGGGTAAAAGAGGCTGTCAGAGGCTGACAGGGACTAACAGTAGCACCCTGGTCACTGGAGTTGCTGCAGCATGAAGAAGGCTGCAGGCTCTGCTATGAGCAATTAAACACTTTCTGTTAGGGGACTGTGAGAAACTAACTCAGTGGTAATCACGAGGCTAACGATGGACTTGGGAGGAGATACCGGGAAGGGACAGAAAGCAAAGGGAGGCGCAGAAAAAAACGAAGAGGGAAAAATCATGAGGGGTGGGGAGAAAGTGAATAAGGGAGTGTTATTTACCTCTTCACATAACACACAAACCAGGGGTCACCCAATGACCTTAACAGGCAGCAGTGTCAAAACAAACAGAAGGAAGTATTTCTTCACACCGCACTCTGTCAACTTGTGGAATTCATTGCCAGGGAATGCTGTGAAGGCCAAAAGTGTAACTGGGTTCAGAGAGAGCTAGATAAGTTCACGGAGGGTGGCCATTAGTCAAGATGTTCAGGGAGGCAACTCCATGCTCTGGGTGTCCGTAAACCTCTGACTGCCAGAGGACAGCGGATGGATCACTTGATGATCTCCTGTTCTGTTTATTCCCTCTGGGGCACCTGGCATTGGCCACTGTCAGTAGACAGGATACTGGGCTAGATGGACCTTTGGTCTGACCCATATTGGCCGTTTTTATGCTCTTATTCTTATGTAACCGTTAATTTCCCTCACTGTTAAAAATCTGCACCTTATTTCTAGTCTGAAGCTTCGGCTTCCGGCCAAAGGATCTCGTTATTCCTTTTCCTTATCGCCTTCAAATCTGTGACTGACAACCAGCGCTGCCCACTGCTCGGCTCCCGCTCCTATGCCAATAAAAGGAGTTTGTTCAGCAGTGGCCTGATCCGAGGCCCTTTACTATTTATTATCTGCATTACAGTAATGTCCAGAAATACCCAGGCTCGGTGCTCTGCAAAGCACGGAATAAGACAGTCCCTGCCCCGGACCAGTGCACAACATAAACAGGAAGGACAGGTAAAGGGGTCGGGGTGGGGGAGGAGGGAACAGCCCAAGGTCACACCGCAGTGCAGTTGAATTGCTGGGAATAGAAACCTCTCCCTCTCTCCCCCGCCCCCCAGGCCAGTGCCTATCCACTAGGCAGCACTGTCTCCCAGACTGGACAGAAGAACATCTGAAGCAGAAATTGAATTTTTTTTCATTTGAAATGTTTGGAGCGGGAAGGGGGTTACAAAAGAAATGGCTTTTTGGTCAAAACAGCTATTTCAGTGGGAATTGGGGGGGGGGGTTGGGTCTTGTTTTTTTCCAACAAAAACCTGAAAAATTTCAGTTTGGGGGCAGAAAACCTGTCGGGTTTTCAATGAACCACGTCTGCAGCGTGTGGGTGCGGGTCGCCTGTCAGGATTACCTGGGTACATCTTATTTACTGATTCCCTTGCCACAGCCGGGACTTCGGGCACTGGTGCACTTCAGTCTTTCCTGTGGCACATAACAGCCGTCTGTGAGCCACTTCGGGCTCGTTCCGGTTGTGGGGTTCAGTGCACTGGTGCGGGGTGGCGGCCTGTGATCTACAAGAGGTCAGGCTAGAAAATCTGGGGGTCCCTTCTGGCCCTAAACTCCTCGACTCAAACTTTTGCATCAACATTTTTGGTGGGAACAAAAATCCTCTCTCGAGCGTGAAGGCCAGAAAGTGGGGGCGGGGAAGGGCAGGCCAACCCATCCCACGTCCGCTCTGACCCATACAAAGGAGACGGAGGGGATGTCCACATGGCAGGACAGGACTCTCAGTCAGTGGAGAGGAACAAAGCTTTTCTTGCCTGTTTTTCTTTAGCGGCCTCGAATGTGGAACAGGAAGGGAAGCGGAGCCGGAAGCTTCAAGCACCGGGTCCGTATTGATGGAAGCAAAATACCCGAGTCTGATTAAATCGCCCAGAAACTAAAAACAATTCAAACCCAACTGCACTAAGAAATTGTTTTGAAAATATTGGAGTAGATTTGAAGAAAGACCCAAGTGCCCTGTCGGGGGAGTTGGGGGGGGGGGCAGGGAAAGGTTCAGGGGGCATCCACCATCCCCCCTGCTACAGCTTGTGAAGGCAGAAGCAGACGGGGAGGCTCTTTAGCAAAGTGACAGGACTCTCTGACAGTGTCTGACAGCTCTGGTTTCTGGAAGCCGGCTGCAGACCCATAGATCGATCTAGGATGATAAAACTATTTTTTAAAGACTCCTTATTTGGACAGCGCTGTGTGCGTGCGTGGCATGGTCTCATTACTCAAAGGAATTCACTAGAATGCAGACTGTTTGCCAGGGAGACACTTGGAATGCTATGTGGGTTGGGGAAGAGGGGGCCCTACCTTACTGAATGGACCTGTGTAAAACTCACCCCACGTATAAGCCAACCTCCAGCTGAGTAAGGATGAAACTCAGCGATGCCAATATAAGGCGACCTCCAGACTTGCAGCCATCTCAGTGCCGCCCTGCTCCTCGCGACCTTCTCTCCAGCCTTCCCAGGGAGCTCCTGGCCCTGCAAGACTTGACCCTAAGCTTACCACACCCCTGCATTCCTCTTACTCGACTCTGGATTACCGTAATTCACTCACATATCAGCCCCCACCACCCAACTGAGGGCGGAAAGGCCAGATCCTCAGCTGGTGCAAATCAGCACAGCCAATGGAGCTACACCAATGAAGGATCTTGTCCTTCCATCGTCAAACAAGCCTCCGGCTGCGAAGAGCTTGGATGCGCTTTCTCCCAGCGCACCTTCTCTGCAATGTGCAGCGGGGGAAGAGTTCATAGGACAGAGAAGGCTCAGGGACCTCCTGGCTTCCTGTACCACCCCATTTTGATAAGTCCATCATGGAGCACCACGGTGACTCATCAAGGTCTGAGCCCACCATCTCTAAGCTTCAGAATGGATCCAGCATGGTCCTTGCTGAAGTCTGCAAAGGGAAACGCAACGAGCAGTGCTACGTTCACTCATTTACTCAGGGGAGATGGGATCCTTCCCTTCGGACTCCACAGGTTAGAAATAAACATTTCCCTCCCTCTGTTTGATCAATGGCCAACAAAAGATTCTTTCTGATGCCCACAGTTCCTGCCAACTCTTGAAATTTTATTGCACATTTCACAATAGTCTCTTAAAGTCCCCAGATACCCAAGAACCTCAGCTTTCATCTAAAAACAAAGACAGGTCTTTAGGCCTTCTGGTTGCAAAGAGAAGTGTGAAAATATGAACCCTCAATGTTCAAACACCAGAAGAAAAATTTAAACCCCTAAACATTTACTTTAAAAAAAAAATCATGATTTTTAAAGGCAACCTCAAGATTTCTGGAGGTCCAGCTGGCAATTTTTGATTGTGTGGGGCTGGCACTGCTGGGTCTAGGAACAGTTGCATTGTTACTCTTGTTCATGGTGATGTGCAAACAATGGGGTCCAGGACTGGAGGAAGTTACAGTCGGATCTGGGCAGGGATTTTCACGGACCACTGCTCTCCACTGGTGATCAGGGTCTGGCTGGGAGCAGGCAGTGACTGAATGAAGATCAAGGGTGGACAGGAGAACAGAAAAAGCAGCGCTGACAATGACACACTTCTGCATTTCTATTGCACGTCCCCCATCAAAGGCACAGAACACCTGTCAGATGTTC
This sequence comes from Sternotherus odoratus, assembly GCA_032164245.1. Classification (NCBI taxonomy): domain Eukaryota; kingdom Metazoa; phylum Chordata; order Testudines; family Kinosternidae; genus Sternotherus; species Sternotherus odoratus. The sequence goes on along the minus strand of JAVMKO010000002.1, from coordinate 217,941,536 downwards.
TCTAGGCCCTTGAAAATCCCATCGGATATGCAGATTTCCCTGCTCTGCAGGGTCAGTACCGTTGAACAACACTCAGTCCCTGTTTAAAACACACAGGTCCCAAACACCCCAGAAAGGCCCAAACTGAACTAATCTCTTTTTCCTTTTGGATGAAAAAAAACTGAAGCCAAGAGGCTAGGTGACCTCCCTAAGGTGATGATCCTTAGCAAGTCAGTAGGAGAACTACGGCGAGAACCCAGGAGTCCCGATTTCCAGTTCCATGCTAGAACCACCTTTTTCAGAGTGATGCTGCACCATCATTTGCTTAACCTCATGTTTTGGTTATCACTGGAAAAGACCTTCATGTCTCAACGACGTCTTCTACAGTCAATGATCCAGGACAAGCCAAGCTTCTTCCTTGACGGTGACTATCTCTTGCTCAACATGGGGATTGCACCTCTCTGCTTCCCCAGCTGGTTTTCCTCCTTTTCTGACATACCCACATGCTGTCAACCTCCTCCCTTTTTGCTAGGCTCTCCCTTGGTTTTATTCCCAGTTCTCGTGGATGCATTCACCAGAGAAGCATCATTGGTGGAGGTGCTACTAGGGACGACAGGCCAGCTCCACAGACCAAGCGTCCCCTCAAAGCGGAGGCTGTGTTTTAAGTTTAACACATTCATTCTCCATCCGTGAAATCCGTAACCCCGTGCTCGTACTTTACCCCACCCGGCAGCTCTAATCAATCCCAGAATCAGCGATGACAACGCGCGTCTTCGTCCTGCCAGTGACCTAAGCTTTGCTTTTCAGCAGCAGATTTGCTCGTTATTGATATCAGATGCTTTCATGCTCTCTGTGACATTGCACTCTATTTGGAATATCCCCCCAGGAGGGATAATCCGAGAACCTGTTCCAACGGGTAACGACACTCACTGTTAAAGAAAAATAACGGGCCCTGTTTCTAGTTTGGAACTTATTGACTTCATTTTCTGGCCACCGATCTTGTTATGCCTCCGTCTCCTACTTTTGATTCGTCTTTCGGTTTGGCAGGAACACGGCGACCCTGGCACGAGGGAACCTCCATCCAGTCCACAAACCAAACATCTGACTGGAGAGAAGCAACAACCCTGGTGAGGCGGTGGAAGCTGGCCAGAGCACCCTCCCGTCACTTTCCCAGGTGAGAGAATATACCTGTGTTCTCTGCAATGGACTTCGCCAGCCTCGGGCAACGCCAACACAAAAATCGGTGCCTGGATTGACAGCCCCAGGGACCAAAAAGCGAGTACAGCATGGACCAGAGCAGTGTTAACATCAATCCACAAATCCACACCACACCATGACCTGGAGAGAACTTGATTCCAATCTCCGGGGCCCACACAGGTCATGGAAACAATGGTAGGAGAGAAGCTACTTGTAACTTATTTATTGTTAGAAGATACAGCCGGAGCAGCTCAGCTTAATTCATCCCAAAATACCAGTGCGGCTACTTGTATTGTCGACTCAGTCTCCCACTCCCATTCCAGTGCCATCAACTCACGCCCAACTAGCTGCAAACGAATGGAAGCAGGCAGGTTTTGCCTATAAGCTAGTACAGGTAACGGTGCAGGGCAGACAAAACTAAATCAGCCTGTGAATAAAAGGCAAAGCAAGGAAGAACCAGGGAAAGCAGTTTTTTGGCATCTCTCACTGGCAGTTTGTGACCTCTGAGATCACCGTGCCTCCTGCACTGGAGCTAATAGCTTTGCTGGCAATTTGTTTGGAGGGAGGTGGGCCAGGTTTCCCCCCCACCCATCCCTTGGCCAGACTTGACACCACCATCAAAACTTTATGATTTGCCCAGATCTGCGGCGCTCTTCCCAGGAATCCTAGTAACTCTGTTCTGTTGGGGACCGAGGTTACGCTTTAAATATTTGGGCAGGAGGGAAGGGTTTAATGCCTTCAACCCGGAGAGGCGGGAGGGAATTATTAAAGCCACCTGCAGAAATAAGAGCAGCCGCCAGCACGTATTATGAAACGAGCCACAAGGAAGAAGAGAGGCAGAACTGCAGCTGGCCAGCACATGGAAATGGAGGAGAGAAGATGACAGCCACAGGCCCTCACTGCTCCTGGCCAGTCCTATTGCATCCCAGGATGTGTCCCCCTCTGGATATCCTTCAGCCACAGGGTAGTTGTGTTTATTAGAGTCACAGGGCAGAGTTCCAAGTGCTCACGTGGCCCTGATCACATGAAGGTTAGAGCCCTCCGAGCTCTCAATGGGGTCTGGGGTAGTCGCAGGTGGTCAGAAACTCAGGCTCAGACCCGGACTTTGTTTGCATAGAAGCCTCACACCATCCCCGGTAAGTCTTGTGATAAGGGAACACCCGCAGGAGGTGTTCCGGCATGGGCTGAAAACCGGAAAGGCTTTCCCAGCATTCTGTGCTGCCCGTAAAGACGCTCGGGTGCATTTGAGATCTTAGCTTGGCAATACCGCGCCTGACTCTTTCACCCACCTCCAAGGACGCTCCCTGCCATTTCTAAGTTCAGACTAGAGCTGGTTGAACATTTTGGATCAAAACCATTTTTTGATGGAAAATTGAGTTTTCAACTAAACTAAATATTTTTTGTGTAAAGTGTCTGCTCTCCACCAGAAAAACACACCTGAAAAAAAAAAATGGAAGCCTGAAAACCTAAATAATGCAGCCAAAAATTCAAAATATTTATTTTTGAATATGTTGCTAGTGACTCATGGGTGCTGTAGTTTGTTTGCCTCGTGTCCCCATTTTCCTCAATTTGCCAGGCTCCCCAGCTGGACTACATCTCCCATGATACACCACAACTGGGGACTCCCATGATGCACCACCTAGTCTCTCTATAAAGGTGGACTGGGTTACATCCTGGAAAATGCAGTCACACTAAGCAGCTCAGCCTAGAGAGGAGAAGGAAATCTTGCAGATCTTGGTCTTGCAGAAACATTTCCAAATTGAAATTTTTCAGCTTTCAAATTTTCACTGAAAAACACCCCAAACGATTTTCCAACTAGCTCTAGTTAAAACATAAGCTCACACGGAGTTTGACCACTTCCATGTAACTACAGAACATTTCTTTAGAAAATATTTCTGTCTATATAAAAGGAACTATAATTCTTTATCTGGGAAGCAATCACACGGATTCTAACAGATCAGTTTGCAAACAGCATCCAAAGGCAACCCCAAGACCACAAATCTATTCCTCTTTTTCTTTTTAGATTAAGAATTTTTATTCTGTTTTTCCAAACAAGAACAGCACAGCAGGTTCTATGGCCAGTTTGCCTCAGACACAACAGAAAAGAATTTGCAATCAGGTTTTGCCAGAACAATATTAAAATAAAAGGGGAAAAATTATTATACACACAATCCGATCAACCCATCCCTCGCTGCACTCAGCAGAAAACAATGAGCTCCTCATTAGCAAACAGACAGCGTGGCAACTGGTGCCCTAGGTACCAAGGAACAGTCAGGATTGAGGGATTCACCCAAGGAATCGCCTCGGACAATAAATTATTTTCTCCTCCCAGGAGAAATTTGTTCCAAAAGCAGCCTAGGTGACACGGTCTTCAACGATGGGATGTCCAATGAACGTCTGTGGTTAGAGAAAGTTAGGATTTTTTCATACTGTGCTTTATGGGAAAAAAAAAAAAAGATACAATTTTTGTTCTTAACTCTTGATCTGTAAATCCATCCCCCGCCCCTGGAGTGTCAAACTTGCTGAGCAGGCCTTTCCTGATGCCAGTTCGATCTAACCTCGAAAGGATCATGAAAATCCTGGAAACATGATGTATTTGCACGGGTGTGGACAGAATCTGTAACTAGTCACCCAATCTAGACACCTGGACTCCGTCACTGGAAAGTCCAGATTTCACTAATGTAGCTGGGAACAGCTCTTAGGTACTGGGAGCATCCCAAGTTCTAACCCTGCCTTGAACTCCTTCTGCTGGGTTGGAAACGTTATTAAGAAGTCTCAGGTAGGGGAGAAGGCCCAGATCCTCAAAGGTATTTACGCGCCTAGCTCCCACTGAAATCAACAGGCGTTAGGTGCAGACTGGTATTTTATATGTCAAACTTCAGCCCAACGTCTGGGATGGTATCACCGCGACAGGTCAGATGAGTGGCTCTGTAAACCCAGTGGATTAGAGACCTGTGTGTCTGGTGCTGAGGGACACCAGCGCTATCGTTAGGTTTGCAAGTACATCACGGTGGGGGAAGAGAGTCACGAATAACCAGATTTTCCCATCTGGCCGTGAATTTTTTGCGTGTGTCCGTGACTCACCCCTCAGCGGTGGCTTCTGCCCTGCACGGCCGGGCCGGCTCCCCACTCCAGGTGCTGTGACGTGGCCCTCAGGGGCACAGCCCCACTCAGGTTTGGCCCCGCTGCCCCTCTGCCACGAAGGGTGCAGGGTCGCACCACCCGGAGTGGGGAGCCGGGCCCAAGCGGGGGGACACAGGAGCTGCTGCTGTCCATGCCTTGGGCCTCCTCTCCCCTCAGCATGGGGCTGGGATTAAGGTTGCTGGGGCAGGGGGCTCTGCTGAAGCAGTCGGTCCCTTTGCCTCTGTCGGGGTATTTTTATCAGCACTCGCGGGAGCAGTCACAAACCCCGTGACTCTGACTGAATTCTCCATGGGGGCGCTGTGATCGCTGCCAAATCCGCAGCCCTGGCTATCACCCACGCCACCGCTCTGATCAGTGAGGGTAACCCGCTTGGTGTAGCGCCGTCACCCCCCGCCGGTGGCTGGGCCACAGGCGGGCTGATGGGCCGAGACAGCTTTGGCCAACAGACACCTCCTGACAGCTCTGCACTGTCCACACTTCTAATCTCTGCCTCTTCCTCCCTGTCCCGAGGGCCAAATCGCTCATCCACATCCCCCTCTCTTGGGTCATTGATACCTCCAGACAATGCGTACTGCTGCTGCTTCCTTGAGCATCACTTAGACCATGGCACACCTCCCATCAACAGGGAGTCACTGCATTGGCTCCCTGTTGCATGGCACTCCGCTTCACTCTTCCTGTCCTTGCCCTACGTCACGTGGCCCCCACCTCGTCTTCCATGGAGTCTTCCCTCCCTTCCCCAACCAAGCCAGCCTCAATACCCTACATCAGTAAGAGCCAGACCCCGGGACAAAGAGCTCACAGTCTGAGCAGACAAGACAAAGAAGCCATAGAGGAAATAGTGGCACAGAGAGGTAAAATGCCATGCCCAAGGCTAAACAGCAAGTCGGTGGCGGAGCTGGAAACAGAACGTAGGTCTTCCAAGTCCTGACCCAATGGCCGATCCACTAGGGTGTGCCGCCTCCGTCTCATTTCGGCACTCGTGTGCCTGTCTCTGATCCTCATCTGCAGTGTTTAATTTAGTTAGCACATTCTTTCGGGCAGAGACCGTGACAACACTTGTCGCGGTGAGGCGCCTCGCACGTTTTTGGTGTGGTTGGAAAATAAACAACAGCACTGCACAGGCGTACCAGAGCATTTGGCTTGCCGAATATTTGCTACCTAAGGGGCCGCACGTGCTAGAGAGAGCACGGCTTGACTGTCCCATCTTGCAGGCCTGGCCATTTAAAACCTATCACAAAGTATTTTTTCACCTGTAAACTGAACATGTTTGATCTGGAGTCACAGAGACATCATGAACCAGATTTTCAGCTAAAAATCAGTGTAGTTCCAGTGATTCCCACTGCACTGTGCCAACGGACAGGAGCTGATAATCTGCTCCAATCAATGTAGATTCCCCCTGATACCTTTTTCACAAGGTCGCTTTTCAGAGCGGAACCACACTGAAAAATTTACTGATCAGTGAGGCTGTTTTCTTTGTGCACTGGACAGTGAAACAAGACTGAGCATTTCGTTCTGTTTGTAGCCATGTCCTGTACTAGGCTGCCAGTGCCGCAGGGCGAAGGTTTAAAATATTAGTTGACTAAAAAATTAGATCAATTAAAACATTTCTATTTGATTTTGCTTTCCTTTGATGTTGCATGTGTAATTGACCAGGCTTGGGCCGACAACAGGATTTGAACCCAGATCCTTCAACGCTAACAGCATCAGTCTCCCTGTTTGAGCAAAAGGACTTACAGAGACAAGTCATTAAGAGAGGGAAAAAGATGCTTTGCTTTTGTGGATTGCACCCCAACACTCCAGATCCTGCAAAGGAAATGGGGAAGCAGAAGGCTGGACTGATGCCTAGCTGGCCTCCCCAAATTCCCAATTTGCAAATGCACGTATAGCAGCATGCACAAAAGCAGATGCACAAAAAGTGTGCAAAGGCCCCGTTACAGAACATCAGCCTGACATGGGGCCAAAGTACATTTACTAATGGAAACCTGCAGAGTGGAAAAATACATTCGCTAAAGAATCAGAGGTGAAGCCACATTCAAGACCACACACTGAACCAGTGGGAGTTTTTCTTGAATACAGAGCAAAGAGGGAAGCTGTTTGGCATCAGTGCATGATAGCATCTAGGAAATACACAGCAAGACAAGTAGATTCACCATGCTGATGCGTATAAGATTTTCTCAAGGGACTAATAATTTCAGGTGCCCGACATGAGACACCTTAAAGGGGCCTGGTTTCCAGAAAGTGCTTAGCACCCCGCTCTGATAACCAGTCCCCTTTAATTAATAGGAGCACCCAAAATGGAGTGGGGCCTCAGATGGGGCACCCAAAAATCACTAGGCACTTGGGAGAATCAGGGGGCTTATTTTCTTGTGAGCTCTAGAAATGGCCAGTTACTAGGGGCCCCTGGCTCAGACTGGGAGTGGATGGTTACAGGCTGATTTGCATGGTCATATTTTAATCAGATAACGTCACACCAGCCTCAGTGGCAAGCTCTTGAGGCCGGGGACCGTCTCTCCATATTGTGCTTGTGTGGTGCCCGGCCTAGTGTTGGCATCATGGTTACCGGGCTCGCTGCACCTCTGACCCCTTCCCTGGTCTCTCTGAGTGCACCCCACACACAGTCTGAGGCCTCCTGCTTCTGTGTCCTGACCACGCTCGGAGACCACGTTTCAGGTTATCACGCCCTGTGGCTACACTGTGCTCATCCAGCAGACCTGCGCACCTGTGGTCCCTTCCCTTCCCGAGACAACCTCCTCAAACCCAAAGTATCGTTGAATCTCAACAGCGGGAACAAGGCAAGCCATTAGAGCAAGGACATCCTACCCCAGGGCCTGACCACTGGAGCATCAGTCTGTTCCCCAACCTGTTTCTCCCTCTCCCAGCCCACAAATCCTTGTGGTCTCTTCAAATCCAGCCAGAGGTCCCACACTTGGCCTGGGCATCCCAAATCAGTTTGGCAAGCTCCCCACATAGCCGCACCAGGGAATCAAGGAGGACAGGAGTGTTCGCAACGATGGAGTTACCTGGGCTACCTGCCTGCATTTCCTGCCAAACCTGCTATTGAGTTCACTCGCTCTCTGCGCGTAGGAAACACCGCAACAACAGAGAGGACATGTCAAACCCACACGTTGTTACAGAGCTGCTCCCAGTTCATCACACTGGCATGAACCAAACAAACGCTCTGAAAACACCGGCCGCTTGGCGTAGATTCCAGATTCCCTGATCTGCACTGACAGACCCAGTGCTTCCCCAGCAGACAGGCTGAAAAGGGCAGCCAGCACTGTTCGTTTAAATCCTTACTCTACCCTCCAATCCCCCCACCGCCCCTCCAACCCCCTAGCAGTGAGTTCAGGGCCCACTCCTGCACTACTGGAATCAGTGGGAATTGAACCCCAATTCAGCAATTCACCCTCTGCTTTGCAGCTTTTGTTTCCACCCGTGAGAGTATTTCCAAGCCATCCTCCCACTCAAATCTCTGGGACCTTCTTTGACTGTCTGTCTCAGACCCTCTCCGACTCTTCCTCTCCTTACCAGGTGGACGCTAAGACCCAGAGAACTCCCAGCAGGTCAAACCCGGTAAAACAACTGTCTCTAGGACCCAGAGGAAGCGTGGACAAACTGATGGGAAGGGAGCCTGAAGCCCTTGGATCAGCAGGCAGCTGAGTGAGTCCAGCTGTTTGAGTCCCAAGCTGCAGCCTTGCAGAGCCTGAATCACACCCCGGGCCCTGGGGAGGGGGGACCCGGATCAGAGCCAGCAATAACCCTCCTTCCACGCGCACGCTACCCAACGGCCGAGAAACCATCCACCGCGCCACGCTGCATGAGCGGTTATGTAAGCGTGGTCGGGTGAGCCGGGACACACGCAGAGAGGTGGAGGGAAGGAGTACGCCAAGCCAAATATTGTTGCACACTCAGGATAACCTCAGAGCATGCGGGTGGCAGTGGGGCGCCAAGCAGGGGTTAGCTGAGGTCGTCCCCTCCTTGTGAACTCACGGCCAGACTGCCGAGCAGGCTTCGAGGTCACGTTTCTCTTGCCCTTTATTTTGTTACGTACAGACAGTCCCGGATTTCCTTCCTTCTGGAGGCCCGAGGAAGCCAGCTCCCATTAGTCTTATAGGGAGAAAAGCCCAGGGGTGACAAGGGAAAAAGCAAAAGCTGAGTCTCGGGAAATGTTTCCTACCAGAGAGACCTATTTGATCCTGGGAGAGTCTCTCCCAGGGAAGCAGACGTCACTCCAGCGCTTCCATCGTGCTAGGACTGTGGGAGCAGGAGGCAATTCACTGCAGGGAACATTCTTGAACTGGCCGCAGGGGATGCACTAGACAACGCTCTGCCAAGGGGACAGGCGAGCTCTGAAACCACTGCCGAGTTCTAGTGATCGGCACCTTCCCCGGCCCGGGGCTGACACACCTAAGCTATCCCTGCTAGCTGTGCAGAGAAAGGAAAGCCGGGTGTGACCCCACTGGCAAATAATGTATATACACATTTTAATAAAAGCTGGGGGAGTTTCAGGGGTTTGTATCTCAGGAACCCCTTAGTCAAATGGCCCCAAAGTTGGTTCCCTAACAGAGCCCTGCAGCTCTATGATTCACACCAGATTTCAAGGCGAGCCAAGCAACCATGCAGGTTTTAGAGCACTAAGAGTTGAAATTTAAACACAAGCTGATACCTTCTCCTAAAGGCCTTTATTCTTTCACAGGAGACAGACCTGTTTAGTGGTCTGAGCACAGGATTGGGAACCAGGATCTCTTGAGTTATAGTCCCAGCTCTAACACCAGCTTTTTCTCCACCCTGGGACATGTCACCCACTCTGTGCCTCAGTTTCTCCATCTGTCACAAAGACATACTGACACCTACCCATTTCACAGGGGTGCTGCAAGTATTGGCAACGTGGTTCGCAAACATTAAGTGCTGCTCACACTTCAGGATTTTCAGAGCCACTCAGCCGCAGCTTCAAACTTTTCCCCGATGGTAAAAATCCCAGGGAATCCAATGAGAGTCAAGTGCGATAGGCCAACTGTCGTCCCTTTTAAAAAACTGCACCTTAATAACGTAGTTCCAGCAACTCCATGAAACAACAACTCCGAGATTAGCCTGCATCTCCATTACTTGTATATCAATTTATTTATAACCAAGACTATTGCTCTCATCGCCATGGTAGCCGAGACCATGAATATCTCTTGACAGAGTTAATGAGTCACGTCAGACATTATTAAATGGGGTACAAGCTTCAACACCACCGGTGAAAGGGGTGCCTAGGTTATACCCCGTTAAGTCAATGACAGGGGTAGGTTGCAGCTGACCGGTCACTGTTTGTTCTTAATAGAATCGCTAGTAGAGGTGGTCGGGAACCAGTATTCCTGTTCCACAGGAAGTTCTGCCTTTTCGGGAGGGGAAGGATAATTCATTCGACATCGGAATGAAAAGCTGAAATTCAGAATTACCCTCGGAACAGAAATCCTAAAGAAATTGATTCAGGAACATCAAAATGCTTCATTTAGATTTTTGTATTACAAGAAAATACGACTTTAATATGTTATAATTATATAGATTATGCACATGTACGGCATAAAAGTTTAAACAAAACACTGATTTTCCCCCCATCTATAATGGCATAGGAATGAACATGTTCCTAGAAAACACTTTGATTTCAACAAAAGCTGCATTTTTCAGCAGAAACTGTTCCATCAACATTTTTCAACCGGCTCTAGTTGTTAGTGCTATAACTAGGGCTTTTATTAATAGAAATACAATTTTCTTATGCAGTTTATTTCCCCCTGGTATGATGCATGTGCATAAAAAGCCACTCCACTACATAGCCAGCCCCCGGCAAGGAAATCCATGCACCAGCTACAATACAGTAAACCCTCGACTTTGTGGACCTCGATTTAACGGACTTTGGATTTAACGGACAAAATTTCCGGTCCGTATATCATATGTGAAAATTACACCCTGTTAATTTTAAAATGCTTTTAACCAAGATTTGCTTATTATTAAATTAACAGGTTATTTTTTGTTATTAATTCACTTTTACAGTAGACTCCCGATTATCCAGGCGCGGGTTAACGGGGCTGCGGATTAACCAGGATGTCTAAACGGGTCGGTAGGGGAAGCCCCAAAGCGGCGGCGGGCTCAGCCTTAGCCTGCCGCTGCTTTGGGGCTTCATTAAGAAGAAAGTGTCTTCCTAATGACTATTAGAACATCTAGCCCAGTGTCCTGTCTTCCAACAGTGGCCAATGCCAGGTGCTTTAGAGAATGAACAGGTCAGGTAACCATCAAGTGATCCATTCCATCACCCATTTCCAGGTTCTGGCAAACAAACAGAGGCTAGGGACTTTTCAGATATTTTGCATCCCTACCCATCTTAGCTAATAGCCATTAACGGAACTATCCTCCATGAACTTATCTAGTTCTTTTTTGAACCCTGTTATAGTCTTGGCCTTCACAACATCCTCTGGCAAAGAGTTCCACAGGTTGACTGTGCATTGTCTGGAGTACTTCCTTTTGTTTGTTTTAAACCTGCTGCCTATTCATTTCATTGAGTGACCCCTAGTTCTTGTGTTAGGAGAAGGAGTGAATAAGACTTCATTATTTACTTTCTCCACACCAGCCTTGATTTTCTAGATCCCTTATCATATCCTCTCTTAGTCATCTATTTTCCAAGCTGAAAAGTTTTAGTCTTATTAATCTCTTTTCATATGGAAACTGTTCCTTATCCTTAATTTTTTGTTTTGTTTTTTTCTGTACTTTTTCCAATGCCAATATATCTTTTCTGAGATGGGGGGACCAGATCTGCATGCCGTATTCAAGATGTGGGCATACCGTGGATTTATATAGAGGCAATATGATACTTTCTGTCTTCCTATCTATCACTTTCAAAATGATTCCCAACATTCTTTTTGCTTTTTTGACTGCTACTGTCCATTGAGTGGATGTTCTCAGAGAACTACCCAGGGTCTCCAAGATCTCTCTCATGAGTGGTAACAGCTAATTTAGACCCCGTCATTTTATATGTATAGTTGGGATGATGTTTTTCAATGTGCATTACTTTGCATTTATCAACACTGAATTTCACCTGCCATTTTGTTGCCCAGTTACCCAGTTTTGTGAGATCCCTATATAACTCTTTGCAGTCTGCTTTGGACTTAACTATCTTGAGTAGTTAAATTAGTTAGAGCTTGGCTTATGCCCCAAAATAGAAAGGGCTGGGTCCCTTCCAAAGCAATTGGGGTTGTTTATTATTCAGTGCTTTCTCATGCAACCACTATGTTCTCCTCATCCAGCTGGATGGTGGGTTCCCTTTCTGAATCCAGCCCTTAGAAGAATCTTGTCGCAATGAGTTCCATTGTGTGAGAAAGTATTGCCTTTCTAGCCATTCTAGGTCTAAGTCTTAAACGACTAGATGAAGCTGTTCTCTAGACAGGAGAGGTGATCAGAACTTCTCTGAGCAGCGACTACCAACTCCCCGGCTTCCTATGCCACGGGTTCAGGGCAAGGAACACGGCTTCCCCCCCTCAAATCCCCAGGGAGTAGGTGGATCCAGCAAAACAGTCCATGGGAAATGTTCTTCAACCACCTCCTAGGAAGCTGAAGGGAATTTCTTATGTTCTAGAGAGTTGCTAAGGAGCCGGTGTCCATGTATGTGTGTGTTGGAATCAGATCCTAGCTGGGCTGAACGTGAAAATCAAACCCAGGAAGTTTGAGCTGATTGATGGGTCCCCAGGTCAATCATATCTACGGCCATTGGGAAAGGCCTTGAAGCACCTAGCACTAGTGTTTGATTGAATAGCAAAGTGCTGCTCATTAAAACGGGACAGCTCAGCACTCCTGCAGCCACTCCAAGGGGAGCCGCTTTTGGGGGCAGTAAAAAAGGCAGCGGATACTCCGTGGTGCGTGTTTACTGGCGCGCTGTGGCTGGATACGGGTTTTGCGGGAGGGTGTCTTTGGACAGGTAACGGGGCTACAAGCCCCGGGCTTGATTTTCAGCAGCGGGAGCCGAGAGCACCCAGCACGGCTGAGATCCTGCATCTCGTGTGGTCTGGCCTGTGCAGACAGGGAGCCGGGGTTCCTCTGGGTGGGCTGGGATAGAAGGGAGGAACGGGCCAACATGGGAGTGGGGGAGGGGAGAGACAAACCAATGGAGGCCTCCCAGGAAAACTGGATTTAAAAAGGGGATACGCAGAGGGCAACTCAGCCGTAATCTTCCTAGCTGCCTTATGCACCCGACAGGGGAAGAGGTACAGGCCCAACCCGGCAGCCCTTCGTCACAGGAGTAAAAACATTCACTCCAGAAGACCTCTGCCCAAGCGTGAGAGCGGCATGATCCTGCCCCATTGTGCCACATTTCAGAGAAGCAGCCGTGTTAGTCTGGATCTGCAACAAAGAGTCTTGTAGCACCTTATAGACTAAAGGACGTTTAAGCTTTCGTGGGCAAAGACCCCTTCGTCATGGTACAAATGTAACACTTTGTCATGCCACATTTGTACCATGACAATACCATTCCCCTCGGCCCCATTAATGGGATCCGCTCGCGCCTGAGAGCAGGGAACCAATTAGCCCATTAGCCATGTAACACTCTGCTCCTTCGCCCCTAACTTGCACCCACCTTGGGCCCAATCCTGCAGGGTGTAGAGCAGTGGTCCCCAACCTTTTGATCGCCGCGGCCCGGTCAACGCGGGCGAGTCAATGCTTGCGGCCCGGTGGTGATTTTAATTTTTCAGTCTGTGCGGCGGACCGTTGTATGTCTGCCGAAAAGCCGCAGAATTCAGTTTTTGGTTTTTTTTAAATTCGGCACGGCGGGCTCTTCTATGTTCGCCGAAAACCCGCCGGATTGGGAAGCCGCCGGATGCGGAAATGAAGACTGACCGGAAGGGAAGCGCGGGCACCGCCGCGCATGACCCGAGGCAAGCAGCCCCTAGACTCCGGCGAGAAGACCCCCCGTAGCAGCCCCGGGGAACGCGCCCAGCCCTGCGGGAGGGGGAGCCGGACGTGGCGGTGAAGGAGAAGCCCGCGACCCCGGCCCTCACCTCTTCAGCGCGCTGGCCATGATACTTGGCGGCACGGAGGGGAAGGCGGCCGCGGCCCGGTACCAAATGCTCCACGGACCGGTACCGGTTCGCGGACCGGGGGTTGGGGACCACTGGTGTAGAGCACCTGCAGGGTCCCAAGGCAATCAAGGGGAGTGGGGGGCACTCAGCACCTAGTCAGGACATTCCACACTCACAGGGCTCGCCCGCAGACACTGCTGCCCAGGCACGGGCCGGGCTCACACCCGGGGCGTTCAAGGGCTGGTTGGCCGCGGGAAGTTGTGGGGAACAGCACGGGTGGATCTGGGGTGACGGGGGAGGAGCGGCGGCTCAGAGTGAGAGATTGTGCCGGGAACGCGCGACCCTTGGTGTGCTTCCCCCACCCCACTTCCGTGCCTATGACGTTCTGCGTCGGGGGAGGAGGCCGTCAGCTGCCGTGGAGCCAGCATGTGTTACGGGCAGTACAACGTTAAGAGCACACGCAGGGAGGGAGCTTTTGGGACCATGTTCCATGGAGAATCTGATCAGAGCTGCTGGCCCTCTGGGGAGCATGGGAGAGCCTGCAGCGATTTCATTCCCCAGGCACCTCTCGCTCCACTCCCAGGCGAGAAGGAAACCCCTTTGGGAGGCTCTGCCATGACTCCCCGGTGGCCAAGCGGCTCAGAAGGAAAATCTCAGCCAACCTGCCTTCGGCCATGGAAGGCTAAAGGGGTTAAGAGGCAGGAGAAGGGAAGGCTATCAAGGGCCTGCGGACTGCGAATAGCACAACAAGAAGCAGCAATCCTCAGCCTCTTGTCCTTGTTTTACGGAGAGCTGGGTTTACCCCGGCTGGCCAAGGAGAGGTTGGACCCTACTTCCCAGAATTTAATATTTATAGAGCGCGGGGCTCCTCTGAAGACATGTCTTTCCAGTCAGCAGATTGGAAACAGACACCTGCTCTCACTCCAAGAGAAACCTCCTCCTCCTTCCCGCCACTCCCGGGCGAAAGCCCAGTCCAGCAGGTTTGCTGTTAACTCGACCCGGGCCAACTACTGCACGGCAAGAACTTTTCCAGCCAGGTCACAGGTGTGAAAATAAAGAGCCTTTGGAGAGTAGGGCTGGCCCTTTAGCACGAGAGAGGTCCAAGCGGTCTGCTCAGCCAGCTTGCCTCAGCCAAGCCTGGCGGCCATTCTGAGGCATCCTTCCTCTTGTGCAGCACAGAATTCATCCGGCTGAGCAGAGAGGGTGAATTGGCCGGGGCAGGACAATCTGACGCAGCCCGGGTGCCTCTCCTGTGACACTCTGTGCCCGCCTACGAGCGCCTGCCAGCTGCAGATCTCCAAGCACTCAGCAAGCATCAATGAACCATCCTCTGCAGGGGGGAGGTATTGCAGATGGGGAAACTGAGGTACAGGGAGGGCAGGTGACATGCCCGGATGACACTATGACCGGCCCTACGCTAGCACTTCTGGCTCTGCTCTCTCGGGTGACAGAGGAAGCTGCGAATTATTCCCAGGGTGAAATTGTCCAGTCCAGTCGGCTGCCTCCTCCCACCCAAATGCACAACGCTCAGGGGAACAGATCAGGGGGCCTGCATCGCCCTATTCCTTCGCACCAAGCCCGGACGCGCAGCTGCAGCCAGACGCCTGGCTTCAGCGCCTTGGCTCTTGGGGGCTCCCCGGACCCTCACATCTAATGAAGGAAGCGAGAGGGAGGGAGAGAGCTGGGGCCAGAGTTCACCCTTGGCTCTTGGGGATGGGGAAATGCCTCACCATGGCCTCCCCACAGCCCCGTTCCCTGGTGCCAGTCCACAGCGGGACTCCCCAGGGCTCCAGAGGGAGCGGGGCCCAGCGTTCCCCAACCAGGAGAGGAGCCCGCCAGCCTCTGTCAGGGGGACATGGCATGGAAGGGGGGAGGGGGGAGCGGCTCTTGGCTACTCCCCCCGTGCAGCAAACACAGCTCTGCTGAGGTAGAACGGTCAAGTGGGAGTGGAGTAAGCAGCCCCCAGCAGGCCCTGGGGCAGGGAACAGGCTAAGAGCTGGTGCCCGGCTATGGGCCGGAGAAGCTGAACCGCACCAGTCCTCGCCCTGTGTAGAACAGGGCAAGACAACAGTGACAGCAGCACCGGCCTCTGGCAGGCTGGTCCCTTCCTCTTCCCCAACCCTAGCGGGGCTAGGGTTGCCCTACAGCTTGGAGGAAGAAAGGGGAGAACTCCCTCCCCAGCGTAGCAGAGACCCTGCGTGGCAGCAGCTATCTGTCCATCCAGCCCCTGGAGGGAGCTCTCCCCTCCCAGCCCTTTGCCACAGGAGAGCACGAAGGAGGAGTCAGCAAAGCAGGGGGATCGCTCTCCTGTCTAGTGACCCCCCCCCCCCCACCTCCAGCAGCTCCCGACGCTCGGGGATCACGGCCCTAGGCACTGCGTGAAACCTGAGCTTGGAGTGCTTCCTTAAGGATGATCCAAATCGGGTCCATGGCGCTGCAGCTGGAGGGGACGCTTGGAAGATCCCTTTGTGGGTGAGGCTGGTTGGGCGAAGGACGTTAGCTGCTTCCGGATCCTGAGCCCAACTCGGGAAATGACACTTTGCTTCCCAAAATTCCCCACTGCAGTGTCAGGTGATTCTCAGTCCTCTCAAACTGCACAGCGTTGCGCTGGGCTGCTCAGCCCCTGCCGTGCTCTGCATCAGAACTGGCTGCATCGAGTCACTGCTGTGGAAGTTACAAGAACAATCCTGCAAGCTCTGCTCATCCAGGTGGTCTCAACCTACCTGCACAAGAGCCATCGCGGTCAATGCGAGCGAGTCAGCACACTTGACACAAGCCAGGCGGCTTGGCACGGCAGAGCACTTCGGGCCAAGGCACCTTTCACGGCCTGCCTGTGCTTTTGCACTTGTGCAATGCCCAATGCACAGATCTCATTTGCACTCTGACCGTGGACACTTGAAAATCTGAGTCTGCATTAATCAGTGCCAGATATCAGCACCACTATCTGGGCAAACTACTCAGAGAACACCCCTCTCTCCCCATACCAGTTCTATAAGAACAGGTAAAGTGATTTGATCAGTGCCATTTGAGTAGTCTAGATCAGTGGTTCTCACCCAGGGGTATATGTACCCTGGGGGGATGCAGAGATCTTCCAGGTGGGACATCACCTCATCCAGATATTCACCTATTGCAACAGGCTGCATGAAAAGCACCAGCAAAGTCAGTGCAAACTCAAATTTCATACAGACAGACAATGGCTTGTTTATGCTGCTCTATACACTGAAATGTAAGGACAATACTGATATTCCGATTGATTGATGTTATTATTACATGATAAAAATGAAAACGTCAGTCATTTCGCAGTACTAGTGGGCTGTGACACTTTTGTATTTCAATGTCTGATTTTGGGAGCAAGTCGTTTCTAACTGAGGTGCAACTTGGGGGTATTCAGACAAATCCGACTCCTGAGAGGGGTCCAGGAATCTGGGCAGGTTGAGCGCCACTGCTCAGGATATGCTTGAGGAAGGTTCAGATCCCTGTGGGGAGGGAGTTTCAAGGCTGAAGGTGCCACTGGGAACCGCACACTGCAGACAAGAAAGACTGAAGCGTTTGGGGCTTGCCCAGCCTCCAGCCGGGGGACTGCGCAAAGCCTGAAGCCCGGATCTTCCCCACCACGTTAGCAGGAAGGGACCTCGCCTCCACTGAGCAATCTTCACGGAGATCAGCCACAGGGCAGGCCCGAGGGGACCGCAGAGATCACCTTGCCAGGGGACTCTGTGGCTCTCACCCGCCAGTCATGGACAGGGGAGGAGGGGGAGACCGGCTGCTGGGGTGTGGCCATGACGAGTCTGTTCTCCAGCTTCCAAAGGATTTGGGCCGACTGACTGTCTCGCCACCTCCAAAACCTCAACATCCAGCTCCTGGAAGAGGGTCGCTCATCGCTGGTCACTTACAGCAGTTCCCCAGCTTCCCTCCCCTGCGCCGTATCTCCTCTTTCTTCCCGTCCAGCTCCGTCCCCCCCAGAACCTACACAGGACCCCTTTCTCCTCCCCACATGGCTGGGGTCAGGGTGCTAGTCAAGGCACAGCCACCAACCTCCCCGGCCACCAAGGGTGAGGAGGTGCGAGGCAAGGAGGATGGGAAGGGTGCAGAAGAAAGGGGGAGTGGGGCAGCCGAGCGCCCCGCGGCAAAGCAACTTGGCGGGGAATCCCCGAGCAAGCCGCTTTCCTGCAGCATCAACCAGCTCCTGCAGCGGTGTGAGGGAGGACAGGACGGTGGCGTCGCAGGGCCGGTCCTCCACTGCTGTTCGCCGGGCAGTCGCTTACCCCTGTGCGAGGTGGGGGTGTAAAGTGCCACCCCGCCGGCATGTGCCCGAGGACAGTGGCGACCCGAAGGGAACGCTGTGCTCCCCCGTGGGCTCAGCTCCATCGGCTCGTCGGGTCCGACCCTCCCAGAGAAGCCCCCTGCCCTCTTTTGACAGGGACACGGGGCAGGCCCTGAGAAGAGAGGCCCTGCTAGGACACACGCTCCCCCTCCTCCCAGCCACGCACGCGGAGCCCTGCAGCCCCGGGACACAAGATCTGCCAGCCCTAGCAGAGGCTGACGGCCCTGCTGCAATCTAGCTTGGCGTCTCAGCAAAGCAAGGAGGCCTGTTCGGGGGAGGGGAGGGGGAACCAGTGCTGCTGATCCAAATGGGGGAAAGGTTCTCGCACAGCTGGAGTCGTGGCGGGGGTTAAGTTACCTCAGCCGACTTGTCCGTCCCTAGACCTGCGCACAGCTGGGGGGTGAAGAGTTTTAGAGGCAGGAACTTTACCCCTTCCCTCCGGCAGGGAGCGCCCGCAGCGGCCCGGAGATCTCGCGGCAGCGTGAGCGGCACAGGGTTAAGGAGGGCTGGTTACATTTTTTTTCAGCCCTGTTTCCTTGCCAGCTCTTCTGTGTCTCTGTCTCCTTTTGTGCTGCATGGACAGCCCCAGGCCACCGAGCCACAATAAGGCTGCTTTGTTGCGGTAGGAGCCAGAGAAACAATCCTGGATGGCGGGGACAGCTTTCAGCTCCGGGCTTCTCCGCTCAAACCAGGCCAGAGCTTAGAGACCCAACAACGTTCCCCTCCCAAAATGTAACGGCTCCGACCATTCCTCTTGGGAGCCAGAGCGAAGACCGGTCAGCAGCGGGGCCCGATCCGGCACCCGAGACTGCAGAATGCAGGACGGCACCTCATCATAGTTCTTTGTATTTCCACAGCGCCTGGGAGCCCCCCAGTCCCGGCCAGGGGCCCATTACAGTACGTGCCAAACAGGCACAGAACAAACGGATGTTCCCTGTCCCAAAGAGCTTACAACAGTCGATTCAATGCTTGTCATCATAGTGTAAATAGGTGCTGGCAGATTTGCTTCTTTATATTAGACTCCTTTCTAGCACCCCAGGTACATATGGAAAGCATAAGAGCGGCCATACTGGGTCAGACCAAAGGTCCATCTAGCCCAGCATCCTGTCTACTGACAGTGGTCAGTGCCAGGTGCCCCAGAGAGAATAAACAGAACAGGTATTCAACAAGTGATCCATCCCGTCATTCATTCACAGCTTCTGGCAAACAGGCTAGGGACACCATCCCTGCCCATGTTGGCTAATAGCTATTGATGGACCTGTGCTCCAGGAACTTACCTAGTTCTTTTTTGAACCCCGTTGTAGTCTTGGTCTTCACATCCTCTGGCTAGGAGTTCCACAGGTTGATTCTGCATTGTGTGAAAAAAATACTTCCTTTTGTTGTTTAAACCGGATGCCTATTCATTTAATTTGGTGACCCCTAGTTCTTGTGTTATCAGGAGTAAATAACACTTTCTCCACGCCACTCATGATTTTATACACCTCGTTCATATCCCCCCCTTTAGTCGTCTCTTTTCCAAGCTGAAAAGTCTGTCTTGCGAAGCTGTTCCATACCCCTAATCATTTTTGTTGCCCCTTTCTGAACCTTTTCCAATACATCTTTTCTGAGATGGGGCGATCACATCTGCACACCGTATTCAAGATGTGGAGGTACCATGGATTTAGATATAGGCAATATAACATTTTCTGTCTTATTATCTATCCGGTTCCTAATGATTCCCAACATTCTGTTCGCTTTTTTGACTGCCGCTGCACATTGAGTGGATGTTTTTGGAGAACTATCCAAAGTGACCCCACAGTCTTTCTTAAGCATTAACAGCTAATTTAGGCCCCATAATTTTGTACGTATAGTTGGGAAAGCAGGTATATTCAGCACTGAATTCTGACAATAAAGATTCCTGTCCCAATATTTATCCACCCCCATCATAACAGCAACTCCCTACCCAAATATACCTTCCTCCCTATATCCAGAAATTCCCAGCGTTCCAACCCTCCGTTCTGGGCTGAACGAATATGCCCGGTACTGCACAAGAGGCTATGTCTATGGAGCAGGGGCCAAAGACTCAAGGAGCCATGGAGTCTGATCCGGCTGAGCCAGACGTGGTCCCTCTAGATCAGTGCTGAAACACAGTGGCATCACGGAGACGCCACAGTTGTCCGTCTGCACTTGTTTTGTGGAGAGGGGAGGTTATTCACTCTCGCTTGGGGCGACCTGCATAGCTCATTCGTAGATGCAGCAATCCCAGCCTTGTGAGAAATCTGGCATAGCACACCCACTACACTAATTACCACACACATTTCTGCCCTGTGGAGAACGATGAGGCCTGTGCAGGCTCCCAAGTGCGGATGGTCAACGTGCTGCGGACGCCCGGTTCTCCATACTGCCAGGTGAACAGGAGGGTTGTTATTAGTACGGTGCGTGAGGTACACAAGTAGCTAGGGGAAGTGAGGGCTGGACATATTAAGGGAGGAGGCCGGTATAGACAGTGATCCCCCCTGTTTAACCCACTCATTCGGGGGATCATGATCACCCTGCTCTCCCCTGCTGCTGGCTGCGAGCGGGTTGAGAACAACAGGCTTTCTAGTATTCAGTGCTTCCTTTCCCCAAGTAACCCCCTCCGCTCTGGTGCCGGATCCTGCCCCCACGGAGGCCAGTGGGAGTTTTGCCTTCCATGGTAAAAGGGCCAGTCTCTAATAGACTGTTTACCAGCGGAGGGAGATCAAGAGGGGGAAAACAAGGACAAAAAACAACACTCACTTCTCCCGCCTGGGCCACGAGCCAGGGGTCTAAGCGAGAGGCCAGCTCTCCAGCCATCCCTGACAGAAGGCGGGCCAAGACCAGCGGGGAAGAGGTGGCTGGCGGCCAGCCCCATCCCTCCTGGCCCGGGCGGTGCTGGAAAGCGATGGGCCGGGAAGGGACGTGGGGCCAGGCCGCCCGCAGCTTTCTCGCAGCCTGGGCAAAGTCAGGGAAGTCTCTGAAAGTCAAAAGCGGTTTAAAAACAACCCCCCCGCTCCTCGCCCGCCCTCACGTAACAGAGGCAGCAGCCACAGCAGCCATAGCACACGGAGCTGGGCAAAGCGCCTGCTCTGGGGAACCCCTCCTGGGGTTTTGACAGAGCCCGTGCACCCCAGCACAGGAGAATCCTTCCCACGCTCTTGCTGGGGACCTCGTAACGAGGGCCCAGATAGCAGCACACGGAGGTGATGTCCTGGCCCGATGCTCATGCTAGGGACGTTTCCTAGAGATGCAGTCTCCTCTCTCCAAGAAAGCGAAGGTCACACAGCACCTGCCTGCTGGCATTAGCCACACGAACCACAGGCCGGCTTGAAGCAAAAGGCTCCCGACCCCGGAGCCAACGGACGGGGTTCTGCAGCACAACACCACTTGTGTCCACGGATCCACGAGGTTTCAGCTCAAGAATCAGATGGGAACGCTGAGCACCAGACCGAATTTTACTGCGAGATCTGTGAATTCACACTCGGGGAAGAGGATGGGGGGTTAGAGCCTGTGGGGCGAAACCCAAGGCCCATTCTTGCAAACCTGTTCTATCCAGGGTCTTGTTATTTGTAGTCAGGGTAGCACCAAGGAATCCCCATCAAGGACCAGGGCCCGCTTGCGCTAGGCGCTGTACAAACATGTAATAAAGATGCCAGTCCCCACCCCAGAATGTTCACCATGGAGGAGTCAGAGTAGGGCGAGGCAAAGCAGGGTGACCAGATCGCACATGTGAAAAATTGGGACAGGGGATGGGGGGGGGGGGGGGGAAGGTAATAGGCGCCTTTATGAAAAAAAAAGCCCCAAATAGCAGGACTGTCCCTATAAAAAAAATCGGGACATCTGATCATAGCACCCGAGAGGGGGACAGGACAGGCAAAGGGGGCAGAGACAGGCAAGCGGGTGAGCTAATGAAACAAAGTAAGTCCCAGCTGACCTCTTGCCTGACCAGTGGCCAAACAGATGCGAGTCGTAGGCATGAGCTGAGGAAGGTTTTAAGGACTGATTTAAAAGGAGGATAAGGCCGTGACTTTTACAGACGTGTGGTTCTTCTACTGCGCCCACCACTGAGGAATAGAATGGATTCCTTGAAGGCGCCGTCCCGTCGCGCCATCAACGAAGTCAGCAGTCAATGAGGCCCACACGGCTCTGCCTTTAACCTAGTGCCCGAATTCCGACACGTCCGTTTCGCTACATTGCGATAGCTGCACCGAGCGCGCCGCTCTCCCTGCGGATCAGTGCAGTGTTATTAAGCCCAGATGCGTCTGAGAGCGAGGGCAGGGGCAGCCCGCGACGTCCTCCCTCACCAAGGCCAAAGCGAACAAGTCCCGTTGAAAAGGGCGCTGACGGCGCACACAGAGATCAGCATCGCCTCATCGGCGGAGCCGCTGGCAGGCAAAGCAAGATCCAGGGCCCTCTGCCCAGAGCTGGAGAGGGGTCCCTTTACTGCCGTGACTTAAAAGCTGCATCCAACTTACGCTTAGCGCTTGGGGAGAACAGGGGAGCAGCGCTCATTGGCTGGGCTGTAATCAAAACCAGGCAGGGCTGCTCAGCGGCTGGCATTCCCCCCTCCCCCTTTCTCCTGGCTGCATTTCTTGGCTGCTCTCTTTCTATTCAAACATCTTCCCTCCTTGTGCCACAGGGCACAGCCCTTCTCGCAGCGGTCCTAGAGCTTCCCAACCTACGGCAGTCTCCCTGCAGGGGCCAGCGGGCACCATGTAGCCTCTGAGGCAGCAGAGCAAGACAGGGAAGCATCGAAAGGATCAGAGCATCAGAACGGCCATCCCGGGTCAGACCAATGGTCCGCCGAGCCCGGTGTCCAGGTGCCCCAGAGGGAATGAACAGGACAGGCCATCATTGAGTGACGGAAGCACCCTAAAAGGGGGAGGCCCACCGGTGCCCAAACCGTGGTCCCGCCCCCCTGTGCCACCCCTCCCCCCCCTCAGAGTCTCTACCTTTGCACTGCCCATTCCCCTCAAGGCCCCACACCCACGCCACAACTTCCCCAGAGGCCTTGCCCACTCCTCTCCACCTTCTCCCCCCCCCCCCCCCCACATGTTCCAGCATCTCTGCATCCATCCCATCATCCATCCCCAGTAGTTCTGGCAGTCAAACGTCTAGGGACACCCAGAGCACTGGGTTGCAAACGCTGACCGTGTTGGCTAATAGCCATTGATGGACCTTCCCCCCCGCCCCCCAATGAATTTATCTAATTATTTTCTGAACTCAGCTGTACTTTGGGTCTCAACAACATCCCCCGGCAGCGGGTTCCACAGGTTGACAGCGTGTGGTGCGAAGAAACCCAAAAGCCTTTTGTTGGTTTTCAACTTGCTGCTTATGAATGCCACGGGATGACCCTGGTTCTCGTGTTCTGAGGAGGAGGAAATAACACCACACCAGCCATGAGTGTCTAGGCCTCCATCATATCCCCCCTTAGCCGTCTCTTCTCCACGCTGAATAGTCCCCGTCTTGTTACCCTCCCCTCCGCAGGCTCTGCGGAGCAAATCTCTCCCCGGCCGGCCCACTGAAACGAACGTCTCCCTCGTGTCAGTGGAGCTGGGGCTGCAGTTGAGGACGACAGGGAAAATCCCCGTAGCCAGCGGCTCCAGAAATCCCCAGCCCAGACAGGCCACGAGAGCGTCGTTACCCTGCGGACAGGCTGCGGAGACCTGCGGGCGCCAGTGCGGGGCTACGCGTGTACAGCAAAGGCAATGCGTGCAGGGAACACGTTGGATTTACTCCCAGGCCCCACGCGGTCGGGGGAGTTGGGCTGCTAGTCTCCGTGGGAACAGGCGCAGATTCCAACCATGCATTGAACCAGGGCACCAGCCTTCCCCCATCACCGACAACCTGATGAAGAGACTGCGGTGCAGGTCTCAGCCCAGTCAGCCAAGCAAAACAGGCTGGCCCATGAGATGTACTGCAGCATAGCTGTCATGGGGTCACCCGCGGGGGCTGGAGCTGGAGAGAGCAGACCCCAAGATCCTGCCTACACAAGGAGAGCTTGATCTATGTGGTTGTTACCAGCAAAACCCTCTAGTGTGGACAGTTACACCATGACAGCTTATGGTGAACTGGCCTAAGCGATCCCAATATCACCGTGTCCACACTGGAGGGTTTCAATAGCAAAGCTGAGTCAGTAAAAAACCTCATGCACCCCTAACTAAACACTTCTTAAGTGTAGACTTGCCCTTGGTCAGTCAAACCCTCCCTGCTGTCCCTGGACCAGGAATGAGGTGAGCAGCACTGCCCCCTGTTGGGGAGGATGAGGGCCACGGGTGTGCACTCGCGCATGTCTACACTGCAAAGAAAATCCCACGGTGCTGAGTCTCAGAGCCCAGGTTACTGGGCTGGGTTAATAACAGCAGTGTAGACATGCAGGCTTAGGTTGGACTCTGAAAACCAAGGAGCGGGGAGCCTCTTGGTGCCCGGCTCCAGCTCCGATGTCTACACTGCTATATGTAACTCCTGCAGCCCCAGCCCGAGTCAGCTGCCCCAGGCTCCGGTACCTGGCACCATATTGCAATGTAGACGTACCCTGAGGGAAACCAGAGCCCTGTGCCCACAAGCACACACCTGAGCAGGGGGAGAGGGGAAGTGTTCATAAGCTCCCTACCTGTCAGCAGGGAAATGGCTCTTTCCCCCCTCCCCCCAGGCTGGGATGTGAGAGAGGAAGGAGATTAAGGCAAAACGTTCTCTCCAGCAGCCCAGGGACTTTAAACCAACAGAGCAGCCGGCTTTCCCCCATGGGACAGCTGTGCTCAGAGAAGGATGATGTGAAGGTAAGGTTGCTACACCTGCTCCCTGCATCTCTTGTGTTAGTAAGGGTCTGTGAAGATTAGGACAAGGGGTGAGGTCAGGGTTAGCTGACACCGAACTCCTTCCAGGGCCTGGTCTACAGTATGCGATTATGTCGAATTTAGCGGTGTTATGTCAAATTAAAAAAAAAAAAATCACACAAACAACCCGGTTTTGTCGACTTAAAGGGCTCTTAAAATCGATTTCTGTACTCCTCCCCAGCAAGGGGAGTAGCGGTAAAATTGACTGGTTCGAATTTGGGGTACTGTGGATGCAATTCAACGGTATTGGCCTCTGGGAGATATCCCAGAATGCTCCATTGTGATGCTCTGGACAGTACTTTCAACTCAGATACATTAGAAAAAGCTCCAGGAACTTCTGAATTTCATTTCCCGCAGTCCCAGAATCGCAAAAGAGCTCCAGCATGGACCGAAGGGGAGTTACTGGATCTGATCGTAGTGTGGGGAGAAGAATCTGAGCAGGCAGAACTCCGTTCAAAAAAATGGACAGCGGAGACTGCGGGGACTGTGGGATAGTTACCCACAGTGCACCGCTCCGAGAGTCGATGCTAGCCACAGTTCTTTGGACGCACTCCACCCACTTGATGTGCTTAGTGGGGACGCCATCAACCATATAAAATCTCTTCCAAAAAATCAACTTCTATAAATTCGATATAATTTCGTGCTGTAGACGTACCCCAGAGTCTAGAGACTCTAGACTAACCTAAGCCAAACTAAGTTTCACTCTGTTTGGTTCTGCAGAACCATCACACAGCTGCAAGATAGCAAGCCACGGTCTATTCTGTTTCATGCAGCTACAAGGCCACCAGCTACTTTCCGGCTGCAGAATGGTTATTATTGGGGATAACAGGGCTAGATAAGCCCGCTGGAGGCTGAGGTTCTTCCTGATGAATGGAGAAACCTCAGTCATCAGCTTTGGAGGAACCTAAGCTTCTATTTAAAAAATGTTTTTCAGTATTATGGTTGCAGAGCTTGATAAGTTCACTGATACCTACTAGTCTAGGGACTAAGTACTAGCTGGGGGGTTTATAGGAAACTGGGCTGACACCTCTATTCCCAGAGCACCTCACCCTCCCGCATAAAGGAATTAAATGATCGAGTCTTGCCATGAAGCCCTGATTCAGCAATGCACTTAAGCAAACACCTAGGGATGAGGCTTTCCAAGAGCACCCAAGTGATTTGGGCACACACACCCTTTTGAAAGCCACTGCGACTTGTGCATCTTCTGTAAAGATTCGGCACTTCTGTAAACTCAACCAAGTGCTTTGCCTTAATTATAAGGCACTAGCGTCAAACTTTCTGTTTCATTTTTATCAAGAGGAACTGCTGGACGGGGCTGGCTAGAAAACACCCATGAAAACAAACAAATTCAGCTAAAAGAAAATGGAAAAAGATAAAATTCTTCACAAAAATGTCTAATGATTCCATTTTTCTGGCCAGCCCCTGTCAACAAGCAGGAAAGGGGATTTGTTGAAATGTGTCCAAGATCACTGGTATTTCTACGCGTATATTCAAAGACATCCGTCCTAGCCACACTGCAAGTGAAGGGGTGTTTGCAGTACAGGTAGACACACCTGTGCTAGCTTTACTCTAACGAACAGGGTAACAAAAGTAGCACTGATGCGGAGGGACAGGATTCAGCATGGGCTAGCAATCCGAGTACAAACTGGGGAGATCCTCTGGTTGCTGGCCCATACTACCATCTCCACACTACCATGGCTCCATGTGCTAGCTAAATCAAAACCTACCTTTGCTCCAATGAGATGGGCACTGGCAGTGTAGACATGGCTTGGCAGGCCCACTAAGCGTATCAAGGTGGACGAATGCTGCACATGTTAGCCAATGAATTCTGAGGACATGCCTAGACGGGGCTTGCTGAAAGCTACCTAGGGCGGGGAGGGACTCACTGAAATCGGGTCCCCTGCTACATAAGAGCCATACTGGGTCAGACCAATGGTCCACCTATCCCAGAATCCGGGACAATGGCCAATGCCAGGTGCTTTGGATGGAATGAACAGAGCAGGCAATCATCGAGGGATCCATCCCCTGCTGTCCACTTCCAGCTTCTGGCAGTCAGAGGCTAGGGACACCTGGAGCATGGGATTGTAACTGTCTCAACTAATAGCCATTGATGGACCTATCCCTCATGTACTTATCTAAGTCTTTCTTCAACCCATTATAGTTTTGCTCATCGCGACATCCCCTAGCAATGAGTTCCACAGATTGGCAAGCAGCCCTGTCTTATCATCCTGTTCATACAACTGATCCAGCTCCATCTTAAAACCAGTTTCTTATCCTCCCTGCTCCTACCCGGAGGCTGTTCATGGAACCTCACTCCACTGATGGTTAGAAACCTTTTTCTATCAGACTTAGCATACTCATAACCAGCACTGTCCACTAGCTTATGCAGTTCTTCTCCCTCCCTGGTGCTCCCCATCCCTGTGATTTTTAGAGAGGCCAAACCTATCACAGAATCACAGACTATCAGGGTTGGACGGGACCTCTGGAGGTATCTAGTCCAACCCCCTGCTCAAAGCAGGACCAATCCCCAACTAAATCATCACAGCCAGGGCTTTGTCAAGCATGACCTTAAAAACCTGTAAGGAAGGAGATTCCACCACCTCCCTAGGGAACCCCAGTGCTTCACCACCCTCCTAGTGAAAATGTTTTTTCTAATATCCAACCTAAACCTTCCCCACTGCAACTGGAGACCATTGCTCCTTGCTCTGTCCCCTCTCTGCCTTCATTTTACAATTCCCCCTGCTGGGATGGAGGACAGTGCTGTCCTGGGGTGCCCAATCGAGGGCTCTATTTTTCATATCAGCCACTAGCTAGTCAGGGTCTGAAATGTGAAAAAAGAAATGCCAGCCCCTCTAGTTACCAGCCTAAGACATTCCAGTGGCTTAGGGTGGAATGTATCCCAGGGATGGGTGGTAAAGGAGAGAAGGAGAGGACATAGTAACACTCAGTGCTCACTGTCTTCTTACAGAGTTGCTGATCACCAGCGAACTGGACAAAGGTGCCAATACAGTAAAACCTCCATTTAACGGACTAATTTGGGCGAGGGGGTGTCCGTTAAATCAAAAAGTCCGTTATTTAATTAAAAAAAAAAAAAAAAAAAAAAAAAGAGCTGTTGGAGCAGCAGCCCGCCAGCCACAGGGTCGGGGCGGCAGCTCCGCAGCCCGCCCGCTGCTGGGACCCGGGCGGCAGCCAGGAGCCGTCAGCCAGCCCGCCCAGGTCCTGGCTGCCGGGACCCGTCAGCCAGCCCGCCTGCTGGCGGGACTCGGGCGGGAGCCGGGAGCCAACCCTTCCACTGCCCTGACCCGGGCAGCAGCCGGCAGCCAGCCCGCCCGCTGCCTGGACCCGGGTGGGAGCCGGCAGCCAGCCCGCCAGAAATGGATCAGGAATGCATCAGACTTGCTCAGAAATTTTGTCCGTTGCATCCGAAGTCCGTTAAATCGAGGTCCGTTAAATCGAGGGTTTACTGTACTGGCAGCACAGTAGCCCAGGCGTCTAGGAACGGGGTCTCAGGCGGAGCCTGTTTGGGACAAGAATGAGACAACGCGGGAAGAGGCCTGGGTGAGGCACGGTAAGGGGGAGACCCCAGTCTGCTGTGTAATGATCCAAGTCAATCTGTATTACGATATTGCCTATGTAAGCGCCAAGCAAGACCAGGGCTCCACTGTGCTCGGAGCTGTACAGACGTATAACAAGAGACCGTCCTTACCCACAAAGGACATACAAGTTAAACAGACAGGACAGGCAAAGAGGGGGTCTTAACTTGCCCAATGTAACAGCCGAACAATGGCATTACTGGGACTAGAATATGGATCTTCTGACTCTCCGTCAGACGCTCTATCCACTAGGCCGTGCTGCTATTCACAGAGCTGCAGGGGCAAGGGAGAGGAATTCCCTCCTAACCCCCACAAGCCCTGTGGCTTAACCACCCCTCTAGCGAAGGAG
Source organism: Sternotherus odoratus (assembly GCA_032164245.1). Lineage (NCBI taxonomy): Eukaryota > Metazoa > Chordata > Testudines > Kinosternidae > Sternotherus > Sternotherus odoratus. The sequence continues at coordinate 217,913,073 of JAVMKO010000002.1, read as the reverse complement.
TTTTACTGGGCTTGGCCTTCTGGTATCCAAGAATTGTAACAAGGCAAAGACATTTCTTTAACGCACACAGCTCTCCCTTCCCTTCACTCCCAGGGTAGAGATGCAGTTGTTGGTTGGTTTTAAATTGCTGTTTTCCATCATCACAACTAGGAACGGTCTGTATTATTCAGTCCTTTTAAAACAAATATGTTTAAAAACTACAGGTTTTTTTGTTTGTTTGTTTGTTTTTTTAAAAGAGAACTAGATTAAGTTCCTGGAGGACAGAACCCTCAATGGCTATTCGCCAGGAGGGGCAGGGATGGTGTCCCTAGCTTCTGGTTGCCAGAAACTGGGAAATGGGCGACAGTGGATGGATCACTTGATGGTTACCTGTTCTGTTCATGCCCTCTGGGGCACCTGGCATTGGCCACTGTCGGTAGACAGGATACTGGTCTGGATGGACCTTTGGTCTGACCCAGTATGGCCGTTCTTATGTTCTTATTTTGTCTCCACGCATCAAAGGTTTGGACAAACCTAATTAGGGCTCTGATTAGGGCTAGATGCCAGCTAGTGCTGAGATCAGATATCTGGGGTCTAAAATATACTATTCAAGAGCCACAACATTGCTACCGCGGTGAAAGTCGGAGAGCAGAATTCCCAGACGCACAGAATTTGTCAGGTAAAAGCATCTTGCCTGCACAGTTTCCATCCGGCCTTTTGTCTCCTTCAGAACTTTCTATCCCAGAACAGGAACCTGTCTCAGCTACCGACACCATTTATCATCGTTTTAATTTCACCCTGGCGGATGCTTCTCCGCAGTCTGACTCAGCAGTTTGCTAAGATCAACCAAAATCCAGCCACTTGACTTTCTCCCAAGGTATGTAAATCCGATTTCCCTTCACTTTTCCGAAGTATTTGGAAGATGACCCAGTCCTCCCGCCAGCCAACGGTTTAACAATTTTATGAAGGCACATAAAAATTGAGTAACTTATTTTATATTGCCACTGTCCAGCAAATTCAGCAACTTTGAAAGAGAGGCTTTAATCAGATCGGTTATTAATCCTCGCCCCACAGAAAAGGACAGCCTGCCGCTGGTACTGGAAAAGACCATCTTAAAAAGCCTCCCTCGGTGTCCGGGTTTTCTGCTGCACTGTATAAACCATCTCTCCCCTTGTATAATTGGGGGAAATGGAGGCACAGAGCAGCTAGGGCTCCACTCCAGCAAAGAATTCATGTGCTTAGCTCAGTGGTCCCCAAACATTTTACCTCGCACTCCCCACCCTACCCCGGTCCGCACGTCCCTTTCCTTCCCCTGAGCCGGGAGCGTGGCTGCAGCTCCGGGGGGGACGGACATGGACAGGGTAAGGGGCCCAGGCTGGGAGCACTGCTGGAGGCGGGAGCAAAGCCAAGGCCCAGGCCGGCAGTTGGGGCCTCAGGCTGACAGCCGGGGCCAGGAGAAGAGCTGAGCGGAGCTCCCACCCTGCCCCCATGGGGGTTGGCCCATGCCCCAGCCAACGTCCCTCCATGAGCCCGGGGGAGGGGGAGCTCTGGCTTAACTATAAGTCTGTGAGCAGTGCCACCCACTTCGGTAGCATTTCTCACATGCTAAGAACTAAGCATGTGCTCAAGCGTTTTACTGGATCAAGACCTTACTGACCTGAAGGAGTTGAAGGCAGGATTCGATCTCGGGAGCCCCTGACTCCCCCTACCCCCTGCTCAGGCCTGAGGCTGAGCATTTTTGCCAGAAGAGAATTTTACACCTAAGCACAGTGAGTGGTGCCCAGCTACGTCAATGAAACCTTTTCTTTCCAAAGGGGGTTTCACGCGCCGAGAACTTGCAGGGCTGGGGCCGGATTCTCCCAGGACCTAAATCCTGTTCCCATGGAAGCCAGGGGCAAGACTCTCTCTGATTCCAACAGTGCCAATGCAAGGCCTCAAAGCTTTTGGCTTTTCACATCCTTCTCACCCCACCAATCACCCTTTCCGGGTTCACATCTTTGTGGATCCTGAACTGCTGGATATAAATGGGCATCAGAAGATCAAGACTGAGGTTTTCCAGGCAGGAGGGGGAGAGGGGAGAAGAATCTATAGATCACAAGATAAGGGGGGAAACCCTACAGACAATCCCTGCTTTCCCCTGCACCCCTTCTCCCCACACACAGTATTTCAGCTCCAAGCATCAAAGGAAGTCTCAGACTTTTAAGGTCAGAAGGGTCCATTATGATCCTCCAGTCTGACCTCCTGCACAAGGCAGGCCACAACCTGACCCACAGATTTCTGCCCCAGCTCCCTAAATAGCCCCCTCAAGGATTGAACTCACAACCCTACGTTTAGCAGGCCAATGCTCAAACCACTGAGCTATCCCGCCCATCAAATAGGAGCTTTATCACAGGCAAAGACAGATAAAGGATCAGACCCTAAAAGCCACAACATTATGCTGTCACACTCATCCTTCAGCTTCACTCATGCCGTCCGAGAGACTACTCGCGGGTAGAAGGCTACAGCACAAGAGCCGTGGGAGTTTCCCCCCTTTGCTCTTGGCGTATAAGGCACAGCTGCATTTAAAAAACATACAAGAAAAAAAGTTTATACATGAAGAGGAGAGAGACCAAGTGATGCACCCTATGTGCCCTTCCAAGCTGACAAACTGGAACGCAACAATTCCAGAGACTGATTAGTTTCATCGTCCAGTGAGATACGGTGGATCATGTACACACATTCAGAAAGCGTTTCAGGCAAGATGTTCAAAGAACGGGTGATGTTTTGACACATTCAGTTCAGATGCAAAAAGGTTTATTCTTATTCTTCTTAAGCAGATCTTCTGCATGTTCATTCTGTATCTCAAAAAGAACCAATATTTAATCTACTCACGAGCAACAAATCTCCCCCCTCTGTCATGCACTAGAAATTTCAAAGACAGCACCATGTTATTTCGTAAACCACATTACATGGCTTTCCCATATACAAGGGAATGAAAATACTGGGCTGCGAAACTTTTATTATTTCAGCATTTGCCTTACAACATTGGAATATGGGATACATTTCTTGCAAGGACAACAAAGATAAGCTGCGTTTCTGAGAAGCAAAAGACTGTACAAGTCTGTTAGGTTACCTTTTGAGAATACACCAACAAAAGCTTGTGCCACTGAAATTACTATAGCTCAAACCAGATCCAACTGATTCGATTCACTAGGAGTGAACGGAATAGTAGGAGTGCTAGCAGCTGAATTATTTGCATTGCAGAAAGTTCTATTTCAGGTCCAGAAACCTTATATTAAAAGGACATTAAGATTTTTTTAAAAAATCCTGCCCATAAAACAACTTTCCTGTTGCTTGATAATCGAGAGTAAAGCAGATTTTTTTTAAAAAAATCTAATTTACTTTTCAACCACTTTGCTTATTTTTTGTATCGGACTCCCATCGGACAGTGAAACGCCACTGGTCAGTTTCACTTCCCGTTCTCAAGCCCTTAGCTGGATCTGTGGTATTGGGATGGCAGACCCTGCAGGGGGAATGCTTCAACCCAAACCAAGACCGCGATCTGATTCCACGGAGACGCCCATTCGAGCCAAGACTGCAGTATGAGGGTCCAAAACAGCTTCTCTCATTTCAGTTTATATATATTTAAAAAAAAAGAAGTCATAACATATTACATATTTGTTATATAAAACTCCAGGGACTCTATCCTTGGGCACAAAATCACCCGGCAGTGTCCCTCTACATGCTGATCCTAAAGAGGCTACTGAATCTCACCAGGCCTCTCTTGCCCTCCATCGTCAGTGGTCATTTTTAGTAAGCAAGGACCCAGGCACTACGATTAGGCTTCTGACACCCTCCCTTCCCTACCCAGAGCACAGTGTCTTCAGGGACTGTCTCTTACTCTGTACAGTGCCGAGCGCAATAGGGCCCCATTCTCAGCTGGCTGCTAGGTGCTACTAGAATATGAATAATGGCCCAGCCCTTCTACCCACCCACTTCAACGGAGCCCACGAGTGACCACACACAGAGCCTCTGTGTGGGCCCCATTGCAGGATCAGGGCGGTAGCATGGGGGTCTGAGCAGGTTCAACAGCACACTTGCTAAGGGAAGAACTCAGCACATCCCAGTAATTATCTCACACACACCAGAGCAGGGCCACACTAATATGCCCAAGTTGTTATTATTTTCAAACCTAGCACTTCATGGCTATTTCCTAAAAGCTACTCAAATTGCCGGCTGTGTTGTTATGGGCACGATGCCATCACACTAGCAACAACATAATAGTAGACTTCTCCTGAAAGCGAGGGGGAGAAAGGAGCTAGAGAGCATTTGTTTGGGGGAGATCCATGCAGGATTGTTCTCCTGTGGAGCAGACTTCCCGGAAAACACACTACTGGGCTCTCTTTAGATGAGGGGGACTGGATTTCTGTTTACATGTTCCAGTACTTAGTCGAAGGCCTGCTTTCTGCAAGGATAAACGACCCAGATCTCAGAGTCTGCATCTCAAGTATGTTACCACTATGAGGCCGGCACCTACCCCCCTCGCAAACCCTGAACTCCCATCAACCCCAAAGGAAGTTTGCTGCTGCTCAGACTGGGCCAGAATCTGCATTCCTAGCAACCCCAATCAAAACGGCCCGGCCTAAGCCAATGCAGCTGCTGACACAGATCCGTACAGCCCCATGCATGTGATAAACGCCTCTAGATGTTCTTACGCTCCCACCAGCTTCCCTGTGCTTACTCCTGACTGGCACCAGCGTGAAGTCAGAATGAAGCCCTTACGTCAGCCATTATGGAATAACGTCTTAGATTTGAACCTCACATCCACTCGCAAAACCAGACATGAATGACAAATGAAACACACTGCATGACACTGGGATACATAGACACCCAAATTCAACTCCAAACCTTCAACCCATGGCAAAGTATTCATGCCCTCCTGCTACCCGGGCAGTGGCGGGCAGGGCTTTAAAGCTCAAAACACCTCCACAGAAGCACAGTGAGAAAAGATAGGAGAACTTTCCCCAGCACTTTGGACTTGGATGGAAAAATGCAACCCACATCTGAAGGGGATGGAGCAGGGAAGAAAGTTGTCTAAACGAGGGTGTCAGCTGGAAGAGATGGGGGCAGGAGGGGGGAGCTGCTGTTGAATGAATATAATTTGAGTCTTAAGCACACAGGGAAAAAATACATCCAACTTGAATATTTCCCACATTCCAGAGAGCCAGCTCGGATACCTGCAGGTAAGAGCCCCCGTTTGCAAAATTACCACCCCCCCACAGTAACTGTTAGCAGCCACCTCCAATGGTGTCTAAGCCCCCCCCCTTGTTTCGATTCCTGCCCTTGAGCAGAAACCTGACCCCTTCCCCCCCCCCCCATATTTGCTCACATCTGCAATGCAAGTTCCACCACCTCCCCTCTCCTGCGGGGGGAAGGGGGGTGATACAAAACCCTGGTACAAAACCCCAGTACAAACTTGCTCCTTGCTACAAACGGGGGAGGGCAAACAAATCCAGTGGGAAAATAAGAACCCAGCCCAAGTCTCATTCCCAAACGGCTCCCCTTTCCAATTCAAGATCCTAAAGGGAGGGGGGCATTTTTTTTTGCACCCACCTACAAGCAAAATTCTCAGTCCTGCATGGGGGGGGGGGGGGAGAGCAGCGGGGCACTAAAACAAATCAACTTGTCATTAAAATGCTTGGATGGCGAGCTAATCCTTTGCAAAGGCACCCGCCTGCTATGAAGGAATTTAACTCTTTGCCTGCAACAAGACAGCTATTGTTGCTCCAGCTGCATTCCTACTTTGCAAATCCACTTTCAAAATCCAGCCATGCCCCTCTCTTGGCATCGTTTTTCCAGCCTCCCCCCTCCCCAGCAGAAGCTCCCTCCCCTCCCACCTCTTTACAGTGTGCATAGATCTGTCTCCCCCCCCCCCCCCCTAATCTGTGGCTGCAGCATGCACATCAAATAAACCATGCACCGCTTTATAGCCCTCCCCCACCCCCCCTCCGTGGTTGCAATTATTTAGGCAAGTTTCAGCGGCCTTTGCAAACTCTGCAGAGCCCCGGGAGCGACCCCCCCGGCAGAAGGCGAGAAAGGAAAGGTTTGCAGCTCTACCATTTTGATGCAAGGGTCTCAGCTCAAAGGAGTCCCGGTCCTCCCCAGCTTGCATGGGATTTTTGCTCTCCATGAAAATGTTGGGGTGGGGGGTGGGGGGTTTTTTGGCCTTGGGGTTTCCCCTTCTCCCGGCCTCTGCTGCAATCCCCCCTGCTGGGCTCTCCGCCCCGCGCGTGTGTCTGGGCGGCTCTCACATCCCCCCGCTGCTCCACCTCAGCCTGCTCCTGCCATCGCCATGTTCGCCCTTTAGGAAGAGGGAGGAATGCGGAGCAGAGGCGCCGGCTGCTGCCAGAGCCCAGGGGCCGCTGATTGGAGCCGCCGCATCAGCTGGGGCTGTCTGCGCCTTTAAAGAGACAGGGCGCTCGTTCTGCGGGCTCTGTGACACACACACACACACACACACACTTCTCTCTCCTGGGCCTCACACACACACACCTCTGACACAGGTACCCCTAGGAACACAACTCGCACACACGCATCTGCACAGGTACCCCTATGAACACAACTCGCACACACGCATCTGCACAGGTACCCCTATGAACACAACTCGCACACACGCATCTGCACAGGTACCCCTATGAACACAACTCGCACACACGCATCTGCACAGGTACCCCTATGAACACAGGTCACACACACACATCTGACACAGGTACCCCTATGAACACAACTCGCACACGCGCATCTGACACAGGTACCCCTAGGAACACAACTCGCACACACACATCTGACACAGGTACCCCTAGGAACACAACTCGCACACGCGCGCATCTGACACAGGTACCCCTATGAACACAACTCGCACACGCGCGCATCTGACACAGGTACCCCTATGAACACAACTCACACACACGAGCATCTGACACAGGTACCTCTCTGAACACAGGTCACACACACACATCTGACACAGGTACCCCTATGAACACAACTCGCACACGCGCATCTGACACAGGTACCCCTATGAACACAACTCGCACACGCGCGTATCTGACACAGGTACCTTTCTGAACACAGGTCACACACACACATCTGACACAGGTACCCCTATGAACACAACTCGCACACACGCATTTGACACAGGTACCCCTATGAACACAACTCACACACGCGCACATCTGACACAGGTACCTCTCTGAACACAGATCACACACACACATCTGACACAGGTACCCCTATGAACACAACTCACACACGCGCGCATCTGACACAGGTACCCCTATGAACACAACTCGCACATGCGAGCATCTGACACAGGTACCTCTCTGAACACAGGTCACACACACACATCTGACACAGGTACCTCTCTGAACACAACTCGCACACACGCATCTGACACAGGTACCCCTATGAACACAACTCGCACACGCGAGCATCTGACACAGGTACCTCTCTGAACACAGGTCACACACACACATCTGACACAGGTACCTCTCTGAACACAGGTCACACACACACATCTGACACAGGTACCCCTATTGTGGCAGGGTGGGCTTGACCCAGCCTGCCGCCCCTTTAAGAGGGAGAAAAGCCCTCTGCAAACCTCCCTGGCAGGAAGGCTAATTAGCCACCTGAGGTGCAGGCCAATCAACCTGCATGAGTTGCACCTGGCAGCCTCCTCTGGGGGATATAAGGCTGCCAGGAAGGAAGCCCAGGGGTGGTGGCATGAGCTATTCAGAGCTGTGTTTTTATGTTAGCTGGACTACATAGAGTCTGTAGAGCTGTATAACTGTTAGCTGGACTACATAGAGTCTGTAGAGCTGTATAACTGTTAGCTGGACTACATAGAGTCTGTAGAGCTGTATAACTGTTAGCTGGACTATATAGAGTCTGTAGAGCTGTATAACTGTTAGCTGGACTATATAGAGTCTGTAGCGCTGTATAACTGTTAGCTGGACTACATAGTCTGTAGAGCTGTATAACTGTTAGCTGGACTATATAGAGTCTGTAGAGCTGTATAACTGTTAGCTGGACTATATAGAGTCTGTAGAGCTGTATAACTGTTAGCTGGACTATATAGAGTCTGTAGAGCTGTATAACTGTATGCTAGAGCTATCCAGAGCTGTATCTAAAGCTGTTTAATACTCACTCTGCGGGTGCAGTTGGGAAGGGAGTCCCAACCGGGGGTAGTGGACTCAGCCTCCCCCTGTAGCTGTTTAGAGTTGTATATTCAGAGCTGTATGTTAACGAGCTACTGAGAGCTGTATGTTAACGAGCTATTGAGAGCGGTATGTTAATGAGCTATTCAGAGCTGAAGCTGTAGAGCTGTAACTAAAAGGACTGCACTGTTTTAAGCTGTATATATTGGTGGTGGCGCCTGCACTGTAAATTAAAGAGCACTGTTTGGAGCAAAAAAGGGTTTCCTGCCTGTTCCTATGGAGGGGTGAGAAGGCGGATCCGTCACACTATGAACACAACTCACACATGCGCATCTGACACAGGTACCTCTATGAACACAACTCACACACGCGAGCATCTGACACAGGTACCTCTCTGAACACAGGTCACACACACACATCTGACACAGGTACCCCTATGAACACAACTCGCACACACGCATCTGACACAGGTACCCCTATGAACACAACTCGCACACGCGCATCTGACACAGGTACCCCTATGAACACAACTCGCACACGCGCATCTGACACAGGTACCCCTATGAACACAACTCGCACATGGGCACATCTGACACAGGTACCTTTCTGAACACAGGTCACACACACACACACACACACACACACCCCACGCTCCCCCCACTTCTCTCTCTCCTGGGCCTCACACACACACACACACACACCTGACACAGGTACCCCTATGAACACAACTCGCACACACGCATCTGACACAGGTACCCCTATGAACACAACTCACACACACGCATCTGACACAGGTACCTTTCTGAACACAGGTCACACCCACACACACCCCACGCTCCCCCCACTTCTCTCTCTCCTGGGCCTCACACACACACACACACACACCTGACACAGGTACCCCTATGAACACAACTCGCACACACACATCTGATACAGGTACCCCTATGAACACAACTCACACACGCGCATCTGACACAGGTACCTCTCTGAACACAGGTCACACACACACCTGACACAGGTACCCCTATGAACACAACTCACACACGCACATCTGACACAGGAACCTCTCTGAACACAGGTCACACACACACATCTGATACAGGTACTCCTCTGAACAAAGATCACACACACATCTGACACAAGTACACCTATGAACACAGCTCTCTCTCCCTCTCTCTCTCACACACACACATCTGACACAGGTACCCCTATGAACACAGGTCACACATGCGCATCTGACACAGGTACCCCTATGAACACAACTCACACACGCACATCTGACACAGGAACCTCTCCGAACACAGGTCACACACATCTGATACAGGTACTCCTCTGAACAAAGATCACACACACATCTGACACAAGTACACCTATGAACACAACTCGCACACGCGCATCTGACACAGGTACCTCTCTGAACACAGGTCACACACACACACCTGACACAGGTACCCCTATGAACACAACTCACACACACACATCTGACACAGGTACCTCTCTGAACAAAGATCACACACACATCTGACACAAGTACACCTATGAACACAGCTCTCTCTCTCTCACACACACACATCTGACACAGGTACCCCTCTGAACACAACTCGCTCACACACACACACAGAGTCACAGCTGACACACACACACATCTGACACACCTCACATACATGCATGTGATGCACACACACACACACATACGGGAGGCAGAGAGTTCAATCCGATGAGACCCTTGAATAACTATCAATCCGATGAGACTGTTGAATAACTTTAGCAGTGTTTTTGGAGGGGTGAATCTCCTGTAGTGCTGTCAACTGTGCCATTTCAGCATTAGTTTCATATTTGCTGTTTTTCTTTAAAGCCCCAGCTTCTGGAGTCACGGGATTACATCAGACTCCAACTTTTGTTTTATTTGGTGATATTCCAGTTCTCCTGGCTGCAGAGCAAAGCTTGGAAACATGGACCTCTAAGGCTCAAAACCCAGAAGGCAAATACCCCCCCCCCCATCCCAAATGTTTTACTTTTTAAATCTCTTAGATTTTAAGCCATGAGTTGGGGGGGGGGGGACAACAGGGGGTTTCACTCATAGATCCCAAGGCCAGAAAGGACCATTGTGAACACATAGTTTGACCTTGTGAATATAACACAGGCCAGAGAACTTCCCCGAAATAATTCCTAGAGCAGAATTTTCCGAAAAATATCGAATCTTGATTTAAAAATGCCCAGTGATGGAGACTCTACCATGATCCTTGGGGACCTGTGTCAAGGTCTAATCGCCCTCCCTGGTGAAAATTCACGAGTCCTGATGTTCTGGCGCAGGAAATCCAGGCAGTGGTTTCTCTATGGAACTTGGAGCTTTGCTGTAGTGCTTGGATAGCCAACACAAAACTCCCTAATGCACTTCAAACAAGGCCCAGGGCTGTATAATTAAGCGTGTGTTCGATGTCCGTGTCTCTCGGGGCTTTCATTCTGAAATAGCCTCTTCTTTTTGTGAATTCAGGTTCCCTTGTAAGGGCTGCAGTAAGTTTCCAACTGGCCCAAGTTTCTTCCCTGTCTAAACATCCCTCCCCTCCCTTCAGCTGGAGCCTGGGAAAGGTGATCTATGGGTTATTCACACTGGACATGCGGATCCTGGTCCCATTGATGTCAATGGGAGTTTTGCCATTGCTGCTTTGCTACTGATTGGAAAAACAGGGTTACTTACCTGTAACTGTTGTTCTTCGAGATGTGTTGCTCACATCCATTCCACTATAGGTCAGGCACGCGCTGCGGGCCTGGTTGCCGGGCAGATTTTTCCCCTAGCTGCAGACTGGGCGAGCAGGGAGCCCCCTGGAGTGGCGCCACTGAGGCACTCTATAAGTAGCCCTGCGACACAGTCTGGCCCCCAGTTCCTTCTTTGCCGGCTAACCCGACAGTGGGGAAGGAGGGCGGGTCTGGAATGGATGTGAGCAACACATCTCGAAGAACAACAGTTACAGGTAAGTAACCCTGTTTTCTTCTTCGAGTGATTGCTCACATGCATTCCACTATAGGTGACTACAAGCAATACCTAGGAGGTGGGGTCGGGTGGACCCATTGCTGCTCGTAAGACCGCTGACCCAAACGCCGCATCGTCCCTGGTTTGCTGGACTATGGCGTAGTGGGCGGCGAAGGTGTGGACGGAGGACCAGGTAGCCGCCCTGCAAATGTCCGTGATAGGGACTCCTTCCCGGAAGGCCGCAGAGGACGCCTGCGCTCTCGTGGAATGTGCTGTTACTCTCTCAAGCGGCTTGCCCGCGAGTTCATAACAGGTGTGAATGCACGAGGTGATCCAGGAGGAGAGCCTTTGGGCGGAGACTGGCTGGCCCTTCATTCTTTCCGCAATTGCTACGAAAAGTTGCGTTGATTTCCTGAATTGCTTTGTTCTGTCTAAATAAAAAGCAAGAGCCCTCCTAACGTCCAACGTGTGTAATTGTTGTTCCCTTCCAGAGGTATGTGGTCTGGGATAAAAGACTGGGAGACAAATGTCTTGATTCACATGGAAGGGAGAAACCACCTTAGGCAGGAAGGCCGGGTGGGGACGTAGCTGCACCTTGTCATTGTGGAAAATAGTGTAGGGCGGCTCGGAGGTCAGTGCACGGATCTCTGACACTCTGCGAGCCGAGGTGATAGCTACTAGGAATGCCACCTTCCAGGAAAGGTGGAGTAAGGAACACGTGGCGAGGGGCTCGAACGGGGGCATCATAAGGCGTGAGAGCACCAGGTTGAGGTCCCAGGGTGGAATGGGACACTTGACGTTCGGGTACAGTTTATCCAGGCCCCTGAGGAAACGGTATACCACAGGGTCTGAAAAGACTGAGTGGTTCTCCTGGCCCGGATGAAAAGCCGATATGGCAGCGAGGTGGACGCGTATGGTAGAAGTAGAAAGGCCCTGGTTTCTAAGGCCTAAGAGGTAGTCCAGTATGCGCGGGATAGCCGCCTCACTTGGGACTATATCCTGTTGTCTGCACCATGCAGAAAAGCGAGTCCACTTGGCTGTATAGGTACTTCTGGTGGATGGTTTTCTACTTCCCAGAAGGACCGTCTGTACCTCAGTCGAGCATAGGAGCTCAGGACCTCTCAGCCATGGAGTAGCCAAGCTGTGAGGTGGAGGGACTGCAAGTCCGGATGCAGGAGGCGACCGTGATCCTGCGAGATCAGGTCGGGCCACAGCGGGAGGCTGATGGGAGGGGCCCTGGACAGCCGTAGGAGGGACGCATACCAGCATTGCCTGGGCCAGGCCGGGGCTATGAGGATCACGTGTGCCCTGTCCCGTCTGATCTTCAGGATCACCTTGTGGAGAAGCGGGATTGGAGGGAACGCGTAGAACAGGTGCCCCGTCCAGGGTAGGAGGAAGGCATCTGTCAGGGATCCCCGGGAGCCGCCTCGAAAGGAGCAAAACTGGAGGCACTTCCTGTTCTGCCTGGAGGCGAAGAGATCGATGTGGGGAAATCCCCACCTCAGGAAGATCGGTCGGATGACATCCGGCCGAAGGGACCACTCGTGGGACATGAATGACCTGCTGAGGTGGTCCGCCAGTGTGTTCTGAATCCCGGGGAGGAAAGAGGCCACCGGGTGAATGTCGTGGGCTATACAAAACTCCCATAGGAGAATCGCCTCTTGACACAGGGGACTGGATCGGGCCCCGCCCTGCTTGTTTATGTAGTATTGGGCTGTGGTGTTGTCCGTCAGCACCGCCACACAGTGACCCCGTAGCGTGTCCCGGAACGCTTGGCACGCAAGTCGGACTGCCCTCAGCTCTCGGACATTGATATGGAGGCAGAGGTCTGACTCCGACCAGCGGCCTTGTGTCCTGAGATCCCCTAGGTGAGCTCCCCAACCCATCGACGAGGCGTCCGTCACTAGGGACATGGTCGGGCTGGGGGGGAGGAAGGGGACCCCTCGGCACGCATTGCTCTGGTCTTCCCACCAGGTCAGAGCGGATAAGGTGGCGTTGGGAATAGACAGGAGGGTGTCCAAACTGTCCCGTCTTGGCCGGTAGGCCACTGCGAGCCACGATTGCAGTGGGCGTAGTCGCAGTCTGGCGTGCTGTAACACGTAGGTGCACGACGCCATGTGACCTAACAGGCTGAGGAAGACTCTGGCCGTGGTCATTGGACAGCTGCGGAGCTGTCTGATAGCCGACTGGATGGCGAGAAACCGGGGCTGGGGCAAAGATGCCCTTGCCACCCTGGAGTCTAGTAGGGCCCCAATGAACTCTATGCTCTGGGTGGGCTCCAGGGTGGACTTTACCTCGTTGAGGAGGATTCCCAAGCGGTCGAAGGTGTTGATGACCAGACGCACGTGGTCCGACACTTGGACCCTGGAGGTGCCCCGGATCAGCCAGTCGTCTAGGTACGGATATACCTGTACCCCGCGGCGCCGCAGGAACGCCGCCACTACCGCCATGCACTTCGTGAATACCCTGGGCGCGGTGGACAGGCCGAAGGGCAGGACTGCGAATTGATAATGTTCTTCCGCTATTAGGAAGCGGAGGTAGCGCCTGTGAGAGGGTTTGATGCTCACGTGGAAGTAGGCATCCTTCATGTCGAGGGCAGCGAACCAGTCTCCCGGATCCAGAGAGGGAATAATAGTGCCCAAGGTGACCATGCGGAACTTGAACTTGATCATGTAGGTGTTGAGTTCGCGCAGGTCCAGGATGGGCCGGAGGCCCCCTTTCGCCTTGGGGATTAGGAAGTAGCGGGAGTAGAACCCCTTTCCCCTGAACTCCTGTGGTACAGGTTCGATGGCTCCCAGTGCGAGGAGCGACCTGACCTCCTGTACAAGCAGTTGCTCGTGAGATGGGTCCCTGAAGAGGGACGAGGGAGGTGGGTGGGTTGGAGGAGTGGAGGAGAGTTGGAGGGAGTATCCCACCTCCACCGTGCGGAGGACCCACTGGTCCGATGTGATGTCTGACCATGCACGGTGGAAGTGAGACAAACGGTCTCCAAAGGGAGGATCCAGGACTGAAGTTATTAAGCTGCCCCCGGGCGCACCATCAAAAGTTGGACCTAGGCCCCTGGGAAGGCTTAGGTCCCCGCTGTTTCCCGCCCTGCCTGGGCCCCTGACGCTTGCGGAAGGGGCGGTTTCTCCTGCCGGAGGAGTCCTGTGGCTGGCGGGCGGGAGGGAAGAACTTCCTGCGCGGAGGGACGAAGGGGCGCCTTTGCGGCCCCGGGGCGTGCATGCCGAGGCCCTTGAGGGTCACCCCTCTGTCATTGAGGGCCTGGAGCCGCGCATCTGTGCCCTCCGAAAAGAGGGCCTGTCCCTCAAACGGGAGGTCTTGGATTTTGTACTGCATCGCCGGGGCAAGGCTGGATGAGGAGAGCCATGCTGCCCGGCGAAGGGCTATGCCCGAGGCCATAGTCCTGGCCGCCGAGTCCGCTGAGTCCAGGGCCGCTTGCAGGGTGTGTCTCGAGATATCCCTGCTCTGAGTCAGAAGGGCCCTAAACTCCTGTCTGCTCTCCTGGGGGAGAGCGGTCTCGAATTTGTTGAGGGCCTCCACTGTATCGAAGTGGTGCCTACTCATTAGGGCCTGATGGTTAGCCACTCGCAGTTGGAGGCCCCCGGAGGAGTAGACCTTCCTGCCAAAATGGTCCAGCCTCTTGGCTTCTTTGGCCTTAGGTACCTGGGCCTCCTGTCCATTGCGCTCTTTATTGTTCACCGACTCCACCACCAGGGAGGAGGGCGTAGGGTGAACATACAAGTACTCATAGCCCGTGGCCGGGACAAAGTAGCGCTTTTCTACCCCCCGTGCGGTGGGGGGGATGGAGGCTGGGGTCTTCCAAACCGACGTGGTGTGCGCTTTAATTGTATTAATAAATGGCACAGCCACACGTGCCGGGGTGCCCTTCGTCAGCATGGTGGTGACCGGGTCATCCACCATCTGGATCTCCTCAAGGGGCAGGTTCATATTTTTGGCAACTGCCTGGAGGAGGTGCTGGTAATTCGAGAGTTCCAGGGCGGGCGGGCTGTTGGAAGAGGTGCCCGCCACCGCCTCAACCCCCACTGGGGAGGCGTAAGGCCCTGGCTCTCGGGGGCTGTGTATTGCCGACGGCTGGCTGGCCAAGGATGGCCCTGGTAGGTCCTGCCGAGCAGCCCTCGCACACACTGGGAACCCCGGCTCGGACTGGGTTTCCCCCGGTTGGTCATGCTCCCATGCCACCCATTCTGGCCAGGTCGGGTTTAGGGTGGCTGGGGCTGGTCCCATAGCTGGAGGGGACGCTGAGGCAGAGGAGTGCCATGGAGCCGCTATGGTGGCCGACTGGAGGGCCTTGGGCGGAGAGTCATGCTGGGTTTGTGTGCCAGCCGACTCTCTACGCCTGCGGCGCCGAGGGCTTCTCGACCGGTGCCGGGAGAAGCGACTGCCCTCTGATGAACGGCTGCTGGATCCACTTCTGCGGGATCCACGGTGCCGCGATGACGACCGGTGCCGGGCTGATCGCCGGTGCCGCGATGAGGTCCGGTGCCGGGGCGAGCGGCGGTGCCGTCTGGATGTGGAGCGCCGATGTCTGCGGTGCCGCGACGACGAACGGTGCCGAGGAGATCGGTGCCGTGTCGATCGTGACCGGTGCCGCGACGACGAGCGGTGCCGGGAAGATGAGCGGCTCGGCGAACGGCGTCCAGAGCGGCCCCTGTGGCAGCTGACGGACCGGTGCCGGGAGTGCGACCGGTGCCGGGAGTACGACCGGCGTCTGTCCGTGCGGGAGTGCCGGGACTCCGACCGGCGCCAGGACTCAGACCGGCGGCCGGAGCGCGATCTGCGCGATCGGCCATGAGGAGACCCGGAGCATGGTCTCAACTCATTGCGGCGCCGAGACTGCGACCGGTGCCGGGAAGCTGACCGGTACCGGGAGTTAGATCGGCGCCGCGAGATCGATCGGCGTCCGTGCCCCGCCGGGCTTCGAGCCGCGATCTCCGTCACGGTCATGGGCGGCTTGCCCCTAGACCGGACAGGTTGCTGCGGGGTGTCCTCCGCAAGCAACCTCCTCGCAGCAGCGAACGCCTCCGGCGTGGAGGGAAGCTGCTGCGGCATCGGCACCCTGAGTGGCGAGACCACTGGCACCGGACTCGACGGGGCCTCCTGCGGCGCCGGAGTCGTCGGTGCGGGTGCGGGCGGCTGTGCCTCTGGTCGGCTCCCCGGCGGCGACCGTGGGCGCGTGAGCGGTGCCGGAGGCTGCACGCGGTCCGGTGCCGATGCTGGGCGCGGGTCCGAGTCCTTTCTGCGCTTAGCACTGGGGGAGCGCGACCGGTGCCGAGGCTTCGCTTTCGCCGGCTTGGGTGCGGGGCCCGGTGCCGCACTCGAGTCCGGAGTGAGAGCCGCCTCTAACAGGATCTGCCGCAGGCGGGATTCTCTGTCCTTGCGGGTCCTGGGTTTGAAGGCCCTGCAGATCTTGCAGGCGTCTGCCAAGTGCGCTTCCCCGAGGCACTTAAGGCACTTGGAGTGTGGGTCCCCCGCAGGCATGGGCTTCCCACACTCCGCACATGGCTTGAATCCCGGAGCCTTGGATGACATGGCTCCGGTGGCAGGGAAATCCCCTGCACCTAACTATTTACACTATAACTACTTAACTACTACTTAACAACTACTTAACAACAACTATTAATGAGAACAATAGGAATAACAGCTAGGAGATAAGGAGGACGCTCAAGAGCAGTACTCCTGTTCCGACTACCAGCGCGAGCGGTGAAGAAGGAACTGGGGGCCAGACTGTGTCGCAGGGCTACTTATAGAGTGCCTCAGTGGCGCCACTCCAGGGGGCTCCCTGCTCGCCCAGTCTGCAGCTAGGGGAAAAATCTGCCCGGCAACCAGGCCCGCAGCGCGTGCCTGACCTATAGTGGAATGCATGTGAGCAATCACTCGAAGAAGAACGGGGGATCCCGGTTGGCTCCAAACTCGACTCTGGAGTGAGGGTAGGGTGACTAGGTGTCCCGATTTTATAGGGACAATCCTGATTTTGGGGTGTTTTTCTTATATAGGTTCCTATTACCCCCCAACTCCCTGTCCCGATTTTTCACACTTGCTGTCTGGTCACCCTAAGTGAGTCTTTGCTCCAAAGAGGCGTTGACTCTCCATGCCAGGTACCACGGCTTGTTATTTTATCAAACCACAGAGGACTGGGGAGGATGGAGAGGGGGATTCAGCCCAGACCTCCAGAGGGTTAGCACGGGCAGGCTTTCATCTGGGCCATGCTGTGGAACCCGTTTCCTGGAGGAGAAGTAAAGCACAGGGGGTGACCTCTTTGTGTTGGTAAAAGATCCCACAGCTTCTTCTGCGAGAGAATGCGAGTCCCGGGACCCGATTCTTCACTGCCCTGTGTCGCTGTTCACACCGGTGCAGAACGAGGGTAAAGAGCTACCTTTCTGATCAAATAGCGCTGTGTGGTCACCTGACATTGGCCAAAATGGCTGCACAAGATGTAGGGGGAAAAGACACGAATGTCCCTCCACGTCCACTGGACACCGGTTCCTTGACTTCCTCTCTTCTTGATTACGCTGCTGCTGCATTTCCACCGTGGTTGAAACGATCTTCCTAGCGCTGTCATTTTTATTCTCATAGCCCCTGCTGGTGCCAGCCAAGATCAGGGCCCCAGTGGGCTAAGTGCTGTACAAACAGAGTGGGAGACAGTCCCTGCCCTGAAGAGTTTCCAACCTGAACAGACAGAGGGTAAGAAAGGAAATGGAGACACAGACAGAGGAAGTGATTTGCCAGGATCACACACCTGTTCCAGTACTGGCTCCTACTCCAGTACCCTGGCTACTAGACCAGCCCCTGACTTCCCTCACAGGGCTATTGCTGTGCCTAATTAGTAAACGCTTATCAAGGGCCTGGAGATCCGCAGAGGGGGAATGCTGTAGCTACAGCAGCTATTGTAACAGGAAGAGGCCTGGTCACTCTGCATTGCTAACCAGGCTTGCAGAGGGGGTGCCTTGTTTACTGGCAGTCATGGGGCAGCATCGTGTGGGCTTTCAATCACTTCTTGCTTGTTCCATTGGCTGTCCGTAGCCCGGCAAACGCAGCTTTGACTGCACTTGCTAATTACCAAAGGCCAGCCCTGACTTTGTGTAACAAGATTTAGAGCAGGTCTCGGGGGATATGCTCACTCACTCCCCCCTCAGCTCATTCCCAAAGTCGGAGGTGGATTTTTTATTTTATTCTGTATCTCTTGTTCTGCTCTCATTTGCATGAGACTGAGTGGGTGGCAGGGAGCTTTTTCTTTTTATTATTGTCATCTTTCAAAGGGAACGCGTTATGAAAGCAGATTTTATCCTGCTTTATCTGGAAAGCGGGTCGTAAATATTCATCTGCAGAGATCCTGCAGCCAAAGACAGAGGAAATGAACAGCACGGAAATGACATGGGGTCCAACTCTGCTCCTTGGTTACATGCACTCATTGATCTCAGCGCATAACCTAAGACTGAATTTGGCCCTCAGTGAACCATTCATGCACCTGCTGCATTCTGCCATGAAGAAGCCTGCCTGGCCACTGGTGCACAGTAGAGCAACCTCAGGGCTGCTCTAATTTATGCTATAGTTCCCGGGGAACAGCTGTAATGCAATGCATTCCAGCCATACCTCCAACAGGTCTGTGAGCAGGCTGGTACAGGTGCTGGGAGCAGGACAGGGGGTCGTTAGAGCCTGATTCTTAATTATACTATGTCTTTCCACCTGTATCTGAGTTCCCTGCTCTCTTAGAAGCTCGGCTTTGCCCTGCTGTTTTCATGCTGGCAAAACTCCCATTTCTTCAGTGGGCTCTTGCCCGGTGTACAGTCTGTAGTCTGGGGCCAAGCTCAGGGAAGAATCCAAACCCACGTCACATTCGCCAAAGGGGATGGCAAGCTGCGAAGGGTCCGGTGGGTGTGGACAAAACAAACTGCAGGCAAATCTGCTTGATCATCTGAGCAAGGGCAAAAGAGTTCACTTAACCCCATCCCCCAACTGCTCATAGTTACAGTCTGGTCTTCCCAGAGCTAAAACCTCCAGTTGATCTAGGACAGGGAGTTAAAAAAATTGCTCAATAGGAAATTGTTAACAACACAAACAGCAGGAGCTGGGAAAGGCTATCTAGGCTAACATGCTTGCTCGCTATTTGCTTTAGTGTAGTCCCACCTTCCTGTCTTGTTTTAACCAAACCCTTTTGCTGACACAAACATGGTTAAATCTTGCACGTGTTTAGATTCTGCTTTGCTTGTCCTGTGCAGTAACTTATTCCAGATGTGTTACTCTTTACATAATGTCATTCTAGCCACGTCCTGTACTTATTGTTTCCTGATTTAATGTGTTATGTCCCTTTGGTTTTTTAACTCTGCCGCAGTGGGAAAAAAGAATCCCCATTAGCTTTACTGATGGCTTTCAACCATTCAGAAAACTTTATCGTCTTCCAATGCAGCCGCTTTCACTGTGCAAAAAATATCTAAAGCGCTTTGTAAGCTACATACAGACACATCCCTGAAATGCAGCTGCCTCTGGGGTGTAGGGTGGCAGCCAAGTAGAACAAGTGATGGTGAGGGAAAGTGTTAATGGTGCATGAGCCACAAGGGAAACCACCTAATTCTGCCATGGCTATATAAGCTCTGCAGGCTACACAGCCAGCCCAGGGTACAGTGGAATCCAACAAAATAATTCTCTTTGACTCTTTGTTATCATGCTTTAGATTGGAAAGCAAGTCGCTACCGCAAATACAAAGGAAGATGAAGCTCCTGCCCTGAGAGTTTTCATTCTAATCTCTTTTTTGTGGAAGAGGCAAAAAATAAGCATTAAATTATCAGGCACTCATGTTTTACAGTGATGCAACCCAACTGCCTTGATACTGGTGTTAGGCCTATCAGAACACCACCAGACTGAGGCCTTGCCTTCCCAGGGTTATAGCCTTGCCTGTCACCATCTTTTTCTGAGCAATGGGACCATCAGAACATGCATTCTGCTGGGGTGTGATGCACCGGCTGGGCCATGGGCTTCTTTTGCCTTACGCCCTTGACTGAGTCCCTTATGGTTTTCCATGCATGGATGTGGCGTGTGCAGAACTCATAAGCAAGCCCCATGTTCAGTCTGGGGAGAGGTTGAGAAAGGGGACATGCAGTCTGGCACAGAGAATCAGGAGAGCTTCCTGCTGTTCCTGGTGGGCTGATACTCTGGCCAAGTCACCCGCGAGTGTGCACTTCCCGCTCTCAGAAATGGTGGCTTAATTCGTTCCGGTCCCCACAGCCCAGGGGGATCCTCAGGGGAGAAGGGCAAAGCACCGGGATAAATGATGCGGCTTTGCTGGGTTATTCAAAGTCCTGGAGGATGTTGCTGAGATAGACTCAGGAGAAGTCCACCTCTATCGTCTAAGGCCTACTGCTTAGAATGGCCTCTTCCTCCCTTCCCCGGCTTCCTACCCAGGGGTACAGAAAGCAGCTGCCTCAGAGGCCATTGCCAAGGCTGGTTCCTAGGAATCTGCTGCCCCATCTGCAGAGAACATCCCCATGTCCTGGGAAGGTCTCCAAGGGCCTGGTGATTTCCGGTGACTCCATTGGTCGCAGCTGGGTTACCTGAATCCTGGTTCTCAAAAGCTGTTTCAAGACCCAGCCTGGTTCCCTGGGCAGACAGGCCTGCAAGCGGCGGGTACTGTTCTCCCCCGCCCACGTACTGGCACACAGCATGGCTCTAGCCTGAGCATGCCAGCAAAGGGGAGTTATCGCCAATGTTTGTACAAACTGAAAGATTATGTCCTGAGCCTGGGAAGAGGTCATTGCAATCTGAACAGCTGCCATGACTGGCAAGTCTGTCCTCCCCCTGCTGCTAATCACAGCTCTGGCTGGCTGTTTGAATGGGTAACTGACATCCCAACTCTGCAGGATTCATCTCTTAGGGTAAGGGTTTATCCTGCTTCCATCAATGTAGGATCTGAGCGCCTTGGAGGTAAAATTGAGTGATGTCCCGAGTGGACTCCATGGACTCTCGGACACTTCTCCCTTCCTGGGGTGAGAACTGCTAGGGGGGAGGTTTATTTTTGGAAGGGGAGAGTCACTGTTGTAACAGCCTGATTCTCAGATGCACTGAACCCCCATGACTACACTCCACGCCCATTGGAGCGGGAGGCGTTCAGCAGGTCCCATTTAGTTTTAAGTGGCTGTCAGGTGTACGTGATTGTGCCTGCCCGCTGGCGGCCAAAAAGCGGGGCGGATGTATCCAATAACAGGTTGGATTTATTGAAGGCTTTTTAGTATTGCAGGTTCTCTTTTCTAGTTGAAGAGTTTTTAATGACTGTTTTTTACCCTGAGATGCCAAGTTCAGGAAGCACAGGTCTGCCTTGAGGCATTCGAATCTGTAGGTCAGAGCGAGGGGATGAGGTGAATTCGTTGAAAAAATGGGAACATTTCTTGCAAAACTTTTTTGCTCTTCTTGTTTCCTCCATTGAAAAATTTCTACATTGGAAACTTTTTAGTCATCTGTAAGTCCAGACTGTGAGGATCCAAACAAAGAACCAATCAAAGTTGAATCTAGACAAATTCAGACTGGAAATGAGATGCAAATTTTTAAGTGAGGGTAATTAACCATTGGAACAACTTATCAAGGGTTGTGATGTATTCTTCATCACTGGATATTTGAAAATCGGGATTGGATGTTTTTTGAAAGATCTGCTCTAGTTCAACCACTGCTACTGGACAAGAAGCAGGAATTAATTCATGGAAGGCTTATGGCCTGTGTTCTTCCTAAGGTCGGACTGACCAATCACAATGATCCCTTCTGGCCCTAAAATCTAGGAATCACTGAATAAGGCAATTCCACAGCAGAAACAAAATGAGCTGGAATTAAGCTCCAGGCTTGGACAAGTGCCTGTTTGAACATTAAGACATTTAAAAAATATTTTTGTTCTCATTTATAGCTGTTTTGACAAAGCTTTTATTTGCTGAGCTTTTACTGTCTTCTGCTTCCCACTAGTTTAACTACAAAGGAGACATCTGTGTACAATACCACTCCTTCTAGCACAGAGCAAATCAGAGACTATGCCGTGCTAGGGGGGAAGGCATTACAAAACAGCTTGTGTTTTATGTAGCTTCTCACTAGTTCATGTCCCCAAATTCACAATTGCTGACCAACAGAAAGGATCTTCTTTCTCTGCTTCTGTTTATATACCCTCATTTGTGTAGCGTCCAAGCTCCTCACAGTCATGAATGGATTTTTATCCTTGTAGCATCCCTGTGAGCTGGGGATGTTTTATCCCCATTTTACAGATGGGGAACTGGGCATAAAGGAGATTAAATGACTTGCCCAAGGTTCCACAGGAAGTCTGTGGCACAGCTGGGAAATGAACCTGGGTTTTTAAAATCCCCAGCCACACACAGATTATTAGAGTAAGTGTCCTTAATATTCTGCCATCTTGCTGTTTAAAATGAACAGCCACTTACTTGCTGTCATGCAGAGGTTTAATCTTCTTTTATGCCCCAATGCAGCAAAGCACTTAAGCATGTGCTCAAGTCCATTCTTATTCAGTAAAGCAGTTAAGCACATGCTAAACTGTGCCTGTGATATGCTTAAGGCCCATGTTCTTAAAATGAAGTATGTGCTTAAGTACTTTGCTGAATTGGGGCCTTAATGAAGGGACCAGCTCCATCACAGGCAAACCACAACTTTCCTCATTTTATGTGTTTAAAATGCCTCACAATGTCTATGACAGTGGATGCAGTAGCTGCTAGGAACTAACATAACGAGTCACTATTGCCATTCATAGTGCGTAACAAGATTTATTGGTCCTACATAACTCAGGAACTATGCTACTTATTCTTAAGTGGCACGTGCTGGCATTTTATCAGTTTATATATATACACACACATCTCATTTCCAGAGTACTGCTGTAATGTAGTGATCATTATAGTTAAGGTTCCATGTCAGTTGCCATGCTAAGCTCCTGTCTTTAGTCTCTTAGGATTTATTGAAATGTTTCCCTGTCAGGCTGAAATTTTTCTGTCATAGACACACTTACATTTTTGTGGGTTGTTTTTGGAAAGTTAGAACAAAAATTCCTCAGCCATTTTGAAACAAGGGAGGGGGGAAATTATGTATATTATACACACACCATTATAAAATAATTCTCATATATCCTTTTGGAACAGCTTTGCAACTGAAGTGAAATAGGAGTAAAAATCCAAAATTTAGGCCCTGATCCTGCCATGAGATGATTTCAGTCACACGTTTTCACTCATGTAGAGATGCTGGGAAATAATCTCATTGCAGGATTGGGGCCATAGCAGGGAAACAGCCCCCATTGAGAAGTAACTTTCAGAGCTTTAATGAAAATTGGTTTAGATTTCAATGAGCGATAGGCTGGTAGAAACTGCACGGTGGATACATGTGATGCATTTTGTAATGAGCTTTTTTGCTATGTTTTAAGTATGCGCTTATGTTACCCATACCCCCTCAGTGTGGTACTCTGTCCCCCTCTAGTGGTGGCTAGGCCACATATAAAGTTGATGAGCCAGATACAACCTTGGATATAAGAGAGCTGAGTCTTTTAGCTCATGCTTTAAGAACCAGGGGTACCAATGTGATCCCTGTTGCTGGCAATCCACCCAGGGGCATGGCATTTACATTAAGCAAATATTTAAGTACTTGACTGAAAGAAAGTAGCAAAACAAAGCAAAGCTTCTAGCCTATCCTCTGAAATACTAGTTTCTCGTGTGTTGGTCGCTGAAAAGTGAACTTTTTATACAGTTCTGCATTCCTTTTGGGACAATTACACCCTCTTACCATTGCTGCTCCATACGATGACTTTTCACCCAAAACACTTTACATTTTCTGAGTGTTCTTCCACTTTCAAGATGAACAGAACGTAGTCCTTTCAGAAGGGAGGAGAAAAATAGGGGTTTTGTTCCTTATTGGGAGCCTTAGTTAGAAAACAAATGTTCAGGAACAAAAGCCCCCAAACCTGATATTTAAAAAAATGTCATAATTTGTTCAGGGACTGTCCTGTCAATTGTAAATAAATTAAAATAAAGCCACTATTTAATCACAGGAAAATAATAGGGTTTAAACTAGGACCTACAATGGTGTTGCAGTTCACTAAACTCATTCTATGCTGTTGTCTCATTCTATGTCTGTGCAGGGCCTAGGACAATTGGCTGGGCTCTAGGCATGACCATAACATCAAAGCAAGGGGCTGCTATTATGCTGGTAGAGGTTCCATCTGAAGAACCCAAGGTTAGAGGCATTTTCTCATCACTATTTTAAGTGGAGGACAATTTTAGCACCAAGTATTTGCTACAGTGATGACAAACCTTGACACCTCCACTAGACTGATCTGAGTTGGATTTCCTGCCTCCTAATACTTGTTCTGCTGCACATAGGGGAATGTATGATCCTAAATCATTAAATTACATTTATTGGTTCTCTTTTGACCATTCTGTTTTTTGCTATTTAATTGTCTCTACTCTTCCTGGTGGATGGTATAAGATTGTAAAAACAGAAGAGTTGAAATGTACCTAATACTGTAAGGTTTTAGTATCCCAGTCTGTATTCACATGGGCTCCAAAACTGCTAAAAGTGTGTGCTTGCAAATAAAAAATTCAGAACAGACTAAAAGCCCTTAGAATCAATGCTCCAAGTGACAACGTCTATTACTTCACCAAAATGGAAAATAATAGCGATGGGGGAGGAACTTGATTGTTAATTGTTACTAAAATTAGACTGCATTATGGATACAGCCAACAATAAATTCCAAGCCATTTAGGTCATTAAAGATCCAATTGCAATTTTTGTAAAAACAGAGGTGTTTACCTCATTGTATTGGCCATATTCCAGTTGCTGGGTAAAATGAAAGAAAAGTTCTATGACAAATAGGATTACAGATCAGCAATCTTCCACTTATTTTTACACTTTCACATTTACAAATTGTAATCCTGATCTGCTGTCAACCTTGGTGCTGGACCCATCCAAGAGGTCTGGAGGACATCTTACAGTATCCATGAAGATGACATCTCTAGTGTGTTTCCTTATCACTTATGTCAGATTGACAGTGATTCTAGGAGGTATAAAGCCACATGCATCAACTGTAGCTGGTTAGACTTCTCCAGGAGCAGATTCTCTCATAACTGCCTACAACTAGGCGTTGCACACCATCCTCTGAAACATTTGGTGGTGTCAGCTGTCAGATTGGATATTGGAGTAGCTGGAACTGGGTCTGATCCAACAGGTCTCTGAGCCCAGGTGCACAGAGACACTGAATTTTACCCTTATTATAGATGTGCATATTGGGAGTAGCACATTGTTCCGGTCTAATTTTCCCTAGGGATAAGATTTGGTCAGATTAATCTAAACTGGAGCACCAACAGAGACATTCCTAGAAGAACAAGCCTTTGTTAAAGGACAACATTACAGTAAGATGCAAGTGCCAACACTACATTTTCCAACAAGTCTTCCAACAAAGCCAGGGAAGACCAGAGCTGCCATTCCTGATGCCATTAAAGAGCAAATTAAACAAACAAAAACCCGAACACACCTTAAACCCTGATTAGAACGTTCTCCATCCTGGGGAAACACAAGAACGGCCATTGCCCTATCTCCTCCATGTGCGTGTTTTGCTGTATTTTTACACAGCACTTAGCATAATGGGGGCCCAACATGGCTGGCCCCTGGGTACTATCAATGTTAAATATGTTCAGTTAAAAAAAAATCATTTGCAGATCACCTTTAAGGGCTTTAAAGAAGACAGATTGCAAAATAGGAAGGACATATATATATATACACACACACACACATATTTATACACACATATATATATATATACACACACACACACACGCTGGTACCAGTGTTTTGGCTTTATAAAACGTTGGTACACATTCTAACTGGTTATACCCATGAATTCCATTGACTTCAGGCTGAACAGGTGTAATTAAATAAATAACTTGTTCCCTTTAATTAACAGTTTATAAAAGTTTAATAAGAGATTGTGGCGGGGTGACCACCCGCCCCCTACCAGAAGGGGCTTGGAAAAGCCCCAAAAGGGGTTTGAAATGGCCTGGAAGGGGATTTGAAGCTGGGAGCCAGCAGGCTTTTCAGGCCTGATTGGGCATGAGGCCCAGCTGGGCGGCCACGCCCCAAACACTCCCAGCCAGGATATAAGGGCTGGGAGGCAGAGAGAGTCTTCCTCTGCATCTAGAAGGAGGCAGTCTCCTCGGCAGCCAGAGGGAGACAGGCCTAGCTGTAGGAGCTGAGCCAGGTACCTGGGTTAGGGCAGAGCTGGGGCAGGGCAGAAGGAGCTGGGTGGGCTCTAGCCACGAGCCCCAGGCCTCCGGGCCTGATACAAGGTCCGACCCAGAACTACCAGGGTTGCAGGGAGCAGCCCAGGGCTGGAGATAGCGACAGCAGGCCAACCCTCCTTGCCTGTGATGAGAAGCCATGATACTGCAGTCCGCCCCAGTGAGCGGGGGCAAGTGGTGACTGACAGTGGCACACTCTGAGGCGAGGTGGGAATAGGGGGTAGAGGGTTCCCCTGGGGAGGGGAGACCCTCACACCAAGGGGGTACTGCAGGGGGCAGCACCCACAGTTGGAGGGCACCGGGGTCCGGGAGGGACACGGTGCCAGCAAAGGAGCGGGGCATCAACCTGCGGAGGGCGCTCTGGACGCTGAAGGAGCTGATTCCCCAGACGACCAGCGGGAGGCGCCGCAGGGGTGAGCGGTGACCCCGTTACAGAGATTTAACCTCCCATAGGTAAAAACTGTCCAAAATGCAGGGTGGATAAGTGTGTTTCACAACCGTATTAATGCAAAAAGTTGATATTGGTGTATGACTGCAGGAGAATTTCAAGCTTTGTCTTCTTGTGATTGAAATCCTAGGCAGCATTCATATTGGAAATTACACCAGATGGGTTCCAGTGCACTGCAGCTCAAGGTCATGTAAATGCTGCGTTCTGCTCCAAACGGTAAGCATGATCATGATGAACCACGTAAGGCCATCAACAGAAATTTAATACACTGTCGGACAGTGGGTGATCCTCAGCTACAGCATTTTAAAATGCTTCTTACCACCCAGGACAAGAACACAAATAGCCCTCATGTAAAGGTGATACTGGAGGAACTAAAGATCTCTTCATGTGCAAATCTATTAAAAAAAAGAAAAACCGCATTTATGTCGCTGCTCTTTAAACTGTTTATAGCACAAGAGCTAGTTATTCATGTGATGGATTTCATTATGGCCAAAGTTGTTATTTTCCTCCCTTAGGCATATTAAAAAGGAAATTGCTTACCTGTAATTGTAGATTCCTGAAGATAATATCTTCTGCAGAGCTACATTGCTAGAGCTTTCTGGATGCCATGTAGTTGATAATCTAATAAAAACAGCCAGAAATATGAAGACATACCCCATTCAACCAAATTTAGGTTTCTTTAAATGGGGTTCTACTATATTTGAAACATACGTACTTACAAAGTACTTTGTAAGTGTTCTAGGATTTGATTTCAATTTTATGGAATGATGCCCTAAACTAACAATAAATCCCTGGATGACTACTACTTTATTTTTTTAAGCTGTAAAACCTACTGTCTACTGTTTATCTCCAGGTACAATTCTAATTTTATAAGCAGTAGTTAAAGACAAATATACAGGGCTGGATTCTGATATAGCAGTGTAATTTTCATAGTGGAAACAAAATGTTCATTTTTAACAGTGAGAGTAATTAATCGGTGGAACAATTTACCTAGAGTCATGATGGATTTTCAATCACTAAATTTTCAAATCAGGATTGGATGTTTTTGAAAAAGATCTGCTCTAGGAATTATTTTGGGGAAATTCTATGGCCAGTGTAATATAGAAGGTGAGATTAGATGATCGTAGTGGCCCTTCCTGGCCTTGGGATCTATGGATTCCACTGACCTGTGCTTGTAGTTTACACCAAAAGACAGAGATCACGTTTTGGCCCACAGTGTAGAAAATACAGGCCAGCCAGCTCATGCCAGAGACTAGATCTATCAACATTGATGCATGCTATTATTTGCCCCTCCCTGCAGGAAATCAATTTTACCATGTACAGTGGCAATTAGCCTTTCCATTAAGTCAAAGCTGATATTTCCAATTAAATCCAGGTTTTCTGGAACAGAAGTTCTAAAAGACTAATAATGGCTTAGCTTGCAACTAAAACAAACTAATCCCACGTTTTGAATGCCACAAATGATGTGGCAACTTGTATTTGGGAAAGAATATTGAGCTCAGCATTTAAAGTGAGACAATTTCAGCGAAGATTTGTTAAGTGTATTTTTTCCCAAAGAATATGCACCTTTTACATATCTTGATATGGTGTTTGACCACTTCCTCACTTCAAAATTTTTCAAAATATTTGTTCCTCACGCAGCTTTTATGTAAATTCACTACATCGATGTAGGAATCCTTTCCTATATAGGTCAGGAAGAGAAAAGACAACTTGTAGTCTTTTAGAGAGAAAAAACCCCACACAGATGGATATAGAACTTGAAGTATACTTTTAATTTCTTTAAGTTCCCCTCTTAAATACTAGAGGAACTGTTTCAAATGTAAAGAAATCAGTGTTTGCATATATGTACAAAAATCCCATTGACATTTTTAACCACGACCTGCTTCTGAATAACAAATTTGCAGTAAGTAAACAGAACATTATAAAAACGCTCAATAGTGCATTTTCTATTAGGACAATTTGACGTAATACAGTATTTAAAATAAAAATCCTAAAATACAGAGTGAATCCCTTTATAAAGCTGACAATTGCTGATGTGAACCATAAAAATATAATATTCTAGCAGTATGCTTTGGATTGTTATAATTATTAGTTGACAGTATTTTGATTGCACCCCATTTTTCTAGCTTAAAAGTCAACTCTAGCTTGAAACACGACAAAGTTATAGCCTGGGAACACTTTTTGTTTTTACCCCATGTGATATGGCAGTGTTTAAGATTTTGGATGCCTTATTTCATGTTTAGCACTCAAAATAGTGAAAATGTAATATGAATGAATCCCTTGCAAATAAGGTGAAATATTCGCTTACTTTTGCATTTAAAATTATGGATCTGCACCAGATAACATTGTTGTTGTTTTGAGTTAGCAATGACATATTCATTCATGATTCTGATTAGCAGGTTGCAACTTTACTAGAAAAATTTCTGTAAACCTGCATGACCTGCTAGAACACAACTATTTATAGCTTCAGTTGAATGTATATTTCAAGAACCTACAAAATATGGATTTAAAAGATTGTGGGTGTGCTTTTTCTTTTAAAGCTACCATAGGTGTTAGAAAGGTTTAATCCTACCTTTTGGAATTAAGAACCTGATTTGGACCTATGTTTGAAAGTTGGATATTCATATCACAATTAGTTCAGTATCCCAGGACTTTGCAAACTAATTGTCCCCTCTTATCTATACACAGAGGGTAAGTGGTATAATGACATTAAATTTTCAACCTTCTTTTTGAATTTCCTTTGAATGTTTCAAGTTGAGCTCCTAAAGACTAATTTTTAGTAATTTCATACTATCAAAATTATTAAATCAACTAAAAAAAAAACTGACAACTTTTAAAACTTCAAAGCGCCTAATGAGAAAAAAAATTTCACAATTGCAAAACATTTGATAAATGCAAACAATCTCAAAATATTACAGAAAGTTAGTAAAGCAAGCTACTATAATACATTGCAGTACTCATTAGCACTGCTAAAGCTATATTAGTCAGCTTTTCCATTATAAACCCAGATTTCAGGAGTTTATTACTGCCATTTAAATAAAAAATCATTTCTTAGTATACAAATTCTTAAACCATGAAAAATGTATTTATTTACAAGTAATTTTAAATCAGATGAACCAGAGTTTTGCAAAAAATTATTCAACAAAACTTTTGCAAACCATTTGTCCATAATGTGGACTCACTTTTGGTACTAAACTTCCAAAGTATTGTGGATACTTTTTATTAAGCATATCACTTTTATAGCAATAACATATTATAGATGAATAAATAGCCCAATAACTTCACAATGACATCTCCCCAAGACAGAAGGGATACAGCCTAACTTAGAAGACAATGTTTTACCTACAAACATTTTGGAATGGGCCATTATGATTTATTCTATCAAAACTACTTTTCATGTCTATTTTCATGGATTCAATGTGACTCAAAGATTTATAATGCTCAACCTCAAAGACAAACTGATGTTCTCCACGCATAGCAGCATGAATTGAAATAGGACTGCCTAAAAGCAATTTATTTTCTGAGGTCTTAAACGCTGGGCTAATTATCACAAAGAAAATCACTTAACACATTTCAGTTCTTAGACAATAAGTTGGCTATTAAGAATCAACTCTGATTCATCACCCTTTTCTTTGCACATTGTGCCTAATTACTACAGTCTGCATGGTATACAATATCTCACCCTTTTCCTTATACCTCTGCAATATCAAGGTACCAAGGGGTTGAGTGTTAAGACAGTGTGGCAGTCTGTTTTCATCACCTCGCTACTGTTAATCAAAACTATGTTTATAAGAAGTATGTACAAGACACCACTGAACTGATAGTCAGCATTTAAAAATAAGCATTTTAATAAAATATACAGATGGCAGGCTTTAAAATGTTTTTTTCAAAGTTTTATAGTTATCAGCATTTATTTCAAAATAATAGGCTGAGAGCCCTCCGGCATTTATACTTTGAGACAGTACAGATTGCTGCATCCAGAAAGGGAATACCAGCAAATGTAGATAAATGTAATTTCATGGCTTGGAAAATGTGATTCAATCAAATAAAGTTAGTCTTCATAGTTTGTTTGAGTAGCATTTGGCATAAGAGAAAAAACCCCAAACCTTAGCTGAGTTGTGCTCAAAATGTCCATTTGTCAATGCAGCCAGCCAAATGAATCCACGGCTAATAAGCAAGTTTCACCTCACTCAGTAAACATCCTTCACTTGTGACACGGACAGAACAAAGGTATTACAGCATTTACATAGAATTACTAAATACAATGTACATTGCTGAGAAGACTTTTTCAGCTAGATCTGCTGCTTTCACTGGGACTTCGTTTGTTAGAGTAACTGCGATCACTTTCACTGTCAGAGCCATAAGACCTACAATTAAAAAAGAAAACGGGAAAAAAAGATTAAAACTCTTTACAAATCAGATTCCTATCTTTTTATTTCAAGTTCAAAACTGTGGCAATCCAAATTTTAGGAGATGAATGTAGGTGAGAAGAAAAAAAATCTGTGGAAACTTCTACAGGAACACAATGTATATCCATTTTGAAACACCTGGAGAAGGTGGTGATCAGGAACAGTCAACATGGTTTCACCAAGGGCAAGTCATGCCTGACCAACCAAAAGATCATATTCCACCCTTGATCTTTGTGCAAACCTCCCACAGACATCTGAAGGAATTCCATTGTGGATTGAGGGTGATATATATTCCCAAATTTATACCATGGACCACACTGTACAGACAGCAATACCAGAAATGCACTAGGCTTTTAGACAACAGTTCTTTTTTAAACATGTGCTAGGAATGCCACCTTTAACAGCAACTGGACTGTGAAGAATGTAGCCAAAGTCTATAGAAATGTAACCATAATTTTACACTTAGAGTTACTTTAATTGTAGCTGTAATTACATTGTAGGAAGCAGCATTTCGATTGTCATTCCTGTTAGCATAGTTATTTTTCATCTCCCTTTCACAAGTTTCTTGTATTGCTATTGAGGTCTAGCTAAAAAGGATCTACCATCCAGTAGAATCTTGACACTTGAGGTAGTTTTCAGTCCTTTATACCCATGGCATTTAAGTACAAGCCTGCTCAAATTTAAATCCTGCAATTACTATTCCTGATTTACCCAGTGGGAATTAAATGACAGATTTTTAAAAAATGTGTATATGCATGTGTAGCGATGAACATACACATACATACACATAATGGATTATATATAACACTTGATCTTAGCCAAAAGGCCGAGTAGTACAATTTCTCTCTCCTCTCAAATCCCTCTGCCCTCCCTCTTTCCTTTGGAATTCTTGAAGTAGGGATTGTGTGTGTTTGTGTTATCTTCTTATATTTCTGGTTCTTAATTTACCATAAAATAAATTTGCTAGTAACAGTACATTTTATACTTGAAAAAGACTGCATCTGTTGAAATGTTCCTTATAAACTTCTAGTAAAGCATCTCAGGAAATTAATTGTGTACAGTTAAGTTTAATGAACTTGTGGCACTGAAAATTAACTTACCTGGATCGTCTGTCATAGCTTCGAGATCTGCGGTAGCTGTCACTCCTCTGACTTCTACTTCGACTACGACTTCTGCTATAGTAACTATCATAAGTATATGACCTACTTTAACAGGGAAAAAATAACTGAAGACTAGAAAATTCTTTTTTAAAATGATAAAAATTAGAATTTGGATGTTTCTTGTAAAGACATTTATATAAGGAAAGATTTCTGTTGCTATATTCCTATTACTACTTGAAGGATCTGGCAAATAAGCCAAAATAATTGTAAATGTAATACAATGTTTATCAAGAAGAGTATAAAGTTTCTTCACAAAGCAGCAGGTTACCCCCAAAAGTGGTTTACTTTTAAAAATAACTCAATATATTTTAAACAAAATAAAGAATTTTACAAATCTGTCTACAAATTTTGCACAAAATATCAAGCCTTGACTTCCTTCCTTGACCATACTCTTGTAAAACAAAAAGCAGAAATATTTGGGGGGATTTAAAACGGAGGACAAAAGAGTAGAAAGCACCAGTAAAGGGTACCAATCAATTCAATTCTTTTCGGGGCCTAATGCCATGCCCATGATTGCTCTGATTGCTCTTTTAAAACATTGCTCTTTTAAAACATGATTGCTCTGATTGCTCTTTTAAAACAATCTGATTTAATTTCAGGATGTTAAGTTTGCTATATTTTGGCTTACTATAAAGCTGTACTTTGAATAATATCATTGTCCATATATTTGCTCAGTATAAAAATTACTTTGTTCCCAGTGTTCGTGTAGTAACATAATCCATACCTTGATCGACTGTGATGATCATATGAACTGCTTCTGGATCGACTTCTACTATAGGTTCGACTGTGACACAATCAAAGAAATAAATTTTAATAATTAAATTCAGGTCAAGGACTGAGTTAGAAAAAAATTCGAAGTGACTTGCTTAATATTCCTTGTCCACGCTGCATGACATTTCAAAAATAAGCAGTAACAGAAGTCTGATTCTATTCTTAAAAAGCAATCATATTTTGGAGTAGATTACTTCCGGGATGCATTTGCATAGCTACAATTCAACATCAAAAAAACTAATTTAACTTACATGGGTATGCCTGATTTGTAGTTTGTGATAAACACATACTCAGGGTGTTTTTATCTATATCATAGGGCTTGTCTTCACTACCACGGGGAGGGATCGATGTTTTGGCGGTCGATTTATCGCGTCTCATCAAGATGCGATAAATCGATCGCCAGCGGTGCCCCCCTCGACTCCAGAACTCCAGCTCGTCAAGAGGTGCAAGCTGGAGTCGACGGGGGAGCGTGCCGCCGACCACAGCTGCCGTGAGGACAGCAAGTAAGTCGGCTGTAGATATGCCGACTTCAGCTAAGTTATTCACATAGCTGAAGTTGCGTATCTACAGCCGATCATCCGCCCCCTCCCCCCCAGTGAAGACCAGCCCATAGAAATATTTCAAAGTCAAGGACAGGTCATGGGCAAGAAACAAAAACTCACGGAAGCCCGTGACCTGTCGATGGGTGAAGGACTGACAGTCCAAACCCCGCTGGTGGGGGTTGAGGGGTGGGGCTGAGAATCACTTCAGCGCCGAGACTCCAGGAGGGGGGCAAAGAGCTGAAAGCCACTCCCGCTATTCTAGACCCAGACTGTTGCAGTGGGGCTGAAACCGAAGAAGTCACTGACATCCAATTAAAGTCACAGAATCCATAACTTCTGTGACTTCCCTGACAAAATCATATCCGTACCTATGACTCTTGTAACTGTGGTAAGATCTACTTCGACTTCTTGACCAATCTCTACTGTACCGTCCTCTGCTTCGGCTTCTTGTATAGCTTCTTGATCTATAATTGATAAACAACTTTAAAAAGCACATACTGAAATATAATTAAAATGAATAGTGATGGAAACAGAATGAACACTTCAAGATAAACTTTATTTTTCAAGTACTTTATTGAAAACTAATTAGTAGAGAGATATATTGCTAGATTCTAGTTAGCACGTTACTAATGGAAAATGAAAGATCCTGTCAATATAGAACTTGCATTTCTATCTCAAATTTCTTATCTACAGTTTTACTTAAACAGTAAGCAAACTAAAACAGAGATTACATAACAAATTGCTAACCTATATGAGTAAGTGGAACTTCGCGATCGACTTCTTGAGTGACTGTAGGATAGAGATCTCGTTCTATGTCTGGATTTAGATTCAGATTTACTTCGTGACCTACTTAGACTCCTGGATTGGCTGTTGCCATCTCTACTTGGAAGAGACTGTTCATCACTTGAACTCTCTTGGTTCCTTGGTCTCCGATTTAACCGTGCGGTCTTTCTAACTTCATCAAACAGAGATCCTGGTCTGACTTTATTTTTACTTTTAATTTCTATTCTTAAACCTTGTGGCTTAGAGTCAGGTGCTGAAGTACTGTTTGTAAATTCTGCAGTACTACTAGTAGTAGCAGATTGTAGATTACCTACACCCTGTAAAGGTTTCCATTTATTATCCATCATACTGCTTTGTACATTTTCAATTATTTCAGTTTTCAAAGTGTTTTCCACAGAAGCGACCATGGTGATGGAGTTACTGTCTTGTATTTCTATTTTTTTGACTTCTTTAACATCGATCAGTTGTTTAATACAGTTTCCTTGTTTGGCTGTGTCTGGGCCAGGGTTCTCATTCTGTAAATCTTTGTTTGCATTAATATTTAAAGTCTGAGATTTAGTACTCAGGATGACAGGAGACAAAATGTCCACATCCACCTTCCCAGGAGAGTTACGATCTGGAGTACAAATTTCCATGTTATCATCTGTCTGCATAACATCCTCTGATCCATTTTGTTTACTTTCTTCAATATGTTTAACACCTTTCTTTGAATTAGCCACATTTATTTCTGGATTTAAAGTACTGGCTGAAGAGCTGTGATCACTGTTGTCTTTATTAAGGTGACTATGATCTGGTGATGTATTGCATGTAGTGTTCCTACTCGAGAGATGCTCATCTTCACAAGACTTTTCACCATTTCCAGTTTTATCTTTGCACATTTTGTCATTTTCAAAAGCGTGCTGGTTCTTATCTTTACTGTCTCTGGTAAGTTGCTTTTGTTTTTTACCATCTCTTGTAACAGGCTTTTCATTCATGTCCTCATCTTCCTCCTCCCCAAACTCCAGTGGAGGCTGCCAGTGAAAAAGCTCTTTTTGTTTCTGAACCTTATGCTTCTTCTCCTTTTTCTCCTTTGATTTCTCTTTGGCTTTTTTGGAATGTGACTTTTTGAGGTTCTTTTTGGACCCATGTTTGTGTTTTTTTGACTTTCCTTTAATATTTGCCAAACTGGAGTGGGAATTCTCAGATGCAGAAGAGGACTGTTGCTTGCTTGTTTTCCAAGTATGGTCAGAAGAATCCAGAACACCTTCTGAAGAATTTGATTTAGTTTTCACCCTGCTTTTGATAAGACTGACATCTGTATCAGATCCCGATGTGGCCTCACCTTCCTCTTTACTGGATGAGGGCCTAGAATCTTCTCTACCATTTCTAGTCTCTCCTCTTTCTGAATTTGATTCTGAGTCCCATTTACTACCTGAATAAGACTTTCTTTTTGTCTTTGTACCACTTCTATGCTTTTCAGAAGTTTTCTCCCTCAAAGATTTCTTTTTTGAATGGTCACTGTCCCATTCAGACTTGGATTTCTCCTCACTTCTGTCAGCAGTCAAACTGTTTTTATTCTCTTTCTGGTTGTCTCCTTCTTGAGAAAGTCCTCCTTTTTCCTGGACCAGCTGTATTTTAACAGAATGCTCACTATCTGTAGAAAAGTCTAAAGATGATATTCTTTCACTCTCTTTCCGTCCTTGAGAAGACTCATCATAGGCTTTACTCTTCCTGACAACTGTGCTACTTTCAGAGCTACTTTCTTGCCTTTTCTTCAATGATTGGAGATTTTGCTCACTGGATTCAGATTTCCTTTTGCTTTCATGTCTATCATCATCACTAAGAGAGTAATAAGATGATGACCCGCTATAACCTGAGTGGTCACTGCGGTATCTATTTGGAGATTGAGATCTGCCAGTTGACCGAGATCTTGAACTAGATGGACTCCTTGATCTTGTATAAGATCTAGAGTATGATCTGCTTCTAGAAGACCTGCTCCTTGATCTTAGCCAACTGTCTGAACTTCTCTCACTATGAGACCTTGAATAATCACTTCGATTACTATCTGAACTCTTTTGTCGCTTATGGGAGGAGGAGGAAGTATTAACCTCTTTAGTATTTACCAAATTGCAGTTACTTTGGGTAGGCATTAAATGGGTTGTTTTAGCTTTCATTTCCTGAATTCTCTCATAGGATGGTTTCCAGGGCTTTTGTCCAGGTTTCCACCTGGAAGGTGGAGGACTGTCACTTAAGGGTATAACTGGAATATTTTCAGCTACAACAGGTTGTACTACAACTTTATCACTTTGTGGTATTGCTGCTCTTACAACTTCAGACTTGTTTGGCTTATTTTCATTCAATTCTGCTGTAGTATTTCGTGGTGAATTTGAAACTGTCTTGTGGTGTGTAGAGTTAGTACTGGATCTTGATCTGCTTCGAGAATGAGACAATTTAGATGCTGTTCTTGATCTAGAACTTCTTCTGGAATAAGACCTTGATCTAGATCTCGATCTGGATCTACACCTGGACCTGTAATATGATCGAGAGTCTCTGCTTGATAGAGTTGATGAACTCTGGTCATCTTTGTCAGATTTAGACCAGTCTCTTCTGGATGAGTATCTAGAAGATACTGAGGAAGAAGGAGACTTCCTCTCACGATCCCGAGATGATTTTGTCCTCCTGATGGAAGAACGGGAGGATTCTACCTCTGATGAGGGTGAGGTTCTCTTTTTTTTAGTTGGTTTATGTTTCTTGAAATGCTTTTGCTTTTTGGCTTTCTTTTTGTGTTTTGTCTTCTTTTTCTCTTTTCGGTGCTTTTTGGGTTGGCTGGTATACCTCAGGGTACTGAGATCAGAATAACCATTACGTGACCAAGATCTTGATGGCTGGGACAAACTTCTTTCATCCCATCTGCTTGAACATGGGTCACTCAACCTTAAAAAAAAAAAGTACAAAATATTAAAGGAAATTCCCTAAAATTAGTCTGCTTATTTTCTACATCCAATATAGAATATCAACACAATTGGTTCTCCAGAGAGCTGAATGAAAATAGATACAGGAAAACGTTCTATTTGGTAATAAATAAGGGTTTCTGTCACAATGGTACATATACGTCTTAAATATACGGAGATATATCTATCTCATAGAACTGGAAGGACCTTGAAAGGTCATCAAGTCCAGTCCCCTGACTACACTAGCAGGACCAAGTACCGTCCCCTGATAAATTTTTTTTGCCCCAGATCCCTAAATGGCGCCCTCAAGTATTGAACTCACAACCCTTGGTTTAGCAGGCCAACAATCAAACCACTGAGCTATCCTTCCCCCCTTAAAAGAAGCCTATTATACTATAAAAAAATTCCCTTTCAGATGTGAACTTTCTTTATTAATTATGAAGTTATTAGACAGCTTCTTCTTATCTGGGATATAACAGCTATCAAATATCAGTTAAAATCATTAGTTTTCCAGCATGCATATAAACTAAATGATGTGATTGTGCAGTATGTAAGCCAATCTCGCTGTCCAAAAAAACCCAAAAACAAAAATACACAACTGGTAGCTTACCAGTACAGTAACTGTTGTTCTTTGAAATGTATTGTGCCCATATACACTGCAGGTGTTTGTGCACCCAGTCAGACTCGAGTCAGACTTTTGAGAGGAGTATCACCAGATGGAGCATGTGCTCTGCTTTCCTTGTGCTCTGAGGTGAGGACATAAATCAATGATCTGGAGGATGGTGTGGACTACACCCTCAGCAAGTTTGCAGATGACACTAAACTGGGAGGAGTGGTAGATACACTGGAGGGTAGGGATAGGATACAGAGGGACCTAGACAAATTAGAGGACTGGGCCAAAAGAAATTTGATGAGGTTCAACAAGGAGAAGTGCAGAGTCCTGCACTTAGGACAGAAAAATCCCATGCACTGCTACAGACTAGGGACCGAATGGCTGGGCAGCAGTTCTGCAGAAAAGGACCTAGGGGTTACAGTGGATGAGAAGCTGGATATGAGTCAACAGTGTGTCCTTGTTGCCAAGAAGGCTAATGGCATTTTGGGCTGTATAAGTAGGGGCATTGCCAGCAGATCGATGGACGTGATTGTTCCCCTCTATTCCACATTGGTGAGGCCTCATCTGGAGTACTGTGTCCAGTTCTGGGGCCCACACTACAAGAAGGATGTGGAAAAACTGGAAAGAGTCCAGAGAAGGGCAGCAAAAATGATTAGGGTCCTGGAGCGCATGACTTATGAGGAGAGGCTGAGAGAACTGGGATTGTTTAGTCTACAGAAGAGAAGACTGAGGGGAGATTTGATAGCTGCTTTCAACTACCTGAAAGGGGGTTCTAAAGAGGATGGATCTAGACTGTTCTCAGTGGTAGCAGATGACTGAACAAAGAGTAATGGTCTCAAGTTGCAGTTGGGAAGGTTTAGATTGGATATTAGGAAAAACTTTTTCACTAGGAGGGTGGTGAAGCACTGGAATGGGTTAGCTACGGAGGTGGTAGAATCTCCTTCCTTAGAGGTTTTTAAGGTCAGGCTTGACAAAGCCCTGGCTGGGATGATTTAGTTGGGGATTGGTCCTGCTTTAAGCAGGGCGTTGGACTAGATACCTCCTGAGGTCCCTTCCAACCCTAATATTCTATGATTCTATAAAGCAGGTATGGCTGCTGCCTCCCTCTATATCAGGGGTCTCCAAACTACGGCCCGCGGGCTGGATGCGGCCCGCGAGGCCCTCTCATCCGGCCCGTGGAGATCTTTTTGTCTGCAGGGGTCGGGAACCAGCCACGGGGCCGGGACGCGCCGCGTGCTCCGCTGCCGCCCGGGACGCGCCGCGTGCTCCGCTGCCGCCGCCAGCCGCCAGCCGCGGGGCCGGGACGCACCGCGTGCTCCGCTGCCGCCGCCAGCCGTGGGGCCGGGCCGCGCCGCGTGCTCCGCTGCCGCCGCCGGCCGGGCCGCACCGCGTGCTCCGCTGCCGCCGCCAGCCGCAGGGCCGCGCCGCGTGCTCCGCTGCCGCCGCCGGCCAGGGACGGCTCAGAGCTGGGACCGGGACGCGCCGCACCGCCACCCAGTTACAGGCGGTGAAACAAGAAGCCACCCACTGCCAGGCGGCGAAACGGTCTGTGGGGAGAGACCGGGTTGAGCGGGTCAGTTGGGGGGGGGGTTGGAGGAAAGGAGGTTTGGGGGGAAGAGACCTGGCTGGGTGGGTCATTTGGGGGGGGGGGGGGGTTGGAGGAAAGGAGGTTTTGGGGGGAGAGACCTGGCTGGGTGGGTCAGTTGGGGGGGGGTTGGAGGAAAGGAGGTTTTGGGGGGAGAGACCTGGCTGGGTGGGTCATTTGGGGGGGGGGGGTTGGAGGAAATGAGGTTTTGGGGGGAGAGACCTGGCTGGGTGGGTCAGTTGGGGGGGGGGGTTGGAGGAAATGAGGTTTTGGGGGGAGAGACCTGGCTGGGTGGGTCAGTTGGGGGTTGGAGGAAAGGAGGTTTTGGAGGGAGAGACCTGGCTGGGTGGGTCAGTTGGGGATTGGAGGAAAGGAGGTTTTGGGGGGAGAGACCTGGCTGGGTGGGTCAGTTGGGGGTTGGAGGAAAGGAGGTTTTGGGGGGAGAGACCTGGCTGGGTAGGTCAGTTGGGGGGTTGATGTGTAGTGTTCATGTGTAGTGAACAGGTGTTCATGTGTAGTGAACAGGTGTTCATGTGTAGTGAACAGGTGTAGTGAACAGGTGTTCATGTGTAGTGTTCATGTGTAGTGAACAGGTGTTCATGTGTAGTGTTCATGTGCAGTGAACAGGTGTTCATGTGTAGTGTATCAATGTGTTATTAAATAATAACTGAATAAAATAATATTAAATAAATAATTAAAAACAACATCCATGTTTTGATTCTTTTTTATTTGGATCTCGAGTGTGTTGTCGGCCCCCGAACTGCTATTTGATAGTTAATGCGGCCCTCGGGCTGAAAAGTTTGGAGACCCCTGCTCTATATATAATGCAAAAGAATAGAATGTCCAAAGTAGCAGAGAACATGGGAGGGTCCTGGAATGTATATATGCAAAAAACATCTCAAAGAACAACTATTGTTTTTTCTTGTGTATAAGTGTGCACATATACATTCCATTACAGGTGATGCATAAGCAGTTCCCTTACTGGTGGAGGGTCTTCAGATCATCTGAACAGAGATTGTAACAGTGATTTGCCAAAGCTGGCATTATCATAAGACACCTGAGATGGTGTAATGAGCACAAAAAGTATGTACAGACAACCACATTTCTTCCTTGCAGCCATCAGCAAATGCAACGTTGCTCATAAATGTTGATGAAGTGGATATGGAGTGAAGCTATTTGTGGTGGGGGAGGGACTTGCAACAGAGCTTAATGCAGTCAAAAATCCAATGTGAGATTCACTCAGTTGACACTGGTTGACCCTTAACTTGCTCAGCTTAAGCTACGAAAAGCCTGGGAGAACTCTAGTGAAGTCCAAGTAGAACACCAAAGCTCTATGGACATCCAATGTACAAAGTGTTTTCTCAGCTTCAAAGGAGAGGTTTCAGGAAAAACACCGGCAAATGAGTTGACTGGCTCAGATGGAAAGTTGACACTACCTTAGGGTGTGATCTAAAGGAAACTGTCTTAATGGAAGTCCATGAAAGGAGGATCAGCAAGAAAATTGTGATAGTCTGCAACCCTCTTAGCAGATGTGACTGCCACCAGAAAGGCCACTTTTATACACAGTAACAGTAATGAGGTTGTAGCCAGAGACTCAAAGTGTGTGTGGGGAGTGTCTATTTAATTTGGAGAGGACTAGACTGAGAGATCATATAGATACAAGATAGGAGGGTAAACATTGAGTAGATCTTTCAAAAATCAGGAAACGAGAGGGTGAGAGAAAATGGAAAACCCATTTAATGATGGATGTAGTGCAGAAATAGAAGCACGTGAACTCTCACAGAGCTAACTGAAAGCCTGACCATTGTGGGGCAACAGATACTCCAGTACATATGTAGCCTCTGTGTGAAGGGGCAATAAATGTTAAGATTATGCCCAAATGAGCATGGCATGGAGATTGCAATGACTTTGGAACACAAAGCTTTATCAGCAGCATCTACTGCTGCCTGAAGAGACATGCAAGCTGTAAGATGCCCCTGAAACCAGCACTAAAAAACATTCCTTATATTCCTCTGGCAACTTGTCATCAAGTTTAGAAATGGCAAAGAAATGAATAAAGTTATATTCTGACAAAAAAGCCTGATAATTAGCAACTCTTGTTTGAAGTGTGGCAGTGGAAGAAATCTTTGGTTTGTATAAATCCAGCCTCTCAAATTCTTTATCCTTGGGAGTAGCCTAAGGGTGAGACTGATGGGATCATTCATTAGCTCCTGTGAACACCAAAGAATCAGGAACTGGATGGGTAAAAAAATAGTCCAAGTCTTGTAGAGGGATTTGGTACTGTCTGTCCACTAGCTTGACCACAGGTGGCATAGAGGCTGGAGTTTTCCAGAGAGATTTCACTACCTACAGTAATGCTTCACTGATGGGAAATTCAACTCTTCCTGGGGGGAGGGGGTTATAAAATAACTAGGACAGTGTGGTGGATTCTCTTGCACAAGTTTCTACTGCATTCTCCCCTAGAGAAGTGTCAACCCTCCTAATCAGATCCTGAAAACTCTAAGTCCTTGGA
Source organism: Sternotherus odoratus (assembly GCA_032164245.1). Lineage (NCBI taxonomy): Eukaryota > Metazoa > Chordata > Testudines > Kinosternidae > Sternotherus > Sternotherus odoratus. The sequence continues at coordinate 217,870,900 of JAVMKO010000002.1, read as the reverse complement.
AGGGAGATGAAGTCTCTGGGGTGACTGCCTTATCTGGTGAAGATGAAGAAACAGGAGAAGGAAGATCTAAGGGTTCTTCCACTAATTCCTCCTCTTCTTCCATGAGATCCAGCACAACAGGTTGGGGGATGACAGCAAGGAAGACAAAGCATAAGGTTTGTCACTGGACTTGTGTTTTAAAACAAGAGGAGCTGGAGGGGCATTTCTGGTTGAATCTGAATCCCTTGTCTCATGGTCAGGGCTCAACTATGAAGCAAGATGCATCACCTCTTTCACAAGGTGGACCTTAAATCAAAAGTTCCTCTGGTTTTGGTCCTGGTGGGGAAGAAAGTACAAATAGAGCATTTGTCCCTCATCTATCCCAGACAAATCAAGCAGCTCTTCTTGTGCCTTTTTGTGACCAGATAACGGCCCTCTTATATATATTATATATGTAAACTTTTAGAGATGCTGTCTAACTGAAGCAAATGCTACAGGGAGTTTCAATGCTCACTGTAGACACTGAGAGAAGGAACTGAGAGGGAGGAGGTGGCCAGGCCCCTTTAATGTCTCTGCCTGAGAGAACAAGGAGAACAGGGACACATGCACTGCATAGTGGTACTGCTGGCAAAAAAGTCTGTGACTCAAGTGCACTGGATGCACAAACACCTGTATTGGAATGTATGTGTGCACAATCATTTGAAGGAGAACTATAGATTCATAAGCTATGTTGAAATCCAAGCTTAACCATTTTCTCATACTTTTTTTTGTGCTTCTCTACCAAACAATCTTATAATATATAAACAGGCAGAAGGAGTTCATAGCAATTGGTATGTTTTGTTTATCACTAATATCTTATTATTATTCAATAACCATCAGATACATAAATGCAGAAAACTGAACAAAACTATACATATACTCTGATGGTATAACAAAATTCACACCAGTACCAAGTCATCAGAATTTCTTAATAGAGCTGCTTCTGTTGAAACATTTATAACTGTATAATGACTGCTTATAAGATTTGATGAATTTTCATTTTCAATGCGCTTCCAAGAGAGACCATGGCATAGTAACAATATGGAAAGGTTATGGAACATATCTTTTCTATTTCTATTATTCTGAACTTGAAGAGAATATCTTCTCATTTTACAAGACAAGTAACATATATAGCCTTTTAAAATTTGTAGTAAAGATCTTACTTGTCTCCTTTACTCCACTTCTCCCCACTGGGTGGTCTGTATGTTCTTAACCTCTGCATCTCCTCTTTCCAATGAGGAGGGGTTTCACTACTCTCATCATCATCAGATTCAGAACGGGATCGTGATCGAGGTGGTGTGTGGTATCGCTGGAAGAGTACAAAAGCAGGCTTAAACAAAGGGCAAAAAGGAAACCACGTACCATACAGAAGAAAACGGAGGCAAAAGTATCATTCAGCAGATCTCAATAACACAAGCAGAGTCAGGAGTCTCATCCATAAATTCATATATTTTAAGGCCACAAGAGACCATAGTGATCATTTAGGCCTCGTCTACACTACTGCAGGAAGTCAACCTAAATTATGCTACTTCAGCTACACGAATAAAGTACGAGTAACTGGAGTCAACATAGCCTAGGTCGACTTACTGCAGTGTCTGCACTGTGAGGCATTGACGGGAGATGCTCTCCCATAGATTAGCTTAATCTTCTCGTTCCAGTGGAGTACCGGAATCGACCGGACAGCACTCTGCGGTCGATTTAGCAGGTCTTCACTAGACCCTCTAAATCAGGGGTCTCAAACTCAAATGACCATGAGGGCCGCATGAGGACTAGTGCACTGACCCGAGGGCCGCACCACTGACACACACACATACCCTCGCTGCCCCGGCTCTGCCCCCACTCCACCCCTTCCATGAGGACTAGTGCACTGGCCCGAGGGCCGCACCACTGACACACACCCTGCCCTCACTGCCCCGGCTCTGCCCCCACTCCACCCCTTCCATGAGGACTAGTGCACTGGCCCGAGGGCCGCACCACTGACACACACCCTGCCCTCGCTGCCCCGGCTCCACCCCCACTCCACCCCTTCCAAGAGGTCCCACCCCTGCCCCACCTCCTCCTCTGAGCACGCAGCTCCCCATTCCCTCCTGGAAAGCGCTAGGCACCACCAACAGCTGTTTGGCAAACAAAGCAAGAGCAATCTAGGAAGTCCAGAGCTAGAAACACGCGCGGCCCAGCCAGGCAGCAGAGAAGCCTCCACTTCTGGCCCCTCCGTCCTGCAAACTGCTATGGTGGGACCGGGGGGGAGGGGGGGCACCAGGAAGCTTGGCGGGCCGCAGGGAAGGGCTTTGCGGGCCGCATGTGGCCCCCGGGCCGCATGTTTGAGACCCCTGCTCTAAATCCACCACCACTGCATCAATCACAGCAGCATTAGACATGGCCTTAGTCTCACCTCCTCAACACAGGACAAACAACCTCACCCAGTAATCTCTGTATCAAGCCCATAAAGAACCATTACTTACCCTACAGTAAGCGTAGTTCTTCAAGGTATGTCGCACACCAAAAGTGGAACCCATGTGAACATATGCATGAGATGTTCACTTGGTCAGCAGTATTCACTTTAGGGCCCCTATCTGACGGCATAACGGATTAAGCGAATCCAACTGTCTCAGTTCCTTTGCCAAATCGGAACCCCAGAGTAGTAGGATTCCATAAGAGCAGAGATGGAGGGAGGTTGCAGAATCCATGCAGAAAACACATCTCAAAGAACCACAGTTACTGCAGGATAACAAACCTTTCTTTGAGTCTACATGTATTTCACTAATAAAGCGGTTGTTCATTTGCTTGTAGGAGAGTGGTAAAAGTCCTATTTAAATTTGACCACAGTACATCTCTTCCCAAATGAGCATCCAATCTGGAAGCCTCTATTAAGGAACAATGTCTTGTAAATATGCAGACCAAGCTCCATGTAGCTGTTCTACAAATTACAGATATAGGGCCATTTGTGAGGTAGTCTGAGCTCTAGTGCAATGAGCTCCAATGTGGCTAGCTAGATCAAACCGGACTAACTCATAACATGTCCTTATATAGCTTGAGACCTCCTTATGTAACACCAGTGTATATAGGTTGCACCTTAACTATCAGCAAAGGCCATAAATAGATGGATGGTGCTCCTGAACGATTTTAGTCAATATAGAGTCAGTGCCCTTTCTGCGTAAAGTTTAGCTTCTCCCACGGTTAAGAGAGACTTGGGAAAGAAAACTGGGAGGTGAGTGGATTGGTGTACAGTAAAACCTCGATTTAACGGATTAATTCGGGCGAGGGGGTGTCCGTTAAATCAGAAAGTCCATTATTTAATTAAAAAAAACCCGAGCTGTCGGAGCAGCAGCCCGCCCACCACAGGGCCGGGGCGGCAGCTCCGCAGCCCGCCTGCTGCCGGGACCCGGGCGGCAGCCGGCAGCCAACCCGCCTGCTGCCGGGACCCGGGCGGCAGCCGGCAGCCAACCCGCCTGCTGCCGGGACCCGGGCGGCAGCCGGCAGCCAGCCCGCCTGCTGCCGGGACCCGGGCGGCAGCCGGCAGCCAGCCCGCCTGCTGCCGGGACCCGGGCGGCAGCCAGCCCGCCTGCTGCCGGGACCCGGGCGGCAGCCAGCCCGCCTGCTGCCGGGACCCGGGCGGCAGCAAGCCCGCCTGCTGCCGGGACCCGGGCGGCAGCCAGCCCGCCTGCTGCCGGGACCCGGGCGGCAGCCAGCCCGCCTGCTGCCGGGACCCGGGCGGCAGCCAGCCCGCCTGCTGCCGGGACCCGGGCGGCAGCCGGGAGCCGGCCCGCCTGCTGCTGGGACCCGGGCGGCAGCCGGGAGCCGGCCCGCCTGCTGCTGGGACCCGGGCGGCAGCCGGGAGCCGGCAGCCAGCCCGCCTGCTGTCTGGACCCGGGCGGCAGCCGGGAGCCGGCAGCCAGCCCTCGACAAATGGATTTCGGATGCATCAGACTTGCTTAGAAATTTTGTCCGTTGCATCCGAAGTCCGTTAAATCGAGGGTTTACTGTATTTGGAACACTAAGACAATCTTGGGCAGAGGTCTAAGAGTGACCCCATCCTAATGAAATACTGCATGAGGACCTGAATCTTCCCTACCCTGCAAAACGATGTAATGGTTACTAAAAAGGCAGCCTCCAGTGAGACATGGCATAGCCAATAGATTGCTATGGGCTCAAAGAGAGAACCCATTAGCTTGCTAATTTGGATAGGAGAGTGATGCTGATAAATGGACCCTTATGGAGAAAACAGTCCAACCACTGCTGAAATTGTTCATGTCAATGGAAGAAGCTGGTGCTGAGATGCCCAGACAGAAAACTTCTTCCATTTAGCTTTGTAAGTCTGTCTGGTTGAAGGTTTCCTGCTTTGGAGCAGAATATTTCAAACCTCAGCTGAACAGCTTCTTTTAGTGTGCGTCATGCAGCCAGGACCCAGGCTGTCAGATGTAATGAAGCTGGGTCTAAGAGGCTATTGCTCTGCAAGACTATATCAGGCGGAGTCAGCAGGGTGGGGGTTGCTGTGTTAAAAAGTTCATCATATCTGATTACAAGAACTGCCTGGCCCATGCTGGGACTATCATAATCGGAGTCTTGCCTCAGTTTCCTCAGAACCCTCAGTATCATGGGGATCAGGAGAAAGGCATACATCATTCTCAGTGTAAAGGATGAGGAACGCATCTATCAGGGAGCCTGGGCTTGAAACCCTTCAGAAGCAAAATGTCTGACACTTCTTGTTCCTGGTCTCGGACAAATAGGTTTATTTCTAGGAATCCAACTTGTGAACAATGTTCTGCAGGATGAAGTCTGACAGAATGCCCCAGTTGTCTTAGGATGCCTGCTGAATGATCTGCCAATGTGTTCTGAAGGTTGAGAAGGTGGAGAGCCACCGGTTTGATCTGAGTCAGAATGCACCAACTATAAAGCCAAATGGTTTCCTCACAGAGCACAGACACAATCTTTCTCCCTCTTGTCTGGTGACATAATGGATAGCTATGGTGTTGGGTCAGCACTAGTAGTGTTATCTCCAGAGTAGAGAAAGGAATATTCTGCATGTGGAATGGACAGCTTTGAGCTTAAGATATTTAAATGGAAGCAAGCTTCTGGAGAAGACAATAGGTCCTGAATTTTAAGGTGACCTACATGAGCTGCCTATCTCTAAGTGATGGAATCTGCCATCAGAGTTGTGGTAGACAGAAGTGTAGATAGGATACCCTGTTGCACACCTGAAGAGACAGTCTTTCCACCAGCTTAACGAAGAGAGGACTTCTTGAGGGATTGTAATCATTATGTCCATTTGCTATCTCTTGGGTAGATACAATGTGCGTAGAACATAGGTGAAGTCTGGTAATCGGTTCACATGGGTACGAGACTGCATGTTCCAAAAGCCTGAAGTATGTTTCCACTGATATTCTGGGTGATCCTGAAGTTGGCTGATGACACCTACTATTGCTTGGAATCTTTTTTTGTGGAAGGTACACTCTTCACTGATCTGGAGTCTACCAGTCCTCCTATTAACTCTATGCTCTGAGTCCAAGTCATTGTAGATTTTTGTCTGTTGATCTTGAGGCTCAGTGGGGCAAACAGGTGTGAATTACTTGAACTGAAAAGATGACTGGTTGGAGAGATCTGCCTCGAATTCCCCTGTCATTGAGGTGAAGGTAGAGTTGGATTCCTTCTCTTCTTAGGTGAGCTCCTGTAACTGCCAAACACTCAGAGAACACCCCATAGTGTGGTAAGACCAAAGGGCAGGACCCTGTACTAGTAATGAAATATTCCACAGATTTCTTGTAGGGATTGGTGGTTATATGTAAATAGGCATCTTACAGCTGCAAACCAGTCTTGAAGACCTAATGAAGGAATTATGGAGGGTTGAATCACCATCCTGAACTTCAACTGGTGGATATAGATGTTGAGATATCAAAGGCCCAGGAGGGGCCATCCTCCTCCTTTCTTCTTTAGGGTAAGACAGTAATGGAAATCAAACCCCCAGTCCTGAACTCCAAGGGCAACTTCCTCCACTGGTCTGAGTTGAAGAAGGGAGTCTACTTACAACATTCAAGACCCACAGGTCTCAAGTAATCCCAGCCAAAGCTTCCCAAAAACAAGAGGCATTTTCCAAAGGGTGGGGAATCATAAAAAGGTAAAAATCCTTTAGTGGTTCTATTAGGCTCTCAACATTGGAATCAAACGATCTCCGGTGAAAGCCCAAGAGTGTGAGGCAATAGATGAGGAGGCAGAGGGTCATCTGCGATGGCATTTCTATGGCCAATGGTAATACTGGGCAGAGGAATGCTGTCTGAAGGATGGCTGCAGCTGTGGCTACTTCCTTCTTGGAGCTGAGTCAAAGACTAAAAGTATACTCCATTACCTTTGAATCTTTCAAGGAATAGAGGGCCTCAACAATTCCAAGGTTAAAAAGTTTGTTTGCCTCAAATGGGAGGATCCATAAGGACTGAAGTATGACGTCCTCATCGCTACTACCATGATCATAATATGCACCATGATGCCATTCAAAGAACTTCTGTCTGAGTGATAGTATAGCTTCTGGAAAAATATCCAGTACTGATTTAGACTTAGTGATGAAGAATCCATCATATCCCTATGCAAATTGCTGCAGTGGCTAATTACCTTCACTTAAAAATCTGCACCTTATTTCTAGTGTAAATTTGTCTAGCTTCAGTTTCTAACAAAATTTGTATGCCTTTTCCTGCTAGATTAAAGAGCTCTCTATCAGAACTCTCATCCCCCATGTAGGTTCTTGTAGACTGTAATCAAGTCACCTCAAACTTATCTTGGATAAACAATGTATTTTGAGCTTTCGTATCTCATTAGAAAACATGTTTTTCCTAGACCTCAAACCATTCTTTCACCTCTTCTCTGAACCCCTTCCAATTTTTCAACTTTTGTGACTAAATTATAGGTGAATGTGACTATGAGATATTGACCTTGCATTAAACAACATTATACTTCACCTGTGGCTCATGTAACTCATTGCACAGTGCATCTAAGCTCTGGTCTACACTGGGGGAGCGGGGGGGGGGGGGGGGGGGGGGGGGGGGAGGAGAGAGAGAATCAACCTAACACACGTCAGCTATGTAAATAGTGTAGCTGAAGTCGACATATGCAGGTCGACTTACCTCGGCGTCTTCACTGCGCTGAGTCGCTCCCCTGTCGACTCCACCTGCGCCTCTCAGTGCAATGGATCGACGAGAGAGCGCTCGGGGATCAATTTATCATGTCTAGATGAGATGTGATAAATTGATCCCTGAAAGGTTGATCTCTACCCACTGGAATGTAGACCTGCCCTTAGATGAGACTTATGTTGACTATCTGACCTACAACTACATAGGTCTCTTACTTTGGCTTCCCAAACCTATCAAAATAGAGACTGAGGGGCTAATACATCTAAAGATCCTTTCCCGCATACCACTGAATCCTCAGACCCCAACAATGTCACTCTATTTTCTCGACTACATATATACAGTAATCAGAAGGGCACAGTTGCTAGAACTGGAGACATAACCAACAGCCATCGTAACAAAAGTCATCAGAGACAGTACCTTCAGTGTCTTTGCGCCTTACTATCCTGGCATTCAACGATTGCGCCTTAAAATCCTGGGGTTCAATGAAAGCTACTATGGGGCACTCTGGCAAATGGAGAAAGGTAGCAGCTCTTGTCATTGTGTCTGGCTGCTCCTGTAGTCTATTGTCCAGGATGCCATAAATTGGGATCCAACGGTGCTTATGGGATGAATCTAATAGGCATTATTTACCCTCTAAGTATTTCATCCTTAAGTTATTTTGATACCCACTCATGACTAAGGGGCAAACATCCAGCTTTTCCCATCAATCTAATAGATAAGCCTGTTTTTAGTGTGAGGGATAGAAAAATGTGATGGTTTTACAAATAGTTTTCATTTTGCTGCAATATTTGCAACACACCAACCAAGTAAGCTATGGTCCTTCAACCTCAGTTACAATACAATCACATGCAAACCACATGCGTAATTTAAAACTCTGAGAAGTGGGGATGGATAGGGGAAGGGGTGAGAAAATACACACATACTATGGTTCCTCTTCCTTTAATTTTTCTTCCAGATTTAGAGACTGACGGCTTCTGGTCAGTCAAAACTGGTGCAACATCAAGAAGTTTCCTAAAATAAGAAGAAAAAATGGGTTTAATGTAACACAGTTATAAAAATATGAATTTGTTCCTTATATATCGTCAAGCTAATGTAAAAATATTTACCAAGAGGTCTGTCACGTTACTGAAGTTATTTGGGATCATATAGATCATTGGTGCAACAAAGGTCCTGTAGTGGCACCAAATATTGTGTAAAGGGGGTCATATAAGGTGTCTACGACCAGGTTATGGTCTGCTGATTATGATTAATCTATCTGCATGTGTGTATCTTTTTTGTAACTAAAGTTATGAATATTGGCTACATGGTGCCTGTATTTCAAACGTATGCTTGGCTTCTGGGTGAGATCTCAGGCAAGCTGTTGTTAGCTCCGCTGGCCCAGCTGATGGCCCATTAAGGACCATCAGCTACACAATGAACTTTGTAGATGCCCGTCCACACCCGAGCTTCTCCAGAAATGTGGCCTGGCTGGTCAGGAACTGAATCTTGGAGAGTCTGGTAATTGGACCATGTGGCTATGAACCTTCATTTTGCAACTGGACTCTGCATAGGAAGGAGGAGGGGGGGCCTTCGCCCACAAAAGGAAGTCTATAAAACCTGGGAGAAATTCCCTCCATTTTGTCGTCAGTTTCCAGTCTCCAACCTTGCGTCTACCTCTGGATAGGACTTTACACAAGGACGTTCTGGCCAAAGGATTGACGACCCATCCCTGGAGGGGATGCATTCCAGAGACTTTGATTTGAACCTGCAGTTTATTCTACCTTTGCTGCAAGCCTGAACCAAAAGATTTGCCCTCACTGCATGTAATTGATTTCTTTTAACCATTCCTATCCCTCACCTATACCTTTTCCCCTGTATAATAAACCTTTAGATTTTAGATTCTAAAGGATTGGCAACAGCGTGATTTGTGGGTAAGATCTGATTTGTTTATTGATCTGGTCTGGGGCCTGATTCTTTGGAATTGGAGAGAATCGTTTTCTTTATTTGGGGTATTGATTTTCATAACCATTGGTCCCCAGGACAGGTGGCTGCTCCTGGTGATACTGGGAAGCTGGAGTGTCTAAGGGAATTGCTTGTGAGACTTGTGGCTAGCCAGGGGGGCGAAACCAAAGTCTTTTCTGTTTGGCTGGTTTGGTTTGCTTTAGAAGCAGAGAAACCCCAGCTTTGGGCTCTAGTTGACATTTTGCAAGCAATTTGTCCTGATTTGTCACTCTCAGTTGATCCCACCAGGAACAGAACCGTCACAAGGTCCAATAAAACAAATAAAGAAAGACTGAAAGTCAGTGTACTGAGAAAGCAATATTATTATGAGGAGAAAAATAAAAAAATAAGTGAACAATAGCTTCCCTATGAAAGGTGAATCACTACCATAGTAATTTTCACCCAGCTAACAAGATTAGACTATCTACAGTAAATAATGCTGATTTAGAGTATGTCTTCACTACCCGCCGAATCGGCGGGTAGCAATCGATCTTCTGGCGATTGATTTCTCGCGTCTTATGAAGACGCGAGAAATCGATCGTGTGCGGCGCCTCCGTCGACTGCGGAACTTCAGCTTGCCGGGAGGCGCAAGCTGGAGTCGACGGGGGAGCGCGCCGCCGCCCGCCACCGCCATGAGGACAAGCGGTAAGTCGGCTGCAGATACGCAAACTTCAGCTACGTGATTCACGTAGCTGAAGTTGCGTATCTGCAGTCGACCCCCCCACCCCCCCCCGTAGTGGAGACCAGCCCTTATTAATGAACTTGCAAATAATCCGTTAGAACAGTGGACTTCTTCTAGGACACAGTCACTTTTATCACCTGTCTGAAAACCATATGTGCACTGATTAATACCTGGATCCCCATATCCACAAATCTATTACTTTAGTTCACAGCAAACTGGGGTGTAAATCTAACCCACACTACACCTGCCATACACTAAGGTCCATGTGAACCCTGACAATGCACACTAGAGAACTGTAAGTGCACATCAGGACAGTCCACACTGACCCTTACTGTGCAGCAAGCTAGCACGGGATAGAATTACATTCCAGCTTGCCAAAGCTGAACATTCATGTACACAAGCTCTAAGGGGCATCACTAGATTGTCACCTATGGATAATTGACCAGTTCTAATGATTTTTAGCAATGAAAGGCAATTCAACATTCCTGTAAATATATTTTAGTATGCTCAGTAGAAATGAATAGTTGTTAAAGCTTGAAGAAATGATTTATTTCAAGCAGTGATTTTCTGATACTGTCAACTTTATTACATTCATGAATACTGTTTGAATGTAAACAGCCTCTGTAGATCAGCGGTCCTCAAAGATTTTGGCCGCGGCCCCTTTCTGCAGTGTGACGTCTGCTTGCGGCCCCCCAGTGGCTTCCGCTTTCAGTGGCGGCATTTCGGCGGTACAAAATAGACTGCTGCTGAGTTTGGCGGTCACCTGGGCGGGATCGGTGGCGGCGCTGGGGTCTCGCGCACCCCCATGGGTGGTCTTGCACACCCCACTTTGAAGACCACTGCTGCAGATGATTGACCAGTATTGTATATTAAGCCATTCAGCCCACTAAACAGAATATGCTATAGGAAAGAGCATTAAACTTTGTATAATATTTCTATTATATTTAATCTGAAACTGAAACTATCTTACAAACTCAATTATTTGGTTTCGCTAGAAAGATAGCTTTTTTTGAAAATTAACATCGGGGTCTTGACCAAATTCCAACTGATCACAAGACTGAAATCAAATTCCTCTTACAGTTTAAATTGGAAAGGTAATACTTCATTTTCCCTCTGAAACTACTCTATTATAGTGCTCTGCACTGCTAAACAATTATTGCATTTTATCCTGGGGTATCATACAGAAGCAATGGATGAAGTAATCTATTTGTATTGTTTATATTTCAATTTAGGATTGTAACACATTTGGGATCCTTCATGATGAGTGGCGCAATGTGAAGTTATTACTAGGGCTGTTGAGCAATTAAAAAATAATCTTGATTAATTGTGCAGTTAATAATAGAATATCATCTATTTACCGTATATACTCGAGTATAGGCCGACCCGAATATAAGCCGATGCACCTAATTTTAGCACAAAAACCGGTAAAAGTTATTGACTCGAGTATAAGCCGAGTCCCCCCTGCCGAGGTTCCCCCTGCCGAGTTCCCCCTGCCGAGGTTCCCCCTTCCCCGCCGCGGGCGGGCTGCCGAGGTTCCCCCCTGCCGAGGTTCCCCCTTCCCCGCCGCGGGCGGGCTGCCGAGGTTCCCCCTGCCGAGTTCCCCCTGCCGAGGTTCCCACTTCCCCGCCGCGGGCGGGCTGCCGAGGTTCCCCCTGCCAAGTTCCCCCTTCCCCGCCGCGGGCGGGCTGCCGAGGTTCCCTCCTCCCCGCCGGACCAAAAAAAAAAATGTGCGCCCGGTTCCTCCCCTCCCCGCCGGACAAAAAAAAAAAAAAAAAAAAAAAAAAAAAAAAGCCTCACTCTCCCGTCCCCGCCGCGCGGGCGGGCTGCCGGGAGCGTCCCGGTTCCCCCCTCCCCGCCGCGGGCGGGCTCCCAGCAGGGACAGGACGGGTCGCGCCCGCAATGGCCGGGGCTCCCCCCGTGACAGGCCGCGGCACGGAGCCGCCGGGCCCAACCGCCCCGGGATCCTCCCGAGCCAGCCCTGCTACCGCGCAGCGGGGGCCGTTCCCCCCCCCCAGCCCGCCGCCCGGGCCGGGCCCTGCACTCACCCCTCCCCGGGGGGGGGGAACGGCCCCCGCTGCGCGGTAGCAGGGCTGGCTCGGAAGGATCCCGGGGCGGTTGGGCCCGGCGGCTCCGTGCCGCGGCCTGTCACGGGGGGAGCCCCGGCCATTGCGGGCGCGACCCGTCCTGTCCCTGCCGGGAGCCCGCCCGCGGCGGGGAGGGGGGAACCGGGACGCTCCCGGCAGCCCGCCCGCGCGGCGGGGACGGGAGAGCGAGGCTTTTTTTTTTTTTTTTTTTTTTTTTACCGGGTTGACTCGAGTATAAGCCGAGGAGGCTTTTTTCAGCCCAAAAAGTGGGCTGAAAAACTCGGCTTATACTCGAGTATATACGGTAAATAGTTTGGAGGTTTTCTACATTTTCAAATATATTGATTTCAATTACAACACACAATCAGGTGTACAGTGCTCACTTTCTATTAATATAAAAATAATATTTACACTGTAAAAAACAAAAGAAATTGTATTTTGAATTGACCTACTACAAGCACTGTAGGGCAATCTCTATCATAAAAGTTGAATTTACAAATGTAGAATTATGTACAAAAAAATTACTGCACATTCTTTTTTTTAACAAGCATCATCAGCATGGAATGATGTCCTCTAGAACAGGGGTCTCCAAACTTTTCAGCCCGAGGGCCGCATTAGCTATCAAATAGCAGTTCGGGGCCGACAACACACTCGAGGTCCAAATAAAAAAGAATCAAAACATGGATGTTTTTTTTCATTATTTATTTAATATTATTTTATTCAGTTATTATTTAATAACACATTGATACACTACACATGAACACCTGTTCACCGCACATGAACACTACACATGAACACCTGTTCACCGCACATGAACACTACACATGAACACCTGTTCACCACACATGAACACTACACATGAACACTACACATGAACACCTGTTCACTACACATGAACATTACACATGAACACTACACATCAACCCCCCAACTGACCCACCCAGCCAGGTCTCTCCCCCAAAACCTCCTTTCCTCCAACCCCCCCCCCCCAAATGATCCACCCAGCCAGGTCTCTCACCCCAAAACCTCCTTCCCTCCCCCCCCCCAACTGACCCACCCAGCCCGGTCTCTCACCCCAAAACCTCCTTTCCTCCACCCCCCCCCCCCCAAATGACCCACCCAGCCAGGTCTCTCACCCCAAAACCTCCTTCCTCTCCCACCCACACCCCCAACTGACCCACCCAGCCCGGTCTCTCACCCCAAAACCTCCTTTCCTCCAACCCCCCCCCAAATGACCCACCCAGCCAGGTCTCTCACCCCAAAACCTCCTTTCCTCCAACCCCCCCCCCAAATGACCCACCCAGCCAGGTCTCTCACCCCAAAACCTCCTTCCCTCCCACCCACCCCCCAACTGACCCACCCAGCCCGGTCTCTCACCCCAAAACCTCCTTTCCTCCAACCCCCCCCCCCAAATGACCCACCCAGCCAGGTCTCTCACCCCAAAACCTCCTTTCCTCCAACCCCCCCCCCCCAAATGACCCACCCAGCCAGGTGTCTCACCCCAAAACCTCCTTCCCTCCACCCACCCCCCAACTGACCCACCCAGCCCGGTCTCTCACCCCAAAACCTCCTTTCCTCCAACCCCCCCCCCCCCAAATGACCCACCCAGCCAGGTCTCTCACCCCAAAACCTCCTTCCCTCCCACCCACCCCCCAACTGACCCACCCAGCCCGGTCTCTCACCCAAAACCTCCTTCCCTCCCACCCACCCCCCAACTGACCCACCCAGCCCGGTCTCTCCCCCACCCCCAACTGACCCGCTCAACCCGGTCTCTCCCCACAGACCGGTTCGCCGCCTGGCAGTGGGTGGCTCCTTGTTTCGCCCCCTGTAACTGCGTGGCGGTGCGGCGCGTCCCGGCCCCAGCTCTGAGCCGTCCCTGGCCGGCGGCGGCAGCCGAGCACGCGGCGAGTCCCGGCCCCGCGGCGGCAGCCGAGCACGCGGCGGGTCCCCGGCCCCGCGGCGGCAGCCGAGCACGCGGCGGGTCCCGGCCCCGCGGCGGCAGCCGAGCACGCGGCGGGGTCCCGGCCCCGCGGCGGCAGCCGAGCACGCGGCGGGTCCCGGCCCCGCGGCTGGCGGCCCGCGCGGCGCTTCCAGGCCCCAGCGCGGAGCCGTCCCAGCGAAAAGCTCAAAAGAGCCAAAAATTCCCTAAATAGCCAAAAAGATCTCCGCGGGCCGGATGAGAGGGCCTCGCGGGCCGCATCCGGCCCGCGGACCGTAGTTTGGAGACCCCTGCTCTAGAATAGTGACTAAAGCATGAAGGGACATACGAATGTTTACCATATCTGGCATGTAAATACCTTGCAATGCTGGCTATAAAAGTGCAATTTGAACACCTCTCACTTTCAGCTGATGTTGTAAATAAGAAGCAGGTAGCAGTACCTCCCCCCCCCCGTAAATGTAAACAAACTTGTTTGCCCTAACCGATTGGCTAAACAAGAAGTAGGACTGAGTGGACTTGTAGGCTCTAAAGTTTCACATTGTTTTGTTTTTGAGTGCAGTTATGTAACAAAAAATTTCGACCTTTGTAAGTTACACTTTCACAATAAAGAGATTGCACTACGATACTTGTATGAGGTGAATTGAAAAATACTTTTATCATTTTATAGTGCAAATATATGTAATAAAAATATAAAGTGAGCACTGTACAATTTGTATTCTGTGTTGTATAGAAATCCATATATTTGAAAATGTAGAAAAACATCCAAGGATATTTAATACATTTCTATTGGTATTCTTTTCAAACAGTGGAATTAATCACCATTAATTTTTGAGTTAATCGTGTGAATTAACCATGATTAATCATCAGCCTTAGTTATTACATAAGATTCAATCTGACAAGATTAGACACACAGGCTGTAAGTGAAATTCCAGCAGAGAATGTTACAAGCAGCTAAGAATCAGAGAGGTAGCCGTGTTAGTCTGGAATAGCAGAGGTAACAGAGCATCCAATGAAGTGGGTATTAGCTCACGAAAGCTTATGCTTCAATACTTTAGTTAGTCTTTAAGGTGCCACAGGACTCTGTTACTACAAGCAGCTAAGTTACTTAATGTTAAAAACCTTATTTTTTACCACTGGGTGTCCCTCTGAAAATCAGTACAGAAAATCCTTTATTAAAGGAAAGAACATCCCCACTTAGTTAATACTATAATGTAACAAAAAAAGTTAAATCTGCTGCTTACGGCTCAGGTGCCGCTTTGACAACAGGCACATCTCTTCTCAGCAAAAATCTATTTACTCTTGTCAGAATGGCTGCTGGAGGGGAAAAAAACAATTTAACAAAGCAAAATTATTATCTAAACCTAGGCTGAAAGAGGTACAGGTTATCAAAACTGATTTCAAAACAATAACCCTAAATGACATTATCCAACATTAAGGTGATTGGAATAAGACTTATATCACATTGGTTACTTCATTTCATTTTATGCCAACATTTACAAGTCAAGCTCTCAAAGAAGTAGAGAAACAAGGTTCCTTTCACATTTAACAGACAAAAAATATATTTCCTTCTTCAATCACCAGTTAGCTTATTACAGTGTCCTACAGGTATCTCTCAATATTATGAAATATAGGAAATATCATAATTGAAAATAAGTATTACATTTTAATTACAAGCATTCTTCATACGTAAGATGAAGAACACTTGTGGCACCTTAGAGACTAACCAATTTATTCTTCATACAGTACATTTTCCTCTACTTTAAAAAATTATTCCAAATAATTAAATCTTGTCTCCGTGCATTAGCTTCTCCTTCCCAATATACGTAAACATATTATGTCCCAAAATGTTTTTCAGTGTGCAGAGAAGCAGTTTATTACTTAAGTTATTAATAGCTTCTCTATAATTATTTACTAAAAAATCTTTAATTAAATCTACAGTAAACTTGACTTTAATTTTTAAAGGATGAACAAAATCAAACTTCCAGAATTAAATTACACCTTAATAATGTTTTCCATAAAGCACCTGTATAATGTAACATGGTAAATTTCACAACACTATTTCTTTCAAATTTTTAACACATTAGTCACCCTCTTTGGTTTTGATATCCGTTTTGCACCTTGGCTCCTCTTTCTTTCTCTCTTCCCTTCTTCGCTTTCTTGATTGTTTAATTTTAGTTCTTCTCTTTCGCTTTTTTTTCTTCTACTTTTTCTCGTTTTCCGCTTCACTTTCCGATGAAGATTCTGAAGAGGTTGATGAACTAGAGGAGGAATCTGAAGCTTCTGAATGAGTAGATGCTTTCCTCTTTTTCTCTAAAACTTAAGGCAAGACTATTATAGAAACATTATTTCTCAAAAGAGCAGAGTGTAAACTATAAACAATCTTAATCAGTGCCATTATTTCCCAATTAGCCACAAGTAAAAAGAAACAGGACACTTAAAAGTACATAAAGTAAGTGTCTGGACGATGTGTATTAAACGAACAAAATATCAATGAAATTATTAACCTGAAGTATAATTTTTTTAATTAGAGTAAGGATGAGTGTGATAAAAATTCTTCAGTTTCTACCAAGTGAAACAATACAGATTTCCAATTTACATCTCTCTGCCCCTAAAAAAACAGTGTACCACTTTACAATCAACATTTCAATTATACATAATACAGGAGGATTTTTAATATTTCAAGTAAATAAATTATTATATGTGAAAAAAGATGAAAAGCTTGCCATACCAAGAAAAGTGTTTTTATAAAGAAATGTTAATAAGTACATGTGGTGGGATATTTGGTCATATGAAACAGAATTGTTACACACAAATTAAACCATGTTTTTGTAGTTACTTTAAAATAGGGCTATCAACTAATCACAGTTAACTCATGCGATTCACTCAAAAAAAATTAATCATGATTACTCGCACTTATCACAATAGAATACCAATTGAAATTTATTAAATATTTTTGGATTTTTTTTCTACATTTTTATTATTAATTTAAATTACAACACAAAATACAAAGTGCGCAGTGTTTCACTTGATATTTTTTATTACAAAATATATGTATTTTAACATTATAAAAACAAAGGAAAAAGAAATAATATTTTCCAATTTCACCTAATTCACGTACTGAAGTGCAATCTCTTCATCGTGTAAGTGTAACTTACAAATGCTGATTTTTTTGGGGGTTACACAACTGCACTCAAATCAACAGTGTGAAACTTTAGAGCCTACAAGTCCACCCAGTCACACTTCTTATTCTGCCAATTGCTAAGACAAACAAGTTTGTTTATGTTGACGAGAGATTACTTGCTGCCTGCTTCTTATTTACAGTGTCACCTGAAAGTGAGAACAGGCATTTCACATGGCACTGTTGTAAGCTGATGTTTGCAAGATATTTACGTGCCAGATGCGCTCAAGATTCATATGACCCTTCATTGCTTCAAACCACCATTCCAGAGAACATGCTTCCAGGCTGATGATGCTCATTAAAAAAAAAAGAAAAAAAAAAAAAGGATCAATTAAATTTGTGACTGTACTCCTTTGGGGGAGAATTGTAGGTTCTCCTGCTCTGTTTTACCTGCATTCTGCATATATTTCATGTTATAGCAGTCTCGGATGATGGACCCAGCACATGTTCATTTTAAGAAACACTTTCTTAGCAGATTTGACAAAAATGCAAAGGAGGTTACCGATCTGAAAGTTTTCTAAAAATGGCTTACAGCACTCGACCCAAGGCTTCAGAATCTGAAGTGCCTTCCAAAATCTGAGCAGGACGAGGCATGGAGCATGCTTTTAGAAGTCTTATAAGAGCAGCACTCTGATGCGGAAACTACAGGGACCCAAACCACCAAAAAAAAGAAAATGCTGGTGGCATCCAATTCAGATGAATGAAAATGAGCATGCGTCAGTCTGCACTGCTTTGGATTGTTATCAAGGAGAAGCCATCATCAGCATTGTCCTCTGGAATGGTGGTTGAAGCATAAAGGGACATGTGAATCTTTAGCGCAGGGGTGGGGGAACCTCTGGCCTGCGGGCCTTATACAGCCCACCAAACGATTCTGTCCGGCCCGCGGCGGGGGCCAGGGATGCGCCGCAGCCGCTGGCCAGGGACGTGCGTGGGCCGCCAGGCCGGGGTGCCTCGCGCCTGGGGGAAGCCGCCGGCGCTGGGGGCGGCTCGCGCATGGAGGAGCCGCTGGCACCGCATGGCCCCCAGGAGGGGGCGGCTCGCCTTGCGGGAGCTGACTGGGGCAGGCGGCAGGACCCCGGCTGGCAAGGTGCCAGCAGGGGAAAACCCCAAAGCAGTGCAGGGCTAAGCACTCCGCCTGCCACTGCTTTGGGGTTTCCCCCACTGGCCCCTTGCCAGCTGGGGTCTCAGCTCCCGTTGCCAGCCTGGGCTTCCGGGGGGGTAGGGGGGGGGGAAGAGCGGCCCGCGAATTACATTATAAATGTCTAAATGGCCCCTTGACAGAAAAAAAGGTTCCCCACCCCTGCTTTAGCACATCTGGCACGTAAATATTTTGCAACATCAGCTAACAACAGTGCCAATGTGAATGCCTGTTCTCACTTTCCAATGACATTTGTAAACATGAAACAGGAAGCATTATTATCCTGCAAATTGTAACCAACCTTGTTTGCCTGATTGGCTGACCAGGAAGTAGGACTGAGTGGTCTTTGTAGGCTCTAAAGTTTCATTGTTTTATTTTTAATGCAGGGTTTTTATTTTGTACATAATTCTACATTTGTAAGTTCAACTTTCATGATAAAGAGATTGCACTACAGTACTCGTATGAGGTGAATTTAAATTTTTTGTTTTTGTTTCTGTGTAAATATTCTGTAATAAAAAATAAATATAAAGTAAGCACTGTACACTTTGTATTGTGTTGTAACTGAAATTAATATATTTGAAAATGTAGTAAACATCCACAATTATTTAAAATAAATGGTATTCTATTGGTTGTTTTAATTGCACAAATTAATTTTTTTTGTATCGCTTGACAAGCCCTACTTTAAAATACATTTTAGTTTTCAATACTGTGACTTCAGGTCATTGCTTCTTCCTACAACAATCAAAAAGATGAACAAGGATCATCCACAGTCATCTGATTTTTTTTTTTAGTAAAATATCTTAGATGAGCAACTCAAAGTTACATGTTAAATAAATATCAAGACTTTCAGACTCAGTCCCAATGTCCACCTCTTCTCTTAGAAACCATAGCAGTCTGTTCCATATTTCATCTTCATACTTGTATAGAATTTGTCCACTATCCTCTAGGACCACACCTAATCAACTAGGGGGAACTTTCACAAAAGGGAATGCCTCCTCTCCTCTCCTCCTGCAGCAATTCTGTAAGTTGTCCCTCAGGCAACAAGACCCAAATCTCTTTGTTCTAATCTAACCCTTTGAAAATGAAACTTCAAGGGAGAGTGTTTCTCCTCTCTCTCAGATATGGTGTTCAATTTCCAAGCCAAGACAGGAAGACTCAATAAATCTCTACTAATCTTCACAAGATGACAGAAGGAAGTCACTGAACCAACAGTCAGATAAGAAAGACTCCCCCTCCAATTCAAAAATCCCCCATCTCTCTTCCTGGGGTCAGTAGCATGTGAAATATTTTTTGGTATATTATCTGCCCATCTGTAATCTCTCATTCCATATCTCCTCACAATTTAAAATGTTTGCACCCTTTTAAAAAAATAAACTGTTAAATCTCACTTAAAATTTAAAGGGTGTCCGTTTAAATACACAAAAATCAATTTTGATCTTTTTCAATTTGACAAGCTTATTATTGTAGTTTATTGCTGGTAATCCAGAAACCTACGTTGACTGTCGTTAGTTTATGTGGCATGTAAAAACAATTTCATTGAAACCAGCAAAGATTTACTTTGCATAAGTGTTTTGCAGAGCATTGAGGAATCTGCATACCATATTTTGGTGTACTGTCACTAAAATGGCAAGTTCAATTAAGTTGCGGAGAACTGGTTGTGGGAGAAGAAAGGAATGGATGGATGGGAAAATATTTAGAATCCATAGGCCTAAACTCTCTTTTAACAATTTTGAGAAAGGTCAAATTTTGGCCTATACAAATATCCAGTGATGCTTTGGATATAATTTTTACAAATTATGGGATACCCAGCAAAGTTCGGACCTCATACATTTTCCTCCAATGATTTAAGGGGAAAATTTTTTGTTAACATAAATCTAGTCATGAAATTAATGTTAACAGCTCAGGTGTCCTGAAAAATCTATAGTTTGTGCAGTACCAAGGACTATATTTAGAGCTTCACCTCTTGAATACTGGTAAAGAAATTAGTGTTCAAGTCCAGTATGGCAGTTCACAAAAATAAATGTAAGAAATGTTGATAGGAAATGGGCATGCCCTTTTTCAAGTGAGAGAATCTTCAGTTTAGAAAAACGTATCTAATTATCAGAGATCTTTAAATCCAAATTCAAATGCCAAAGCACCATTTTTAGAAATAAGTACAAATTTTGTATTCTTCGCACACAACTTTCAATGTGCTTTAAGCAACGTTTGCTTACCATTTTTTGCTGATTTTGTAACCAGCACCCCACAGTCAATAACTCGCACGTCTGCATATGGCCTACTTGCAGTATCAGTTTTCAGATTTTCTATTTGTTCTATTACTTCAAACCCAGAAATAACCAGTCCAAAGACAACATGTACACTGCAGAAATACAAGATTCAGAAAATACAATTGTTTAGGTATGGCTGGGATTCTTCTCCACTGACTTCTTCATAGACTGAAAGTCATATTTTTACATGGAAGAATTCAGTTTCATCTGTATTACCAGGTTGTTTATGTCCAAAATTTAGGATTAGCAAAACCATCTTTTTAAAAAAACCCAACATCATGTTATCAAAAAATGTAAGGATTTCATGCACTACAAAAAAATCAGAGATGTAGCCATATTAGTCTGGAATAGCAGAGGTAACAAAGAGTCCTGTGGCACCTTAAAGACTAACTAAAGTATTGAAGCATAAGCTTTCGTGGGCTAATACCCACTTCGTCGGATGCAACGAAGTGGGTATTAGCCATCCGACGAAGTGGGTATTAGCCCACGAAAGCTTATGCTTCAATACTTTAGTTAGTCTTTAAGGTGCCACAGGACTCTTACCACTACAAAAAAAAGAGGGTCACGCTGTGCATATGTGCATAGCTTCTTATGGAAGTCAACAGCAACATTGGAAGACAAATCCACCTTTACACATACACTTTATTAGGCCAGAATTTGGCTCCTAATCACAATCAGGGGCGGCATCAGTCTCTTCTCACTGGAGGGGCTGAGGTGGGCTAAACAGAATATTGGGGGGGAATGCACCCTCCCTCCCCATGAAATTCCGCCCCTCTTGTGAACCGGCCCCCTGCTCCTCCTCAATTAAGTGTTGGCACTGCCTCCTCCTCCAACCCCCCTGCGAGGTCTTGCCCCAGGCCAGGTCAGAGGCCAGAAGCCAGAGCTAGGCACCTGCTGCACTGGCTGGTTCCATGATGCGGGTGACTATGGCACTCCTGCATCTCCTCCAGCTGCTCAGGGCCCTGGGGCCAAAGCTGCTCTTCAGCTCCCCATCATCCTTTGATGGGGTGGGGAGGAGTCAGGGTTAAGGTGCTGCCAGACTATGGCAGAGGACAAATCCTTGGCACAAGTAGGAGGGGGGGGGGGGGAGGGTAAAAGGGGGAAGAATAGTTATCCTGATGGAGTGAGCTCCTGCCGTGTTTGCAAAAATAGGTGGGAGGCAGAGGGCCTTTTTGATTTCCCCTCTCATAGGACCATATGTCTAAGCACCCACTTCTCAGGATTATGTCCTTAAAGACACAGGGGATCCCAATACCTAGAAACAGCAGCTCTTCTCTATCTGATATAACATGCGGAGGTGCTAAAGAAGACCTGAGTCAGTGAAATATTTTACATACACCCCCCAAAAAACTGCTGGGCACACATGGAGTGTTTAACAGAGTCCCTTATCAGATTCCAGCCTGCCAGGCAAAAGGGTATAATGGCTCAGGAAGGTGGGGAAGGTACTGCCTGCTGAAAGATGAGCGCAATGCCAACCCAGCAGACAGCTGTGTGGGTTGCCCTTACCACTGACAAGCCAAGGAAGAGTGGGATCACAGAGGCACCATGTGGAGTGTTTGTAGGACTCTAAATTGCCTTTATTGAGAGAACTACTCAATTTAGGTATTTGTTATCTCGAGGCATTGACAAACTTATTTCTCACTGCATATCAGTAAGGTAGGCAATCATCATCACTTAGACAGGAAACTAAAACAAGTTAAAGGGCTTGCCCAGAGACATATGGTAAATCAGCAGTATAGCTGAGATTCTTCTTTACTCTCTATTCATTAAAGCACAATTACTTCTAAATTCTTCCTCCCATTTTCTAGTCCCATAATAAATATTTGCAGTGACTCTAAAGTATTTGGGGATACTATTTATATGGAAGACACTACAAAAAATTTTTTTTTAAATACTGAGGCCCAAGAGTTGACAACAACAAAGTCTGGAAGTTTTTTAAAAAAACCAACAAGTTAAAAATAAAGAATTTGATTATATTTATGACTATGGAGGTTATTGTGTAAAGATGATCAAAAATCTTGAAATGGCAACCCTCCACCCCATTTTTCTACCAATCAACCAATTATTTTTTGTTTCTAAGTTCTGTCCACCTTTAAATTGAGATATGAAATACTTATTCCTGAATATTAGGATTTTATTAATTGTACAAGTTAAAAATAGAAATCTTACCCATCAAGATGAGGAGCAGGCTTTGTTGTTCTAATTTGACATACATCAACATGGATATGATGGTAAAAATCAGGGATTCAGATGAAGAGGTAAAAAGCAGAATGGCAAAGTAACAAAAAAGTGAAGGTAAAAGACAAAAAAAGTGAAAAAATCCAGTTAAAAATATTTGATAAAAGTCTAAATAAAGATTAAAATCACACTGAGTACAGAATTGTGAACATTAGCATAAAAATTTATTTACATTAACGAGTACATTTACAAATCCTATTTAAAAAAATTAATTAAATGCATGCAATATTCATAGAAATGCAATAAACCATTTTTTCATGTATTAATGTCTATATATAACTATATACTCCAACACATCTCATGGTAACATTTTTAAGGATAAACAATTATACTATTTGGCAATAAAAAAAGAGTGGGTGAAGTACTTCTGAAATTATTACAGTACAAGAATGTATCTATTATTTTTAAGTGAGTTCTATTAAGCAACACACAAACCAAAACCCAACCCCCCCCCCAAAAAAAACAACCAAACAACCCCCAAAGAAGAACAGGAGTTACAGTACAGGAAAGCACATTTTTCCTACTTTCTCATTCTCCTTCTATTTTTCAGGCTCCATTAATCAGCTTCCAAAACAATACATCTATATATAACATAAAGACTACAATACTGCCTCTCACATATTAAGTTTGCAGTCCTCTCTACAGAAACAGATTACTCTGTTGGGTAGGAAATCAGCTGTATAGTAACAGATGCTAACATTATCCATGATTAATGCCTCATATAGATACCTCCATTCATTTAGGTTAGAAATAGCTGGGTGTATAGGAGCCAACAGAGAAACAGTCACTGCACTACATCCAGTAGAGATATGTCTGTCACATTTCTTATTTCCTTTCAAGATCAGAATATTAATTTAAAAAGATGCGACAAACAATTTTGTAAAAGATTAAATTTTATCATAAACTCTTTAAATTCTCTCTCAGTGAGGAGAGGAAATTACCTCCAAGTTCAGAAACACTATCGTGACATAACACTTGCATCCAAGTTCACTCTGTTCAAAGCAAGGCTGCATTAAAAGATGCAAGAGGAACTGCGCTATTTAGACACAGAAATTCAACAAGGGACATCATTTAAAAAAAACAACCCACCATCACATTAATTTTATTCATTAGAATATCAACATGACCTGTACTTGAATTTTTTCCCCTTGAATTATTCCCTGAACCCCCAGAAATCATAATTTTTACTTTCTATGCCCTTCCACCAATTCTTTTCAGATCATTTGGGGGGTCCGGAGTAGATGTTCCATTTGAGGTTTCAATAAAGCAGGCTTGGTATCAAGGATTCAGTACTTAAACTATCATTGAAAAGATATTTTTTAATCAGACAGTTCAAAATTAGGTTGGTGGCCATGATTCCGTCCACTAAAATCAATGGGTTATTGCAGCACTGGATCACATCTGCCAAAAGACAGAACTACAAAACATTCATGCCTCACCTTTATTTGTGTCCAAACAACAACACTCCCCCCTCCTTCCCCACATTATATAGTGCAGGAAACCATTCTAGTGTAACTCCAAGGTAAGAGCTGCTTACATGGAAGACATTTAATTTCTTTTACTGTTTTGAGTGTCCCTTCTGTTCGTTCATGAAATAAATCTATCTTACTTTCTCGAAGAAATATATTACTACGGATAAGCAATTTCTTATGGCCATTGTAGTATGATAAACAAAAGATTCATTACATTAACAATCTACATCCAATATTTTATTTTAACCAGGTTTAATTATAAAACTGTTCTAAAAGACTGAAATTGAAACAAATGGTAACTTTAGTGAAACCAGCACTGAAATGTAAACCTTTAGTTTTCAGAAGTCAAGAAAATAATATTAAACACAATGAATATACTAGTGGCTGTTGATTGACAAGAAAAGCTTGGATACCGATTTGGTGAAGCACTAAAATGGGCTCAGGTACTTTGTTGAACTGGGGCTTTAGAGTTGGATTAACAAAGAAAAGGGCAGCCATTGTGGCAAAACCAATCTAGAGGTTTTTCTCCCTTATTTCACCGGCAGTTTGAGCCTGCCAAAATAGATAAACTATTTTCCTAATTTGCTTGCTTCCTAAATGGAAGTTAGGGTGAACAACACATAGGTCTTTAATGGAAGCTGGGTGCCTAAATCCTCATTGTGCCGTTGAATATCTCCTCATAAGACTACTTAAAATTAGATTTATTATATTTCAGTTAATTTTTTAAGGTCAGCTAATATTTCCATAGGAAGAATACTCTGAAATTTCATTTGTCTCATTTCTTGCACTATCACTTTTCAAGACAAGAAGTAGGCTCAGTCTATCCACAGCTGTGAATAGAATTCATTCCCCAATAAGCATTTTAATTTCATATAGAGAACTGAATTTCTACATAACTTCATTTTACTAAGAATTAAACTTCAAAAGCTGCCATATAAGAAACAGTATTATCCAAGTTAATATTTACAGAAAAAAGTAACCATAGTCAGTGAAGATAACTAGTAAATTGATTTAAAATATTATTGTCACACAGAAGAGAATCCTTCTGATAAAGCAAGTTTATTTGTATTTTAAAAGGACCTCAGCCCTAACACAGGATTCAATGCACATAATAATATGATCAGAAAAAGACAAGAAAGAGAGAAAAACAGGAAGAGAAGAAAAGAGAAAAAGGACAGAGCCTTAGAAGAATGAGACATTACCTTTGGAGCGCACGATGTAACACTGTTTCTGTAAATTTTACACAAAAATGGCAAGAAATAAATTGTAATACATTTTTCAAACAAAATGGAGTGTTTTATTAAAATACAAATTTATAATGAATATTTTCAGAGTGTATGCAAAACAAGGATGCTTTAAAAATAGAGGGCTCTAAATTTTCTACAGAACAAAAAGGTATTTGGAAAGCTAGAACAAGTTTTGTTTTTAAACACTAAAGAAATGTCCTGCTTGAACACAGAATTACAAAGATAGACCATTGTGAAAATGGAATCCAGTCATACCCTTATTAAATCCTCAATCCAGCAAAGCACTTTAAAACAACCATAAATTAGCAAATGAGTAATTGATTTCAATGGGACAACTCAGATGCTTATAGTTACAGAGGTGTTTAAGTGGTTTACTGAAGCAAGTCCTAATACTATACTTTATAGAATTCCATACTACTGCATATCTTATATAAAGAAGATACTGAAAACTACTGATTTACCAGTAAAACACATTAGAAATCTGTAAATCCATATTTTCACAAGTTCCAGCAACTAAGACTTCTCTCACGTTAATATGTTTCCCTTGAAATGGGAAAATAGACACTATCACTAAAAAGCATGGGAGGGATATCACTTAACTAGAAATCTAACAAGGAAATCAAGATTGAAGATGCAAACAGAGGAAGTATTTTTACTATATGACTACATTTTTTTGACATACTTCTAAAACTGCAGCATTATTTCAGTAATACAATTAATCTATTTGAAATAAAGATATATTGAACAGCTAAATATTGCTTAGTTAAATTAATCTCCAAATTAACTAAACAAAGAGCAGGGTTGTTGTTTTTTAACTCTGCCTTTACACACATAGACCATGATCCTGTAGTGCTTAGGTACATGCTTAACTTTACTCATATGAGTCATGCAAGTCAATGGGATTATTCACGTGTTAAAATTAAGGACGTGTAAGCATTCTGAAGAATTGTAGTCAAGCACTGAAATATTGAACCCTGTTTGATCTATTTAGTAGTAGTTTAATATATTACTGTAAAATAGTACAAATGAAATTAAATAGAAAATTTTACTTCAAAGTAGTAATAATGGAAAAATTCTGAATGTTATTTGAGATTCTCAGATTAGACCTCAACTGAAAAGCTTAGTAATTAACTGTTTCCAATTAGTCACTGGTAATATACAGAAGTGGCTATAACAGTCATCATATAGCACAACGCTCAAAATGAGTTTTCTTCTTCACTCAGTAGCAGGGCCAGCTCTAGGTTTTTGGTAACAAAGTCCTGTGGCACCTTAAAGACTAACTATAAAGTTTTGAAGCATGAGCTTTCGTGGGCTAATACCCACTTCGTCGGATGCAGGCAGTGGAAGTGTTCAGAGGCAGGTATAGAAAAGTAGGCAAGAACCAGTTGGGAGGTGAAAAGGTTAGTCCAATTAAGCTGAACCAGCTTGTTATCTCCGATCAGGGAGTGTGGATTATTCTTCTAGCATTTGAATGGGGTGTGTGAACATGGAGAGAGGAGAAACAATGTCTGTAATGAGCCAGCCATTGTAGATCTTTGTTCAATCCGAGATTGTGTGTGTTGAATTTGCAAATGAATTGAAGTTCTGCAGTTTCCCTTTGCAGTCTGGACTTGAAGTTTTTTTGCTGCAGTATGGTGACTTTTAAATCTGCAATTGTGTGTCCAGGCAGGTTGAAGTGTTCTCCTACAGGTTTTTGTATATTGCCATTCCTAATATCTGATTTGTGTGATAACAAGCTGGTTCAGCTTAATTGGACTAACCTTTTCACCTCCCAACTGGTTCTTGCCTACTTTTCTATACCTGCCTCTGAACACTTCCACTGCCTGCATCCGACGAAGTGGGTATTAGCCCACGAAAGCTCATGCTTCAAAACTTTATAGTTAGTCTTTAAGGTGCCACAGGACTTTGTTACCTCTGCTATTCCAGACTAACACGGCTACCTCCCTGATTCTCTAGGTTTTTGCCATTCCAAGCAAAAAATTTTTTGGCTGTCCCCAACCCCAGCCCTGGGCTCTCCCCCCACCAGTACACTCCCCCACCTGCAACCCCTGCCGCTCCTGCTCTGAGCTCCCCCCCCACCCCACCAGTGCGGACTCCCCAATCTCCTCCAGCTGGTCCGGAGCTGGCAGGGTCAGGGTAAGCAGTGAGGCTCCCGGGCCGCGCCTCAGCCCAGGGTCCTTCCAGCCAGGGCTCCCACCTCCAGGACTGGCCGGGCCCCAGGAGGGGAGCCAGGGGAACTGCCCTGGCAGGGGTCTGAGGAGCCGGGGCAGGGTAGCCTCAGAGGGAGCGGAGCCCCGGAGAGCAGGAAGTGGCCCAGGTCCTGCACAGCAGCACCCCGCCCTCTATGGCCCTGCGGTGCTGGGGGGTGGCCACTCTGCAGCATCTGCAGGTGGCTCTGTGCGCCCTGTGAGGCGGCCCCCAGCCCAAGTGTCCTCTGCTCAGAGCCCGCCCGGCCCAGCCGCAAGGTTCGGGAACTGCTACCCCGTGGCCGTTAGCGCGAACCACAGTGGGGGGCCGGCTCTAGGCTTCTGCTGCCCAAAGCAAAAAGATGGCCGGAATGCCGCCTCCGAAAACGTGCTGCCCCAAGCACTTGCTTGGTTTGCTGGTGCCTAAAGCCAGCTCTGCTCAGTAGTTCAAAGAAATTTATTTATTCTATTTTTGTTACAAAACATGGCGCTGTGCTTCAGAAATGTTACTTTCTGAAATGTTAAAATTCTACCAGGAATTAATTTCTTAGCATGAGGAAGTAGACCTATAATTCCCGTGAAGCACAGCATTAAACTGATACTAAGGTAGATTTTTTCCCCCTCAAATGGTGTTTAGTGCAGAAACAAATGGCTTCAAAACTTCATAAACTAGCTCTAAAATATAAATGCAAAAATTCCAAACACTCAAAATAATGGAGAACAATATTTAGGACTTTTCACACATCTTCAAGGAGCTTTGGGGAAAAAAGGACTTGAATTTTCTGGAGGCTAACTGGGTTAGTTTAAAGAAATACTGACAAGATCACAATATGAAAAATGTGTACCTCTTGTTAATAGTAGTATCTAGACTACAATAATGAAGAGGAAATGTGTTTTATAGCTTTTCAGTTTTTGTTTTACTTTGGGCCTGATCCTGCAATGAAACACACGTGCTTATCTTATTATTATTAGTCCCACCAAAATCAATTAATGAGGTCTGCCTTTGGATTCCTGAACTCCCAACCCACCCTTCACCTCAACTGTGTGTGTGAAAAGTAACGCTGCCAAAAAGTGTTTGCAGGATCAGAGCCGTTGTGAATTTTATAAAACATTTTATATGTACTCAGTTTCACGGTTTTGTTGATGGTCAGTTACACTTGTAGTCTCATCTATTACTAGTACAATTATTACCACATTATGCCCATGCAGCACTCTAGGATGGTTCACACATGTTCTTTGCCAGGCGCTGCAAGACATTTATCAGTATCAGCAGCAGCTCAGCTAAATCTAAGCTGGCACTGGGCAGTGAGGAGAAAGAAGGGTAAGTCTAATATATATCCAGTACTGATTTCTGTCCCACCCAAAAAACACTTCTGAATATCAGCATGGGATCAGGAAAACTTTTTGTTTTTTTGTTTTTCAAGGTTTAAAAGGAAGTCAGGACATACTATATTTAAAGGGTGTTCTCCCAGAACCGTGAATTATCTGAAAGTGATTAATATAAAAAACTGAAGTTAACAATGATCCTTTATGAGAAATATATCTATGGGTAATTTTTAGCTTTACACTATTGCTTTATAATTTGTTTTCAACATGTAACAGCCAAATCTAAGAACCTGCAGCATATTCTCAGGAAATATTAGGAGTAACACCTTGAATATTTATTTTTAAAATCAAATGGCATAGAAAGTAGACTTCTTGAACAGCTACTTAATTAAGCAATAATGCACTTCAGTAACACTGGTGAATAACTCCTATTAGCACATTTAAAGATTGCTTATTCCAATAAATGTGATCTTGTCTTCAGCTAAGTATTTTCTATTTGTCCCAAATTGTTCCCTGCATTTAATAATCATAATACAAAGTTAAATGGCAGAAAATAGTCTAACAATAAAAACCTAGTGGTACACAAACCACTTGCGACAGAGTGTACACTTCATAATGCTTCTGTGACCATGTCTTATTCTCTACCAGTTGTGTTTGCCTGTTTATTCTTCTCTCAAACTGATCCTCAGTTCCCCCCCCCCCCCAACCAATGTCTTCAGTCTTTTCCATTTATACTTCTCTATCAGTGCTTGATAAAAGACCAGTTTCTCTGCCCTACTCAGTCACACCCATGACATTCCTGATCACTAAACTACTGAAGTGGTCTGAAATTAGTAAAATTCTCTGCTTATAAGATCAGAGCATTGGTGTCCAGTATAATCAATTTCAAGTAACTCACAATACAATAATTCAATTTAAATTTGTTTTTTATTGGGAATTTGATGGAACATCATACTGGACAGCAGCACCTGTGTGTTATTGCAATCTACCAGTCAAGAGACTATTCACAGCCTAATAGGATATTGAAAAATCCAGATATACCAAACAGCACTAATGCTTGATCAGAAGAAAGGACCTCTTAAAATGAGGCCAACAAATAAGTCATTTTGAACAACTATGTCTTTAAAGCTGTGCAATCCTTCTACTTTGGTTTCAGTCATGCAAACACTTATGCTTAACTCCAAGCACTAATCCATGGTCTTAAAGTTCAGCATGTGCATAAAAACTTGCAAGACTGGAGCCTCAGTTTGTATGGAGAAACAGGGTGGATAAAAATAAATTATTTAAAAAAAAAAATAGATATGTTTGATTTAAATCGGATTTTTTTGATAAAATGTTTTTTGAGGAATAAACCTATCTACAGATAGTTTTAATTAAGATATCTGTGAGCTATAATGTATCTCATCATGAAATAGGGATTATAAATTCTAATTCTATAGTATGAAACAATATATTCTTGTAATGTTTAAGAAAAGTTTTGTAAATGAGTTCCAACAGTTTGTGGATTGGAGACCAAATCTTATGGGGTTCCACGGGCTTCTGTATAGATTATTTAGGTTAATCTTTCTATCTACCCAATGGGACTCAGTGCTGAGTCTAGAAGATACCATCAGAGATGCTTAGATTTGCAGTTGTCAAACTGTGGATTTGTGTCTCCACAGGTAACATGCTTAACAACAGCAAAAATGTTTTAAAATAAATACAAAAATAATGTATACAGGTGAGAAATAACAGAGCTCAACTCTATTGTCCCTCTGCAAATTTGTGTACACAAAGTCAATCCCTTACCTCTCTCTAAAAGTGCCACGTTTCAAACAGTTCAATGAATAGAAGATTGTTGGGGGCTGAATAAATCTGGACAAGAAGTCTGGAGATAAATGTAGAAGTGAGGGACATGTGCTTGTTTTGTTAAAATATTACATGTTTGCTGTTGAAGAAAAAAAATCCAGAATACTTAACGTTATTGTTTTAGTTAAATAAAACAATTGAAATATATGTCCGGTGATGTTCTCCTCCTAAAACAGCATGGCAAGAAAATCCTCCAAATATTAATGATTAATGTGTTGAATTGGAGATAGTTCACCTCCCAATGACTTCACAAATATGTAATTTAATTACCGTTGGTAAATGAAATAACCAAAACAATCATTCATTTTCTGATAGGGCTGTAAAGTTAATCTGAAAAGTTTTCAAAATAAATCACCGTTTAAAAATATATACAGTAGACTCTCGATTATCCGGGATGATCGGGAAAACCTTAATCCTGGTTAATAAAATCCCGGATAATCAAACGTCTACGGGGGGCGGGGTGGGGTGGGCTGGGTGGGTGGTGTTTCACCTGCCGCCCTGGGGTGGGGGGGGATGGTGGTGGTCCCACCACCTGCCCCAGTCAGCTCCCGCTGCCAGCCTGGGTGTAGGAAGCCCAGGCTGGCAGCGGGAGCTGAGACCCCAGCTAGCAGGAGCCTGCGGGGAAACTCTAAAGCAGCAGCAGGTTGAGAGCTCGGCCGCTGCCGCCACTTCTCAGCTCTCTGCCGCTTTCGACTTTCCCCGCAGGCTCCTGTCAGCGGGGGGGTCTCAGCTCCCGCTGCCAGCCTGGGCTTCCTACAGCCAGTCTGGCTGCAGGCTGAGACCCCGGCTGGCAAGGGGCCAGCTGGGGAAACCCCAAAGCAGCGGCAGGTTGAGCGCTCAGCCCGCCGCCACTTTGGGGTTTCCCCCCACTGGTCCCTTGTCAGCCGGGATCCTGCCTCCTGCCCCAGTCTGCTCCCGCTGTCAGCCTGGGTTCCCTGCACCCAGGCTGTCAGCAGGAGCTGAGTGGGGCAGGTGGCAGGAGCCTGGGGAGAGAGCCCAAAGCGGTGGCGGGCTCAGCATTCAGCCTGCTGCCGCTTTGGGCTTTCCCCCCAGGCTCCTGCCAGCCTGGGTCTCAGCCCCTGCCAGCCGGGGTTTCCCACACCCAAGCTGGAAGCAGGCTCAGACCCCAGCTCCTAAGGGGCCAGTGGGAGAAGCCCAAAAGCAGCGGCAGGCTAAGGCTGAGCCCGCCGCCTCTTTGGGGCTTCCCCTACCGACCTGTTTAGGCATCCCGGTTAATCCGCAGCCTGGATAATCGGGAGTCTACTGTAGTGTGTACCTTCTAAAAACAAAAACCTGCTCCTATCTCTGAGTTGTGAAGAATATGTATTAAGGTTATAATAACCAACAAGAGTGCACTTTTGTATAGAAAACCATGATTAAATCGAATCTTCCTAACTAGTGATTTAAACCATTATTTAAATCAATTTGATTTAAATCAAATCCACCCTGTGGAGAAATATAAAGCTCTTGACACCAATACAAATATGTGCAATTTCAGAATATGCTATCCAATCATGCACCAAACCCTGTATGTGCCGGACTGAAAACAAAAATTAAGGAAGAATTGACATATATCTCCTTCTGTAAATCCAACAAGTTGGATGTATCATTTCAAAAAGATATGACTGTTTTATTTAAAGTCTGAAAATGTCCTTTAAAACCTACAAAATAATCTCTGATTTGTCATTTTCAAAGAATTTAAATCTCTCTAGCTACATACATGGAGTTATATATTTTAAAATGAAGATTCTATTTAATATTAAATATTAAGATATTATATTAATTTTGCCTCTCAAGCAGCTTAAAGGATGAGGCCAGGAAATAACTATTTGGGGTTTCAAGAATGGTATACTTTAATAAGGGCAAATCAGGCTGTACAAACTTAATAGCATTCAGCCTGGAGGAATACTCTAAGTAGAGGTAACTTCACTGAGTAAGAACAATTACTTTCATATATTACATTTT
This sequence comes from Sternotherus odoratus, assembly GCA_032164245.1. Classification (NCBI taxonomy): domain Eukaryota; kingdom Metazoa; phylum Chordata; order Testudines; family Kinosternidae; genus Sternotherus; species Sternotherus odoratus. Next base: position 217,838,217 of record JAVMKO010000002.1, on the reverse strand, counting down.
TAACTTTTAAACAATGAAATAATTGAGAGTGAAATCTGGAAACAATTACTTTTAAGAGCAATCTAATTCTGAAACTTTGCATGTTAGAAGCTATCTTATGAGCAATTGCTATGATTTGTGAGTCTGTACCCACAAAGGAGAGTTTGTATGAAAAGAAAGCCATGGTTGTATTTTGTGGTCTCTCATGACCCATTCTTACCCAACCACAAATCAAATTACTAAACAAGACCCCGCCTGTGCAACTGATCATGCATAGCCATATTGCAGCACCTATGCAGCGTTTCAGTGGCTTCAATGCAACTTGTATGGTTTAAATAAAATAAATAAATAAATGGAGATATACCAATCTCCTAGAACTGGAAAGACCTTGAAGGTCATCGAGTCCAGTCCCCTGCCTACACTAGCAGGATCGAGTACTGTCCCCGGACAGATTTTTTGCCCCAGATCCCTAAATGGCCCCCTCAAGGATTGAACTCACAACCCTGGGTTTAGCAGGCCCGTGCTCAAACCACTGAGCTATCCCTCCCCCCCTGTAAGCTATCAGCTATCAGTCCTGCCCTGTAAGCTATCAGTTGTGGGATTCATGCTTAACTGTAAAACTTTTTCTTTGAGAGAGGGAGAGAGAAACAAAAGTGACATCAATTAATGCAGTTTTTAAAATACACATGCTCTTAAAAATATTTCATATGTTTAAAAAATATAGCAGAAATAAATAGAAATAAATCGAATAATTTAAATTGTGTATTCAATGTTACCTTAATGTTCTTTTTATTTAAAAAAAGTTAACCTAAACATACCAAAACACCCAGCTTGTCTATATAACAAAATTTTATACACATATCTAAATATAAGATGGGAAAGATAAAAGAAACTTTAGAGCCCTCAGATGGTAGCTTCTTGATTGATGTAGGTCATTACATTTTCAGGTTTACTTAAAGTTTATTTTCAGTTCAGATAAACTCAAAAATGGAAAATTATGACTTGAGAATCAAAAAGCAAGTCACTATATATTACACTTAAAAGGTAGTGAACTAATCTATTTTAAATACTTATTTGTAAGTTGTGTAATTTTATATATCTGACATATTATATATCCACACAGCTTAATGTATAAAGTGTACTGTACTCAGTAATACATAGCCATTTTCCAGTCAAACTGACAGAGAACAGCTGGTGGCACCACAAACGTACAGCTTTTTGGGAAGTAGAGGGTTTCTGAGTGTGAAATCAGAAGTAAATCAATTTCCAAAGATTGCCTCTTGTGCCTTCTATTCATTTTCCATTTTTAGGACATTCTTTAGGAAGTGACCTAAAAATGTCTTATCTGAACCTTATTAGATTACGTTGAAGACCTCTGAAGGCAAAGAAAATAATAATCCTTTTGGACAATTTACTCCTCTATTGAAGACAGTGAAGCGCCATTCATTCTTATTCATCAAGAAAGATGGCAAAGAAAACAAAGTTTTAATGCAAACTATATTATTGTTTAATTTCTGAAGAATAACAACGTAAAGATACTTCACAAAACATAAACCCAAACCAGATTTTTTTCAGATATGCACTGTGAAATGTTAAAACAGAGGACAATTTTTAAAAGATAGTGAAGTAGATGCATAGTCAAACATTAGCAAATTTAAAAGAGATATTAGTGAGCCTAAAATTTAATGTCAGCCAGAACATGAGTTACTTCTTTCAGTATAGAAGAGTTATTCCTGTTAGAGCTGTACTTTAGTCAAGTATCTTGCATATTGTAACAGAAATATGCATATAAACTGGAGTGTTTTATAACAGAAATAAGAGAAGGGCTCTTCTAAAGTTCCTTCATCAAACACCCTTAATTTAAATTCAGTTTACCCAGTGTTGGCATAAAAGCCATTTGTACACAGATATGTACGGTACTATGCAGTAACACAGAAGGAAGGCACTTCAGGGATAGACTCGACTAGTAAGTAAAAATACCCCACAAAAACAGACCACATTTTGAAAACATATGCAACTGTTGACATTTAAACTGTCTCTATATTAGACATCTTGTCCAACATAAAATTTTGAAGTTTGGAGTCTACAGATGCTCAATTATAATTTATTTCATGTGCACAATATTGAAGAACACAAAGCAAAAAAAACCAAAAAACAATCTACCCCAGGGACACTAATGAACACAAAAGCCTAGGCCAATGTTATTTCAGAAAAACAAGCAACAAACAAGTAACATTCATATATGATCAATTCTCATGCTCCAGGAAAACACAAATAAATTGAGACCAACGTATTTAATGTTTCCTAATTACAATAGCTCAGACAGTAGGTACCCATTTGATTCTAATCAAACATCCATATATTTTTTTATTTAATTTAGCAATACCATCTTTCTCATGAACAGCGCTTCCCGGTTTAAGAAAAAGCTCAGCTCTCTAATTACATCTACTTACATGAAAAATTGGGAACCATTGGTATGTTTCCCTCGGTTTGCCATTGACAAAAGGAACGCTCTGTCATGTTTGAGAACAAAGTTTTCATCTGTTTGAAGAAAAAAAAAATGTTAGTCATTTTCCCCCATAAATGAATACAAGTATAATTTTCTTAGCAGCACATGGACAGTACAACGAGAAATTCTTCTTCTGCTCACTAAGGAAACACTTAAAAAAAAAAAGAAATCTATGCAAAATCTCTCAGAAATTAAGAACGGAGACAGATTTATATTTGTTAAGTCAGAAATATCAAGTAAAGAACACAGGAGTTTGCTATTTTTTTAAAAAGTCAACGGCTTTAGAAACAGTCTGAAGCATATTGTTAAGAATAAATGTATTTTAAATGTTATGTTATTGTCTTTAAAACATCTTGAACTCATCATACACTTCCAACAACTTAAACCCAACAATGTCTCCTGAAAGAAAGCCACTTTGATAACAGATTCTCCCTCTTCAATCCTAAAACATGGCTGAACATATTCAATGCTATCATTTACACACCATGCTGAATATTACTTAGGTAGGAAGACACAGTTAAACAACCTTTTCCCTGCCACTGTGTTAACTAGTGCACTACATCAACCTGTGGAACCCAAACTTGAAGTTTCGAAATCCGAAAGGAAATTAATTTAATAGTGACACTTGCATGCGAGGAGTAAAACATGTCCTCCTCTTCAACCCAACTGTAAAAGACAGATTAGAGGTTGAAAAATATATGAATCAAGTAAAGAGGACCCATAGTTGTGCAATCAAAATACTTTCAATCAGCAAAATGAAATAACTACACAACTAATTTACTACAGACAAAATCATATAAGACTTAAGATTGTACCATTAATATTTAAAAGTGCAGACAAATATACAGTACCAGATTTTTAGCACTTACCAATCCAGTGTATTCTTTAGAAACAAGAACTGAACTTTTTAGAGTAGGTATCTGTTCATATAGCCGCTTCTGATTAACAACTGTAATATTCTGACATCTAACTATGCTTCCTTATAACATATTAAAGAAACTTCACAGCATGCACCTAACTACAAAGAATTGCTCACAGCACACAATACATGAAACACCCAACAGCTTATGTACAGGCTTGTGTCAAGACTGGAATAGCACAATAACTTCCTATTCTTTACTTTTAAAAATTATACTGTACCTTGTCTCCTAAAAGCATTGATTACCATTACAAACTCTTCACACTTTTCTTTCCAAAAAAGCTTTAGAAAGAAAGTGAATGGTTTACATTTATCTACTCTATGCAAGCAAATAAATAACTTGCACAGAGTATAAAATACAGCCACATATTTTTAGAAACCAATACTAAATATACAAACCTCGGAGAGAAAAAATGGACAGTGTTTTTAAAGAAATAAGAACTGTTTTGAACTGGGAATAATTCCAAGTATTTATTCTCCAAACAATTAATTTTCCCTCAAAAACGTTAGATACAGAATTCTCCACGTCTCCAAGCAATACAGATATCCATCCACAAACTGATACATTATCAGTTGTCCATATATTTACTAGGGAGGGTGCAAGGGAACAGAGTTTGAATTTGTGTTACTGAGCTTGTGTCTCTTACCTTTTCATTTTGCAAAAGACCACATTCTCTATAAACAAAAGAATATGTTGACAGTTTTAGGCAGGAAGATAGGAGTTTTCATGAATAAAGTTGCCTAACCTCCATGCTGAAAGTCATGTTTAACCAGTAAAGTTAGCCTTAATTAATTTTGTCAGTTAACATTAAATATCTCAATAAATGTATCTGAAATCCATGCATATAAAAATAATTGTCATGCAACATTAGTTTCATGCAAAAGATGACCTATAAGTAGACCTTTCCACATTAAATATCTTGGGAATCAAAACTTCTTTTATCTCAGAAATGAAGCAACAGACCATAAAGACATATTAGCTCTTACCTTTAAAATATCCACCATAAATAGATTCACCTCCTTTTCCATTACCTATGTAGTAAAAGCATGAATTAAAATTTATCAGAAGATTTTAAGTTTGCTTTAAAAACAATTTTAAAAATAGTAAGTGACAATTATTTTAAAGGGTACTATTTGTAAATACAGTAAACCCTCGATTTTGCGGACCTGGATTTAAGGGACTTCGGATTTAAGGGACTTCGGATTTAAGGGACTTCGGATTTAAGGGACAAAATTTCCGGTCCGTATGTCATATGTGAAAATTAACACCCTGTTAATTTTAAAATGCTTTTAACCAAGTTTTGCTTATAATTAAATTAACAGGTTATTTTTTGTTATTAATTCACTGTTACAGTAGACCCCCGATTATCTGGGCGCTGGTTAACCGGGCTGCGGATTAACCGGGCTGTCTAAACGGGTCAGTAGGGGAAGCCCCAAAGCGGCGGCGGGCTCAGCCTTAGCCTGCCGCTGCTTTGGGGCTTCTCCCACTGGCCCCTTATGAGCTGGGGTCTGAGCCTGCTTCCAGCCTGGGTGTAGGAAACCCAGGCTGGCAGTGGGCTGAGACCCGGGCTGGCAGTCACCTGCGGGGAAGCCCAAAGCGGCAGCAGGCTGAGTGGTGAGCCCGCCGCCACTTTGGGCTCTCTCCCCAGGCTCCTGCCACTTGCCCCACTCAGCTCCCGCTGACAGCCTGGGTGTGGGAAGCCCAGGCTGGCAGCGGGAGCTCAGACCCCGGCTAGCAGGAGCCTGCGGGGAAACTCTAAAGCGGCAGCCAGCTGAGCGCTCAGACTGCTGCCGCTTTGGGCTTTCCCTCCAGGCTCCTGCCAGCCGGGGTCTCAGCTCCTGCTGCCAGCCTGGGCTTCCTACACCCAGGCTGGCAGGAAGTTGAGACCCCGGCTGGCAAGGATCCACCGGGGGAAAACCCCAAAGCAGTGGCAGGCTGACTGTTCAACCCGCCGCCGCTTTGGGCTCTCTCCCCAGTCTCCTGCCAGCCGGGATCCTGCTGCCTGCCCCAGTCTGCACCCAGGCTGTCAGCAGGAGCTGAGTGAGGCAGGTGGCAGGAACCTGGGGAGAGAGCCCAAAGTGGTGGCGGGCTCAGCATTCAGCCTGCTGCCGCTTTGGGCTTTCCCCCCAGGTGACTGCCAGACCGGGTCTCAGCCCCTGCCAGCAGGGGTTTCCTACACCCAGGCTGGAAGCAGGCTGAGACCCCAGCTCATAAGGGGCCAGTGGGAGAAGCCCCAAAGCAGTGGCAGGCCAAGGCTGAGCCCGCCGCCGCTTTGGGGGTTCCCCTACTGACCCGTTTAGACATCCCGGTTAATCCGCAGCCTGGTTAACACGCGCCCGGATAATCGGGAGTCTACTGTATAGAAAACTTTTCTGTGAAATTAAACTTTTCATACATACTTAATTTTAATTACACAAACGTGTTTACATAAGTAAAAACAGGTAAACTAACTAATTTGTCAATTTTTTAACATACGCATTCGGAAAACCTACTTTATTATATAATGGACTTTCGGCTTTAATGGACACCCCCTCGCCCGAATTAGTCCGTTATATCGAGGTTTTACTGTAATATGAATTAAAGGGATACTCTCAAGTGTCAAATACCCAACATTTAGATTTTGAACAAAAGTTTTATAAAGTCTAACATGAAGAGTTTCTTTTAATTTCATGAAATATTTATGTTTGGCTTTAAATATTCCCCTATAAAGTCTGCAATCCAGATCTTTGCACCAGTGATGTAGTTCACAGTCCAGTAAAGCTTGCCCTGAGGAAGAAGGGGACTGGAAAAACTAAAGCAAGGCTCCAAAGCGGTGGTGAGCAACCTGCGGCTCATCAGGGTAATCCGTTGGCAGGCCACGAGATACTGACCACCTGCAGGCATGGCTGCCTACAGCTCCCAGGAGCCACAGTTCGCTGTTCCCGGCCAATGGGAGCTGTGGGAAATGATACAGGCTGCAGAGACATGCTGGCCGCCACTTCCCACAGCTCCAACTGACTGGGAACAGCGAACCGTGGCCACTGGGAGCTGAGGGCAGCTGTGCCTGCGGACAGTCAGTGTAAACAAACTGTCTCTCAGCCCACCAGTGGATTGCCCTGACGGGCCGCATGTGGCCTATAGGCCGCAGGTTGCCCACCACTGCTCCAAAGGCTACTCCTCTCCCTTAGCACTTATTGACCTCCAAACAGGAGGAAACAGGAAAAAATAGCTACAGGTACCAGAGAAGAGAGTTAACAAATAAGGCTGACAGCTTTCCATGTCTACAGAAATCCAGCTGTGGCTCAGATGCCACAGAAGTGAAAAAGTAGCTACTAGTTCTTGCAAAGCAACCCCCCTCTATATCTGTTCCCTAGTTTCTTCCTTGGTACAACGTACCTGCAGAGGCAGCCTTTTACCAGATGAGAGAGTTCAATCTGCAATGCCAGTAAGTAAGAGTGCAGCGGTAAAGAAAAATCCACTTTGGGGAGGGCAAACATTTTAGGGAAGGGCTGAGGGAGGGACACTAAGTTTTATGCATCGGGGAAAAATAAGTAGAACAAGTTCTTGACACTTTGAATTTGCATTTGGAGGCTCATTCAATAAGTATTTTCAATGCACCTATCACCATTGTACTTATTCACAATATTGTACCAGCACAAAAGAATCAGAGTTAACATTACACACTGTGGGCAATGCTAGTAAAGTGCAACAAGGAAAATATTTAAAGTAAATTAGATTTAAGGTGTTTTCTTTAACCAACAAAAGACAGTGTTAGCAACGCAAGCAAGGAAATCCGTGTTTTAAAACTATATATGTTTAACATCGAACAAGAACATTATAGAACCTCAGTATCAAAAAATACCTAAAGGGATTCTTATGGTATTTTAGAGACTCCCTCCAGAATATGTGCAATTTGAAATGTAATCTTAATAATAATAAGAATGAAAAATAATGTAATATTTGGCTTTAATAGCTACAAAGTATAAAAACATTTAAGGAATTTTGTCAGTAATTTTAACTTTGTAAATGAAAACTGCAATTAAATCTCTTAGCACATAGAAAGAATTTTCTGTTTTACCTTCACTGAAGTCTCCACCCTGAATCATGAAGTTTTTAACCACACGATGGAAAGTAGAGCCTTTGTAACACAGCTTTTTTCCAGTTGTTTTTCCAATTCCTTTTTCACCTGGTAAAAGAAAATGTAAAAAATAACCACCACCAATTTATTTGCTAAAAAAGTCAAATTACTGCCCAAACCCTTAAACAGGGATATATTTTTCTGGGAAATTTGGAGCTTAAGAGAAGCAATCAAAGCGGGGAACATAAGACAGCCTCATACAGATAAAGAAAAAGGGATGAAACCCCAGATACTAGGACAGTGCAGATAGCATCTGGTCACAGCAAAGACAGTGCACCAAAAAGAGTATTTTTAGGAGGCTGGCCCAGGAGGACAGCAGCTGTGAGCACTGCTGCAGACAGGAACTATCTGCAAAGAGGTGATCATCTCCAGAGAGTTCAGAACTGCATTTGTAACGAAGAAAGGCAGTCTAGGCAAAGCAGCTACAGAAGGCAGTTCAAGCAAGTACTGCTGCATTGGGCCCCTGCTGTAAAATGAGGCCTCCTCCCAGCACCCTGCAAAATGACAACAGGGCAGCAGAAACTCTCCTCTTGCAGTTCAAGGACCCCCGGGAAAGAAACTGTAGGATGAATCCAGCCAGAGTCTGAAGCCTGCATAGCAACTGCAGAAAGCAGGGACCCATGGACACTGATGTTAAACTGCTTTCTGCGGCTCTTTCTGAACATTCTTTTCCTTTGCAGATTCCCTGTTTGCTCCAGTTCCCTCCCAACTGCCTTCCTCCTGGTCTCCAACCCCCTAATCTCCTCCTATCATAATCTCAAAGAATTCAATCACCAACACAAAAAAAAATAATTGCAGAACAAATATGATTGGCAGTAGCCAATGTATTGCTCACTCTGTTTGTATATTTGATCCCTTTTCACTTACCCTTTGTCTGCCTTGTTTGGTCTCACTATAAGATATTCAAGGCAGGGACTGCCACTTATTCTGTTTGTACAGTGTCTAGCATAATGAGTCCCTATTCTCAGTTGGCCCCAATGCACTACCATAAACATGATGATGATGATTAATTAAATAATAAATAATAATAATAATAAATAATACATGGGGCATCTCTATGGATGGCTCAAAAAATTTAAGTTTTAAAGCTATCAGTTCCCCACTGGGCCATAGGCTGGAAGAATGAACCCAACAGGAACAGAGATGAATATTTTTGAAGAAAACAATTTTCTGAGAGGAAAACTATACTCTAATCTTTTACAGTAAATCCTGGATTAGAATAATCATGCCCTACCAAAGACCAAAAAGTGTGAAAAGTAATGGATAAATATTAAAATTAAAGGCTGTGTTCCAATTTCCCCACCACCGCTGGATAGGCAATTTTGGCCCTCCCCTAAAGCATTTAACACTTCTAGATAACAATTGGGGTTTCTGGAGAACGTGCTAACCTCTAATATTAATAACAATGCTGGAGTTTCCCTACTGAGACAGCATGCAAAGATGTTCCACTGAGGGAAAAAACCTGGTCAACAAATAGGTGTGCGTCGTTACGACTCAACTCCATGCTCTGAAATAAATTTGTCTAATGGAAGCAAGTAAGTCTTCAAAAAGAAACTGTGTCTCTGGTTAACTAATCAGCTGTCTATTTAATTCCAAAACAAAAAAGAAAGGCAACTGAATCCAATTGTGTGAATGAAAAGATCTACACTGCCAGACAAATGAATACTCTTCTTGGTTAAAAAAAAGCAGTTAAGTGCACAGTAATCAGAAAAAGCCAGAGGACTGCAACTTTACTGCTTACATAGGACAAGCTGCACACCCAATGAGACAGCAGCATATTACACTGCTTCCTGTGATATGTATATGCATTGGGAGGGGGCACCAGAGAGATTTCTCTGTCTGCAGCACCAAATGGATACACTTGGGCCTGATTTTCTTTTCATAGTAGTTGAAATTGGGCTTTCACTGACCAGGGTTATGCCGACGATGCCTAGAACATTCCCTATCATTTCAAAATTGATCTGATGTGCAGCACCACAACCCTCCACGCCATGTCACTGGTAAGGAGTCAGCAGAATTGTATGTTACAGGCAGGTGGTGGGAGGGGCAGGAACACAGTCTCTATCCCTGAACCCGAATGCCCTATCCTTAACCTTGTAGATCTCCATCCACAGGACAACCTCAAAGCACTGTATAGGGCTGAGGAAATTCACTTTCCTGCCCCTTTGGGCTAAGAAGAGAGAAAGGAAATTAAGTGTCATAACAGTCAGTTACTGACATTTTGATCCCCTCATACTCCCCCATGTCCCCACTACTCAGATTTGTAACCTCCATGTTGCCTTTTACCCATACACACATTCCCACCCCAAACATCCTGGTTGAAGCATCTTTGTTCTCCATCATAAATACAATCCCAACAAATCATGACAGTTGTGCTTATGTAGGTCAAGCTGTATACCCAACAATAAAGAACAGCCTATTAAGCTGCTTTCGGTGATGTGTGTAGCGGGGAGTGACAGAAATTTCTGTCTGCAGCATCATATGGTCATTCTGTGGGCCTGACTAGTGAAATCAGGCTTTTCCAACTGTCACCAAACTCAGAGTCCTGCCCATTGATGCCTACAACATTCCCTGAAATTTTAGAATTGATTGGATGCAGTGTTCAAAAGTCATCACATTGTATACACAGAAGAACATGCCCTTGAGTGGAGAACGGGGTCTCACTTTACTTAGCCAATAGGCCATATAGATAAGCATAATGTTAGCGAGAAAAAAGCTGTCAATTAATGTTAAAACACTGTCTTAAAATCTTCTTAGGAGGTTTATGTATTCAAATATGTGAAAATTATCTATATATTTCACGCAGTGGGATGAGATTTCAGAATATACCCTTTGTCAATTGCTCCACTCAAGTCAGCTTTTAAACCCTCAAAAGCTGGAGCAGGAGAATATGCAGTCTCATTTAAACAGCAATGAGTTACTGAAAATGAGTAATTAATCTATGCTGCCACTGCCACCATAACATAAATGTGAGTAATTGCTACATTGCTAGTGCTCTGATCTCTATTTTCAGCTGTCAGACCCATGCATAACCTTTTTTATAGTCCCTAATCCATTCTCTGGTACCAAACCCTCACAAACCTTCATTCCCTAACGAGCACCAGGCAATAACTCACCTGCAATCTCCCCTACCAGTATACTACTCTGAATGTCCTTGAAACGTCTAAAAACTCACTTGTTCCACAAAACCTACTGGCGATAATCCACTGTCTGTTCTCTATATAGTATGCAGTTATGCATTTGGATTCTTAAGTTTTGGGGGCTGGAATTGTGCTCTTTGGTTATGGTATTCTGTACATTACACATGACCAGACCAATTACAGTGCTGTAGTTAATACTAAGAAAAAACTGTGATGATAATTAACAATAAATGATTGATAACAATGGGAAAAAATTACTTACCTGAACATAAGCAAAGAAAGTTTTTGCAAGTCTTTGGACATACATCTGAGAACAGCTGAAACATAATTCGACCAACTGGAAGAAAATATAAGTACATGGTGTTAGGAAGATTTCAGTTTGCCAATTGTTTGTCATAATAAACAAGCATGATTTTTATTTACCATTTCACTGAAAATGTATTTTAACAAGTAGATTGAGAACTGAGCAAGTTCTGAAAATGTAGTAATAAAATAAGTGGCTGGGAAGAGAACAGTGACTGGAACAATTTACCTGAAATAAAAATTAAATAACTTCACCATATTTAATTTATGAAAAATCCTAATCACTTAATAGTGGCTTGAAATTAAGAAATAAAGGTCAAATTATACCTACAATAAATATTTCATCTAGTCTATAACAACTGTTTTGAAACACGACACCTAAATTGCTTTATGCCTTAGATAAATATTTTCAGTATCACAGGGGCTTGCTTTTTAAGGCAGCACACTTTGTACAAGGATGGATACATTTGAAGCTGTCAGCGTGTAAACGCTATTTATATTTCATTATCACCAGAGGCCTCAACTAGATCAGGGCCCCACTGCATGAACTGTTGTACAGATGTAAAATCACAATCTCTGGCCCAAAAAATTGAGTGCAACTCCTGCCCGACTGGTTTGAGACAGCTTTTCTCTTTATGCAAAGAGAGTTGCACAACTCCCATTAGCAATAATGGAAGAATCATGGAAACAGAATAGTGCTGGAAGAGACCTCAAGAGGTCATCTCGTCCAGTGTTTCTCAACAACCAGTCTGTGGAGCAGCACCGGTCCATGCAAGCTTCCTTGCTAGTCCCTGAGATTTCCCTGACAGTTTAGGAAGGCAGCAAGCTGGTCTGTGGTTACCCTGTTTCCCCGAAAGTAAGACATCCCCCGAAAAGAAGACGTACTTCCAGTTTTGCCTCTCGCTGTAATATAATGTAATGTAATTTTGGGAGCAAAAATGAATATAAGACACTGTCTTATTTTCGGGGAAACACGGTATCAAAAAGGTTGAGATCTAGTCCATCCCCCTGTTCACGCACAAGCCAGTCACACACATTCTTAGAATTAGGGCTCAGAAGAAGTGGTACTTATGTTACCCTATAACATTAATTTATCTAGGCACATATTAATATGTTCAAAGGCAGAAAAGAATTTTAAAAAGAAGTTTTCATATTTCATTTTGTATATTCCAAACTACCTGAAAGTACAATCTTATATATTCCAAGCTACCTGAAACTACAACTACAAACGTTTATGAACAGTATAGTGAAACACACAACTTGCAAAACAAAATTGGCTTGATAGACTTATAGCTTGTGAAATAAAAACCACAAAAACTAAATCATTGTCATATGTTACACCGATCTTTTGTGATAACCTATTAAAGAGTACCCTCTAGTGGTATAAAACATTAACACTTCAACACTGACCTTAAAAGCAGCAAAAGATTGTGTTGCTCCAAGTTTGCTGAAAAGCTACTATGCAATTAGTTCTACTGTCCTACCATGAAAAAAGGTCTCTTGAAATTGAGACTGAAGTTATTTTATGTCTAGGAATATTTTCAGATAACTTCCTTTTTAAGAAATTCATCGAGTTTTAATTTTGATTCTCTAAAAATATATGTAATTACCAGAATGACTTCCCAATCATCTACAGGTTTGGAAAATCAGGAAATTCTCTTAGTGTGGGCAAAAAGGTTCATCCAGGACAGATTAAATGCCGCACCTCCCTCCCTTCTCCCATCAGCAGTCAAGGAAGAGAGAAGGGTGGGGAAAAAAAGAATGAGCTCACAGTTCAACAGAATTCCCCCCACCCCCATTTGCTTGACGTTTCCTCCACAGGTTCAGAAACTGCTCTTGAACCTGGTTAAGCATCCTTTTTTTGGCATTAACCTTAGCTAGAATGTATCTAGCAATTTTTATTAACATTAGTTAAACAAACTATTTTGCTTAGTTAAGAACATGGTAAAAATGATATGTAACATTTACTGGTTAGTTTAATCTTAACCATCATTATGAAGTTCTTATTTTTAATTCCACATCCTTCGTGAGAACGGTCTCCCTTTCCTCATCATGACAAGGACCAAGGAGATGTGTAAAAGAATTTGTTTAACACATTAAACTGTGGAACTCATTATCAAAAGACATCACTGAGGTCAAGAGTTTAAATGGATCTGAAAAAAAACCAACATTCATAGTACATTTGATAGTATAAATAAAATATTTCTAGAAGAGAGAAATGTTCAGAAAAATACTTCCTATGGAGGTAAATTATTCCATAATTGTCCACAACAGCATTTCCCCCCCATCTTGAATCATCTGGTACTGACCACGGTTAGAAACAAGATACTGAAGTAGATGGACTATTGTCTGATGTGGTGTGGGAATTCTATGAATATTAGAGCTCAAAATTGAGAATTTATAATAGAAAAGACTACTCATCCTCATAGTACCACTACAATATATGTTAATGGCTCTAACTACTGTATATCCCAAATTTTGAACATTTTTCTTCATCAGCTTCCAGTATTACATCATGATTTTACTTTGTTTAGAATACCTACATTCAGAGCTGTAGCTCTTCATAGTTGTAGACAGATATTAAAAAGGACTTAAATAACTAAAGATAGAAAAAAACAACCAGTTTTGTTTGTAGCAACATGGATGTAAATGGTACCTAGCAAGGAAACAGTTTCATTCAAGCAGCATTTCAAACACACAGGCAAAAACAAATATTGCACATTTCCACTACCAGATAAAATGTTAAGATGCTCTTAAATGTTGAAGTAAAAAAAAATATTATTGGGACAGAGTTAAGAGTGAGGGTCAGTTACTTGCATGATATGGGTATAATTAAAAGACACATGTGGGAAGAATTGATACATAAATAAGTCTCCTCTTTAAATAAGCCGTGTTCTAAGAGCTAAAAGTCATGATTTTGGGCATAGTGTAACAAAGCCTTCTATTTATTTGAATGGAACTTTAAAACGCATCTGTCATCTGATTTAAGTGTCCTGCCACAAATTAAAAATTAATTTCTTAAAACAAATAGTCTCACCTCCATCCACAACACTGACCAAACAAAACAGCCCACTTTTCCCATAAACACAATTCTCCCTGTAGCTCCCCCAAAGCCAGTGAAAATAGCTGGGTATAGTAACAGGATGAAGTCGGCTTGAAACAGCTAGGATAGGCAATTGTAATGCAAGGGTATCTGCTTCAGGACTCCCTGAGTATGTCTACATTGCAATCAAATACTCACAGCAGAGCCATGGCTGGTCCAGGTCTCCTAACTTGGGCTTTTGGGGCTCAGGCTGTGGAGCTAAAAACTTCAGGTTTGGGCTGAAGTCTGGTCTCTGAAACCCCGCGAGGAGGAGGGTCCCAGAGTCCAGGCTTCAGCTCAAGAGGGAATGTTGACACTTCAATGTTTAGCCCCGCAGCCCAAGCGCCTAAGTCAGCAGGTTCTTGGTACTGCACGTTTTTTATTGCTGTGTAGACATATACCCTGAGGCCAGAAAGAGAGCTGGGGGAAGGGCAAGCACCTTCTCTGCACTTCCAAGAATTCTACATTAATACTGGGAGATGGAAGAAAGACATGCAAAACTTTCCTTATCCTGACAGTAACCCATTGAGGTTCACCAGCTAATGACTCAAGGAGTCAGAACTAGAGGAGGGCATCGTTGAGGGATATCGTGAAGAGCACAGATAGCAGTGGTGTGGAAATGGTCTCAACCAGCAAACTAAAGGAGACTCAACAAGAATAGAGCTGGCAGCAGTATTTTTAACACCCTCCTGTACTGTGAGGTCAACTTCAACAGTGTGTGCCAGCATCTCTGTCCACACTGTCACACAAACGACTGAGTCTGGAATGACTGAGGCTCAACTGTTGCCTATCCCTGCAAAGCTAAGGAGTTTCTAGAACATTATTTAGAACTGCAAAACTCTCTAATGTAGGTAATGCTAAATGTGTCTTTGATGTCAAGACCACAAACCAATCCCATGGATGTAGAGCTACTATAGTTGAGGCTGTCATAATATTCAATTTGCATTTTCAGATAAATTATTGAGAGCTCTCCAGATTAGGACAGTGCCCTCCAGTTCTCTTACGGATAAGAATATAACAAAAGCATAACTCCCTTCTTCAATGCTTCTGAAGGATCATTTCTGTTGTAGAAGTTTCAATTTGTTCCCTAGCAGATTCTTTGACAGAGATCCTTGAAAAAAAGATGAGGAAGACTTTGTAGCACCTTAAAGACTAACCAGTTTATTTCAGCATAAGCTTTCATGGGCTATAGCCCACTTCATCAGATGCATATCCGATGAAGTGGGCTATATCCCACGAAAGCTTATGCTGAAATAAACTGGTTAGTCTCTAAGGTGCTACAAAGTCTTCTTCGTTTTATTTACAGATACAGACTAACACGGCTGCTAATCTTAAACTTGAAATAAAGAGTGCATATTAATCTGGTGGTATGCAGTGGAACTGTATAGAATAGCCTCTCTCAATGATTTCAATTACCTATTTATCAGAGATTGTACTAATCCATAATACAGTAGGACCTCAGTTATCAAACCCCCCATAAGACAGCTCTGTGTTAAATGAACAACCAGCACACCCAGGTCCAGAAGTGGATGATCTCTTCTGTAACCACTAGATGGCATTGCAGCCTCGCACCTTTCCCATTCTGCGGATTATCTGAATATTTGATGATCTGATCTGGCCTGGTCTCAATTAGATTTCGATACTGCAGAACTCCATTTATCCAGTCAAGACAAAGGGGGGCAGATGGAGAAAGAACACAGAGAAAAATGTAGTGGTTGGTTCAAGGCTTTCAAGTGCATTTTCAAAGGGTTTGTTTGGAGATGGCTCTACAGTCACAAAAAACGACAACCTGTAGGTCTGTCTGCTGAATTTCAATTTTGCCTTCTGAATTCTTTTCTGACAATCCAGTGCTGGAGAAAGCTGAAATGACCTATGGTAAATAAAGGGTGCTCTTCTTTTAGAGAATTGTTTATACAGGTCCACACATTTCAAAGTTGACCACCGTGGTGTCCCTTGCTTTCTCCCAAGTCTCACCGTCCACTTCAGCCTGCGTGTCCAATGACTAACTGATGTGCACCAGTCTGTCAGCTTATTTTATGATGATAGCTCCAGAATAAACAGCTATGTGTCTGATGCAATGTAAGCTTCTCTTGGAAGAATGCCTCACTGCCTTCTGACCTTCCAGACATTATCTCCTTTACCTCTTCGTGTAGTTCCACCAGAACAGCCTGACAGATTGCCACACAACAAAAAAATGGTAACTGAATATGGCTTTCACTGTAGAAGATCTTTCCTGACACTACTGTAGCCTGTGGAAGTTTTGATCTTGTTTTTTTCATTTGCCAGGGACATCAGAAGAAAACGAGTCTGGGTGTTGAGGATTGGATTCCTCCCTTCCTTCCCCTGCCCCACCCCTCCCCACCCCAAGAGAAGGACTTGCTATAACAAGTGGGATGCACAGGTGTTATCCATAAACCCTTGTTAGGATCCATAAGGACTGCATTGAAAGGTGGGGTGTCACGTTACTGGAATAATTTGGTACCATATAGATCATTGGGGTACCAAATATTATGTGAAGGGGGTCATAACAGGTATCTATGACCATATGTGTATATCTATTTTGGAACTGAAGTTATGGATATTGGATAAAAGGTGCCTGTACTTCAAACGTTGGCTTGGCTCCTGGGTGAAATCTCAGACAGGCTGGTGCTAACTCGAGCCCATTAAAGGGCCATCAACTGCACAATGAACTTTGTCCACACCCAAGGAGAGGAGCCTCCCCAGGCATGGGACATGCCTGGGCAAAAACTGAATCATTGAGAGTCTGGTAATTGGACCATGTGGCTGTGAACCTTCAGTTTGCAACCAGACTCTGCATAAGGAGGAGGAGGGTCTTCGCCCACAGGAGGAAGTCTATAAAGCCTGGAAGAACGTCCTCCATTTTGTCTTCTACCTCCAGCCTGCAGCCTGTCTTGCTTCCAGCTCTGAATGGACTTTGCTACACAGGTGAACTCTGGACTAAGGTGCTGACCCATCCCTAAATGGGATGCTTTCTAAAGACTTTGATTTAAACCTGCAGTTATTCTACCTTTGCTGCAAGTCTGAACCAAGAGATGTGCCATTACTGCATGTAATTGATTTCTTTTAACCACTCCTAACCCTCACCTATACTTTTTTCCTTGCATAATAAACCTTTAGATTTTAGATTCTAAAGGATTGGCAACAGCGTGATTTGTGGGAAGATCTGATTTGTATATTGACCTGAGTCTGGGGCCTGATTCTTTGGAATTGGGGAGAACCGTTTTCTTTATTTGGGGTATTGGTTTTCATAACCATTGATCCCCAGGACAGGTGGTTGGTGGTGGTGATACTGGGAAGCTGGAGTGTCTAAGGGAATTGCTTGTGTGACTTGTGGTTAGCCAGTGGGGCGAAACCAAAGTATTTTCTGTTTGGCTGGTTTGGTTTGCCTTAGTGTGGAAAACCCCCAGCTTTGGGCTGTAGTTGCCCCTTTGGAAGCAAGCTGTCCTGATCTGACACTCACAGTTGGATCCCACCAGGAACAGCACCGTCACACGGGGTCAGTCTGCTGGTTGATGAAGTTTCAAGATCTTAAACTAATGAGCCTTTCCTTCAACTGTGGATAGTTCGAAATCCAGTGGATCTCATGAGCAGATCTTAGAAGGATTTAAATCTGCCATGATTGACATTGATGTCATCTCCAGCATAACGCCCTTTAGAGAAGCAGCAGCATTAAGATTACGATCTACAACCCTGTTCTTAGGACAATTTCTTTGCCTATGGTTTCTGAACGCATCCTCGACAAGATGCATAGGTGCTTTGGCAGGTTTGGAAGCTGACCGTACAATTGCTGATGCAGCATCCAGAAAGATACTCAAGAGCAATTATCTGTTTCTGCACTGATTCTTAGGTTGCTACTTTACAACTACAAGTGCCATAAAGAGACAAGTGACTCATAAAGAACAGCCTCCCCATAAGGATAAGAAAGGAACAAATGATCCCAACTCAGAAGACCAAGAAAAGTAGGGATTTAAACCAAATTATAGAGGGTTATATTGAAGTTTTCTATGCCAAAGGTGGAATCAAAGATCTAAACTGAAGTAGAGTAGACCAAATTCTAATAATTTCCAAGTAAATCTGTGGCACTGCCCTAGATGGGGTTGTAATTTGAATGGGCTTTTTCCTGCGTGTACTGAAAATGTTGTTTGAGATGAGGAGAGGGTAGAGTCCTGGGATTTAGACACCTAACTCCTTTTGTGAAGGTAGCCCTGGGAGTCATATAGACACAGGTGAGTTTGCTCATAGTACATCTTTTTGATGTTCAAGGATAAGCATGACCTAATGCAATGTACAGTGACAATGTAAAAGGCTCTCCTCCACGTAAAACAGGATGAATAGTAGCATAGTTTATCTAAATATATAGCTTATTCTGATTGTGCATCATGCAGTTTTGCATACATCTAGGTATCCAATGGGAGGTGGATGGGAGTCCTCAGCATTTATTTGTTTGCTAACATATCATACAAGTTACACAGGTTTTATCACTTGTCAATGTGGGGAAAAAAAGCCCTCACCAATGCAGGCAAATAAGTGAGTCAGACAAGGATCTTACAGCAACCTTCACAGCTAGGACAATAAAAATAAATGCACACACAATTATTGGTATGAATTTAACAAGTGAAAATTGTATGTGATATCTGTTTGATAGCCAATAAACTTCGCTTTTATCTTTCTCTGAAACAGGAAGGAACCCATTTTAAACGTAGAGTCCACAGCCATATATAAGGCTCTCTCTCTCGCAAAGTAGGTAAGAAAAAATGTTAGTGTCCTCAATTTTCCTAGGCCTATCAACTTTCTCAAGTGCTCCTCCTTCTTTCTGACTAAATCGACACCCCAAAAACATATTTAACTTCTCTTCCCATTATAAAGATTAAATCACCCAGTTAGAGAACAGAAAACATGCCACATGACTTTGGTGACTAACCACAGAGTTTGAAAAGCAAATTATGGATATTGAAGGATTATTTACTATAAACAGTTTGTGAACAATATATAAACCTATCTGAACAAGGAAAAATAAGTTAGCTAAATATGAACTGTTTACAAATAAATCTGCAGTGAATATTTCAGCCAGCTTTTGTTAAATGGTCTTTCAGAGCTTTCACTTTCACAGCATACCTACAGCACAATGGGGGTCATTGTCCATCACTAGGGCTCCTAGGTGCTACAGAAATACAAATACATAGGAAAGAATGTTGAGAATCTAGTGGCTTTTGATGAAGTGGATTTTAGCCCATGAAAGCTTATGCCCAAATAAATGTGTTAGTCTCTAAGGTGCCACAAGTACTCCTTGTTCTTTCTCCTAGTGAACTCCCTCATCCAATCTGAGCTGCAATATCCCTGTTAACCCACATTTCAAAACCTTCTTGGACCAAACAGAGTACTGGGAAAATTACAGCACACTATATTTCCTTTAATAGGAGGTTCATAATAAAGTATAGGCTTCTAATGTCAAGACAGTTGCATACAACCTTTGCAGAACTGTGTAATGATGGCAGCCTACCAGAAACCTGAGGGGAACACACAAATTTGAAGTTGTTTAAATTATTTAATAAAAAAGCCATGCGTGATCACATATCCCTCAGAGTGTGAAATTCATGGGAATGAAAGTTTAACCAAACATTTTAAATTGCAATAAAAGTGAAAGGATGTCTACTCTTTTTTTTTAAACACAGTAAGTTATTTTATTAAGAGAAATGAATAGCTTTGTTATTTAAATTATTTAAAAACTTGTATCTCCCTCTGGTCAGGCATTTAAGGGAAGAGTGTCATAAAAGCAACACTTGAATAATTATCCTTATCTCCTTTCTTGCCCAGCATTCTCTGAAGCAACCTAAAGCCTCACAAATCTTCTTCCTTCCACAGCACTAACCCCACCCCCATGAAGGCTTCTGTCTTCTGCACTGCCCGCAAATGTAAATATATTTGAGTACTACCGGAAGGTGATTAGGACTGTCAAAAATTACTCTTTTTCTGAATAACTTAGGTGGGAGACTATAGGAATCAATCTTCCCCAGGCCCGTGTTTCTGCTTAAACCTCTGATTAATTTGGTGCCTTCAGTTCGCTGTGCTCCTATCCACAATTTGCTTTAGGCTTTATTTCAAATTGCTATGGTTTTTCACTGAATACTAACAGTGAACATAGCTCTATATAAAACATGCTTGCCCCAAAGATTTATCAAGTCAATTCACAAAAGAGACCGCCCCATCCCATCTCTTTCATACTATACTATGAGTGAATAAATGAAGAGAAAACACACGGGAGAGAGACTGAGAGAAGAGAGAGCATTAAAAATGAAAGGTTCAAGAATAGCAGCCGTGTTAGTCTGTATCCGTAAAGAAAGTGAGGAATACTTGTAGCAACCAGTTTATTTCATCATAAGCTTTCGTGGACTATAGCCCACTTCATCAGATGCACTGAATGGAACACAAGTAAGATGCATTTATACACATAGAAAGAAGAAAAAAAAAAGTTGTACATTTAGCATACCAATTCTAAGAGGCTGATAAATCTGGATGGGCCATTATCAGCAGGAGAAAAAAGTATCCATTTCGAAAGGTATCTGTGTCTGCACTAGATAGCAAGTGTTGAAGATAAATTAACTCGGGAAATACAATCAATCTTCAACACTTGCTATCTAGTGCAGACACAGATATCCATTTCAAAAGGTATTTTTTTCTCCTGCTGATAATGGCCCATCCAGATTTAATCAGCCTCTTAGAATTGGTATGCTAAATGTACAACTTTTTTTCCCCTTCTTTTTGTGTGTATAAATGCATCTTACTTCTGTTCCATTCTATGCATCCGATGAAGTGGGCTATAGTCAACGAAAGCTTATGCTGAAATAAACGGGTTAGTCTATAAGGTACTACAAGTATTCCTTGCTTTCTTTAAAAATGAAAGTTCAGTAGAATTTAAGGTAAAGAGCAGGAGTGAGACAGAGCAAATAAGAATAGCAAATACAGTATGTTTTCTGGAGGATGAAAGGATTGTGGTCATAAGCCCAAACTTAATACTTATTCAGCTTTAAATTCACCACTCAGGGGAAAAAATAAATCAGAGGAAACATTGCTCTGCCCTGCCATACAAGTTACTGAAACCTGTAAGTTAGTGTATAAAAAGAAAAAGCACACACACACTCCTATCCAGAGCGTTACAAACCTTTGATATGTTTAAAACACAATCTAGAACACCACAAAGTGAAATGGTGTTATTCAACCATACATGTGCTGCTATACCAGACTATATGGGAAAACAGGTAGGGCAGGGGTGGGGAACCTTTTTTCTGCCAAGGGCCATTTGGACATTTATAATGTCATTCGCGGGCTGCTCTCCTCCCTCCCTCCCCCCCCACCCCCAGAAGCCCAGGCTGGCAACGGGAGCTGAGACCCCAGCTGGCAAGGGGCCAGCGGGGGAAACCCCAAAGCAGTGGCAGGCGGAGTGCTTAGCCCTGTACTGCTTTGGGGTTTCCCCCGCTGGCCCCTTGCCAGCCGGGGTCCTGCTGCCTGCCCCAGTCAGCTCCCGCTATCAGCCTGGGTGTAGGCCAGGGGGTCATCTTCCTTTACCCCCGCCCAGCCTCCCCCCCCCCATCTAACCGCCTTCCCTCCCCCACCCCTGCCTGGCCCATCCCACCGAACCTAACCTCCTCCCCCTTCCCAACCCAGCCTCCTGCCCCCATGCCTGACCCGCCCAGCTCAGCCTCCCCCCCACCAAACCTCCTTCCCTCCCGCACCCACGCCTCACCCACCCCATCCAGCCTAGTCTCCTGCCCCCTTGCCTGCCCCCCCCAGCCTGACCTCCCCCCTCACCGCCCCCTTGCCTGCCCCCAGCCCAGCCTCCCCCCCCCAAAGCCCCCTTGCCTGCCCCCCAGCCCAGCCTCCCCCCTTGACCGGCTGCTCCCCGCGGCTCCCCCAGGCGCTTCCCGGCCCCTACCTTCAGCGCGGAGCCGCCCCCGCCTGGCGGCCCACGCGCGTCTTCTATCCCCGCCCCCAGGCGCTTCAGCGCAGGGCCTCCCAGGGGGAGGCAGGTGGGCTGGGCTCTCCAGTCTTTGCTTCCCCGCTGAGGAAAGCCTGGGGGGCTCGCGCCCGCGGAGAACAAGCGATACTCGCAGGGGGAGCACATGTCAAGCCGGGCTGCGTCCAGACTCCCCACCAAGGCGGGGCTGAGTCATACCCCGGCAGCTTCAGCGCGGGGCTGCCCCTGCCTGGCGGCCCACGCGCGTCTTCTGCCCCGCCCCTAGGCGCTTCAGCGCGGGGGCGGCGGTGGCCCCCACGCGTCTTCTGCCCCCGCCCCCAGGCTCTTCAGCGCAGAGCCGCCCCCGCCAGGCGGCCCGCACGCGTCTTCTCCCCACGCCCCAGTGCCTGACTCAGCCCCGGCCTGCCGCGGGCCGGATGGAATGACTTGGCCGTATAAGGCCCGCGGGCCGGAGCTTCCCCACCCCTGAGGTAGGGCAACTAGTCTGTCCCTATAAATACATATTTTCCATTTATAGAATGGATTAATATCCAACCTTTCTCCATTTGCACCAGCAATATAAGAAAATCTCTAAGAGAGGGGCAGCAGTTTAGCCCTCCCTTAGCTTGTCAGCCACTGAAGGCACATTGGCAGTCTACGTCCTCTTGTGGATGCAAACACATGCCTGAGGAAGGGACCAGAAAGAAAACAAGAGACAAGTGGAGTTGGGAGCAGAAGATTGAACAAGGTAGGGGAGATTAGGGGAAGAGATCAAAAACGGAACACATAGGATGAGGTCCAAAATAAAATCCCAGGTTAGGAGAAATGAAGAGGGAAGAGAACTGAAAATCAATAAGCAAAGATTTTGGAAGGAAATTGCATCGTGTTTCTTTCTATTGCAAATCCATTTAACTAACATATTTAGACTGGAAACCAAAGATACAGTTTTGTAACCTTTCCCCCAAGTTCTGAATTTGATTTTTTGAATGCTCCCATCCTATGGCAAGGGTGAATTTAAAGCTGTGGAGAATTGTGACTTTTGTAGTACAACTGAAGCTCTGTTTTCGATTTCTGTTCAGAAACGGAGTGTAGAAAATGTACACCAGTGTGAACTCATAACAGTTCAGCTGTGAGTTATGTTGCAGTGAGCTTATTCTTGTAACAAGCTCTCAAAAACAGTTAATCTTTGCTCCTGAAGATTTTATAGAAGAGTGAAAGCAAGCCAAATGGCTTCAATATACACCTGAATATAGCAGAAATCTGGAAGTATAAACAGAGAAACTTTTATTTCAGTGATACTTCTAAACTTAAAGGCTTTTAGACAAATGGAGACAGAAAATGAAAGTAAAAGGAGCCATCGCCCATTAAACAGTTTATTTTGGGGGGGGGGGTGTTTGGGCAGTGAACAGTAGTAATGCAACATTTAAACAGCACTTTACAAATTCAAAGTGCTTTACAAAAATTAATCTTCATTACAGCGAGGTAGACACAAATTCTACCACTTACAGATTAGGAAATTGAGACAGACAGTGGAAACTGTGCAGCCACTCACATAGCATAACTGGGACTAGAACTCAGACTTCCCAATACTGGCAGACCATACTGCTTCTCATAGGGAACTATGCGCTAAGTATGGAAGAGATGTTTTAGACCATCCACTAGCGGGTCCTTAAAGGTAAGTGATAAGTGCCTTTAAGAACTGTAACAAATAAAGCTCCATCATCTTGCCAAATCCCCTCATCAGTTTTATTCATTTTTTATAGTTTGTTTTGCTCGTACAAACAATCTTGAAGATACAAAAAAACACATAATGCTATATTTGTATTTATTTCAACCAGTTAGCACTTATACTATACAGTCCTTTTCACCTTCACTGAGCATTTATTAACCCTGCCAAACCCTTGTAGGGAAAAACCTGGTTAAAGAAAAATTCCACAGTACTATGAAAGACATTCCAAACACAACATCAAATTGCAAAGAATATTAAACTACTGGAAATATTAAGTATTTTAAGTACAGTTGATCAAACCCACAAGAAACATGCTGATTGCTTAAATCAATGGTAAGAACCTATCCAATATCAAAAGCAGAAAACTGAGCAAACAAACAAATAAATAAATAAATAAATAGTTGTCACACAGAACCCCAAATCTTACCTGGTTCCCGATTTATTTCTATATCAAAGAAGCACTGAGGCCGGTCCTGCGCCCCCATGGCAGGAGGAAGCTCCAGCCCCGCTCCTCCTCACCACCTTGACACAGAAGAGAACAGAATAAATCAGGAGACATGCAGCACATCTTAAGATCCCACCCTAGTGAGGGACCATATCCTATTCTAGTCAGGTCCCTGTATTATAGTCCCCAAACTAAGCCAAGGTTCCCTCCTACCCCAAGAAGGGATGGAAACAACAACACTATCATTTCCAATCCTGGAAACAACAGCCCCCCCACAACTCCCATCCTTCAAAAGCAGCCAATAATGACTTGTGTTTTAACGAGATGAGACTAAATGAAATAAAGGTTTATTATTATTAATAATGATGAGTATCTCTCACTGACAAGTAGGAAGTGAAGTGGGCCCTTGCCCTCTAACCCACCCCAAGGAACCGGAATGGAAGAACAAACACCTTTTTGACACTGGAAATTTGGAGCAAAGAATGTAAACGCCTGCCCTCAAATCATTCAGAGTTGAAGGCAAGTTTGAAAAACCTGCTCTACTTTGGTACAAATATTGCAAACAATGGGTGAGAACTCTGCTTACTGTCCCTTGCTTGGGAATTTGGGGTGGGGAAGCGAGGAATCTGGATACACAGGGATGCTAAGTCCGTCACTGCTGCTCCTCCTACTTTAGGGGGAATTTGGGTGTGGGGGGGGGTTTAGGATCTTTGCTTATCCCCCACTCTTTTGGTGAATTTGGAAGGAGAGTTAAACTCCTACCCTGCAGCTCCCTTTTGGGGAAATTTAGGGAGGGGAGTTAAGATCATTCTCTGCTGCCCCCCACTGTGTAGTAGCTAGGATGGAGAGTTAGGTCCCTTTCACACACACCTTTTAGGGGAACTTGAGAGGAGTGAGCCCCTTGCCTTGCTGTCCCCCCTTATACGAATGTGTGTGGAGCTTGGGGAAGACACTGCCCCACTTGGGAATGTTGGAGGGTTTGGGGAGGAGGGGGGACTTTTCTGCTGCCTCCCCCTTACAGGAATGCAGGGATGTGCATAGAGAAGGGGAAGAAGGGGCACACACACCCAATAACTGTCAGTGGCACTGAACCTCTCCAGCCCAGTGGTTGTGGTGGCAGCCTGGGCTGCTGGGAGGAGAGCTTCAAGGCAATCTCACTCCTCCCCACCCCCACTGAAGTTTCCCCCCTTTCATGCATGACTGACAGGCCAGACGAGTGGGACTAGACCTCTCTGGCCTCTTCCTTATCCCTAGGGACTACACCCCATCACAAGGGGGTTAAAATAATTTCTTGCTGCTCCTATGTTGTGGGAATTGGACTGAGAGTCTTCCACACACACACCCTTCAGGGGGATGTAGGAGGGAGTGCCCTGTCTTACTGCCCCTCCCCCCTTATAGGAACACACGGAGCTAGGGGAAGAGGCTACCTCCTATGGGAATGTATCATTGGGAGAGGGGGTAGCATTTTCCTAACACCTTTTCCATAGAGGAAGACAGAGGATGAGAAAGAACCCCGCCCTCCCTCTCTGTGGAGACTGGAGGGGTGACCCCCCCAACTCTGGAAATTGGGGGTGGCCCTGTGGGAGCTAACAGGCCTCCCCACACTGGGAATTAGGGGGTGATGCTGTAGTAACTAATAGGCCTTCCGTCCTCCCCACTGGGAAAAGGGGAATAACCCCGTGGGAACCAGCTGGCTGACATTAACTGGCTGGCTCCCCTCAGCATCGCGGGCACGGCGCGCGCGCGCCCTAGCGGTGAGGCGCGCCCCCCTCCCAGAACGGATTCCACACTGTAATCCCGCGAGAACACGCCCGTCTCGGGTTTGCCGCCCTGCCCATGATGTGGCAGTCGGGGGGGGGGGGGGCAATGAAGGGAGGGGGGGCTGGGAGACACCCCCCCCCCCCGCAGCTCGTTTTCCGCCTGTACGAATACCCGGCCGGACATCGCTCCAAATGAGCGCCCCCGCCCCGGGCAGGGCCCCTCCCACCACTATTGTGAACCAGGACGAGCGCCTCTCCGGGGGGGGGGGGGGGGGGGTTGGAGCCCTGACCCACCTGAGCGAACGGGGGAGGGTAGCAGACACCGCTTGGTCAAGGGGGACGGGGGGGGGGTGCGAAGACCCTCGACTCCTGCCCCCACTTCACTGGGAGCAGCGGGCAAGTCTGGGGATCCCGCTCCCACTCTGGTGCAGACCTTGTGGAGGAAGAGCGGGGGATCCGGCTCTTGCCCCCGCCTCCTTCCCCAGGAACTGGGGTGTGTGTGCTCCTGGCCTGCTGCCCCCCTCGACCTTTGGGGAAGTTGGGGGGGGGGGGCAGGCCACGAGTGCATCCCCTCACCCCATCCCCCAGCGCTTCCCTACTGCTCCCTCTAGGGGAAGCAAGCGTCAGATCCTTTCCTGCTGCCTCCCCTTGGGGGGAGCCTGGCTGGAGGCGGGACCCGGGCTCACCCCCCTGAGGGGAATCTGGGGGCCTTGCTGCCCCCCCCCAACAGGAACATGTGTGGAGCTGGAGAAGATACCACCCCAGTACCAATGGGGGGGCAATTTCCTGCTGCCTCCCCCTTACAAGAAGGGGGGTGAGGACCCCTCAGCGGTGACTAGAAGGGGGACCCGCGTGGGAATTAATGCCCCCCCCAGCAATTAGGGGGTGACCCCGTGGGAACCAGTAGCCCCCCCCCCCCATTGGAGGGAATTAGCAGCAGCTGCGTCCTTACCTGGCAGCGCCGTCGCTTTGTTTCCCTTCCCCCCCCCCCCCCGAGTGAGGAGCCACAGCCGGAGCCACCGGCCCCAAACGTCATTAACGGGCTGACTCCCCTCCCCTTGCCTCTCCCGCGCGTGCCCGTCCCCACCCGTCGTCACAGGCACGGCGCTCGCCGCCGCGCCCGGGGCCAGAGGGAAGCTCGCGCTTTGCCCCGGGGCCCCGCCCCCTCGCGCGCTCGCGAGCGCGCCTCTGCCCAACGGTCGCTCGCGCGCCTGTGAGGAGCAGTAAAGGGCGGTGGCTGGGGCAGGTTTCACAAGCGCCCCTCCCCCGCAGCCCCTTCTAGTGCCTGGCCTCACCTTGTGCTTCTCACGTACAAACACAATCCCTTCCCCCCCCCCTTTTGGGTGGGGGTTTATGATCTTATCCTCTGCTCCCTCCTTCCCCCCTTTGTGGACATTTGGATGTGTTGGGGGGAGGGTTGTAATAGTCTTCCCTGTTGCCCCTCCTTTGTGGGAGCTAGGATGGAGAGGCAGGACCCTGCCGCACACCCAGGATGGGCACTTGGGGGGAGTGATCACCCTGCTGCCGCCTTACCGCAAGGTGCAGGGTGTGACCCCATCCTCCCCCTCGGTGGTGGCTGGAAGGGTGCATCACCCCCACTGGGTGGCAGGCCATCCTCCCCTTGCCCATTGGGTGGGGATAGCAATAGCTGCGATCTTACCTGGCAGCTCCCTTCCGCCCCCCTTAAGCAGCCCCAAAACATCAGTAACTGCATGATGGATCAGCAAAGCAGGGACTGCAACTCCCCTTAGCTAAGGAGGGTCTGTGTTTCCCACCAGCCCCTTTCCCATCCCTTTCCCTGGCGAAGTAAAGGGAAAGGTAAGGTCCTGAACCCAGGCACAGCTAGGCTCTGTTGGGTGCGAGAGCCGTAGGGCCGAATGGAGTTGCAGAGAAACCCTGGGGACTGTGGACAAAACTGCATGTGGACCAGGCTGTGTGACTGCCAGACATCA
The DNA here is from genome assembly GCA_032164245.1 of Sternotherus odoratus. NCBI lineage: Eukaryota > Metazoa > Chordata > Testudines > Kinosternidae > Sternotherus > Sternotherus odoratus. The sequence goes on along the minus strand of JAVMKO010000002.1, from coordinate 217,810,309 downwards.
CAGCCAGGTACAGGTTGGTGTGGGGCTTATGGGGGAGCAGCAGCAGCTTGGCAGGGAGGCACTGCAAAGGGTCCAAAGTAGAGATATTAAAGCCTGGCTTGGAAACCCACAGATGTTGAATAGAGACTGGACTGGCAGGCTTTAGGCCTGGAGAGCCCTGTCTCCCTTGGGCTGGCCTGAGCCCAGGCCAGAATTGTTCTTGCTCAATTTAAACTGTAGCTGTTTAAACCTCTGCAGCTAGGGTATCTGCAACATTCCGTGTCCTGCCACCCCTGGTAAAAACTTTTCCTTCAGCCATGTGTCTGAGTGATTATTGGGGTCCACGAGGGCTAGTGTCTGCAAGACCAAGCTGCTGAACTACTTGCAGTATTTGCCTCCAAGATTCAGTACACTCTGTATACTACAAATACTCTAGGTGGTTGGCGTGCAGAGTAACTCCAATAGTTACAGCTGGCTGACTTGCTGTCCTTGTTGTACTTAATGTACTGCACAGGATCTTTTCAGGGGGAATAAGGCAAAATGCCACATTTATTAGTAATACATGTAATAATCAACACTATCATATGCATATGATATATATATCACACTCGTACACACACAAACACATTCCATCTCGTTGTTACCAACGAGTGGCTCCCCTTAACTTCACTGGCCAGGTGACTTAGATAGGGGAGGGGTGGAGCTGGGCTTCTGCTGATCCGGATCGATGCTCTGATGTTGACAAGACAAAACCCGGGGTCTTCTGCAAGATACCTCACTTTTATAGCTGCTTCCCTCTTAGGCAAATCTGTCCAAGATTCAAAATCTGGGACTGTGTCCGTTGGTCCTTTGTGCTGCTTCTCTCTGGGTGTTGTCCCAATGCTGCAAAGAGGGTGTTCCCAAAGGAAGGTGCTGGCTGCTAACCCCCAAGACCATCAATATGTCTGCTCTTCCTTAGTCAGTCCACTTGACAAGTTTGATTGTCCTTGGTCTGGCTCCCATCCCCTCTACAACTGTTGCAGCTATTTGGAGGTGCCTGCCTTCCATGCCTTCCTCATTCACACCTCATTCATTCAACAGGGCAATTGATTACAAAGTGTGTGTGTGGGGGGGGAAGATCTCATTCGCAAAAAGACATTTTTCTTTTACCTTAATTATACTACCTTAGGAGCTATAACATATTACCAAGGTTCACTACAAAGTGTCTAAGACAAGGTTTTATGAAAAGGCACAAGTCATATAAAAGGTTATATGAAAAGGCACAAGTCATATAAAAGTTATACAAAAATGCATAGTGCAGAGATTTATCTACATCCTCTTAGCATTCCCATGCAACCCTGCACTGCTAGGCTCATTCCCTCCCCCTTTGGCTCAGCCTTCCCTCATGGGCAGTGCGCTACTGTGCCCAGCAGCCCTGCCCATGAGACACATGTACATATAGGGCTGGTCTTCACTACCGGGGGGGATCGACGGCAGATACGCAACTTCAGCTACGTGAATCATGTAGCTGAAGTTTGCGTATCTGCAGCTGACTTACCTGCCCTCCTCACGGCAGCGGCAGTCGGCAGCGCACTCCCCCGTCGACTCCAGCTTGCGCCTCCCAGCAAGCTGGAGTTCCGGAGTAGACGGGGGGCGCCGCGAGCGATCAATTTCTCGCATCTTCACCAGATGCGAGAAATCGATCGCTACCCGCCGATGCGGCGGGTAGTGAAGACCAGCCCATAGACAGAGTAAAGCCTGTGCTTTGCCTCCCCACTCCAGGCCAAGGGTCACTCCTGTGTCCCCAGCTATTACTGCTCTGTTTCAATTCACACTAATGGTGGGGAGGGGAAGAGGAGTGTGATGTTCCCCTCTGGTTGTATCTGGATCGGTGATCTGCTAGATCACTCCAATCCTTGACTCTCTTACCTTGCTTTGCTGTGAGAATCCCCACTCTTGGGCTGTTCATGTCACTACCTCTGACATGGAAGCTGCTTCCAGCTACTTGCAACTGAATGACACTAGCCAAGATTTCCAATCCCAGACACAACCCTAGGAAACTCCATCTTGCAGTGTCCAGTTATGCCCGTTGGACACTGCACGTTTATATGAGTTTGTCAATTCAACAAATAAATTGATATGCTCCAGGCTTGTTATCCCCAGGGGAGTCTCTGCCATGCTTCAAACCAAATGCACTGCTTCAGGTCGAACAAACAAACAAGTGTATTAACTATGAAAGATAGATTCTAAGTGATTGTAAGTCAAAACATAAGTCAGATTTGGTCAAAGGAAATAAAACAAAACACATTCTAAGCTGATCTTAACACTTTCAATCTTCTTACAAACTTAGATACTTCTCACCACAGGCTGGCTGGTTGCTCTTTGGTCAGGCTCTCCCCTTTGATCAGTGCTTCAGTAGCTTGGTGTGGTGTCTGTAGATGGAGGTGGAAGAGAGAAAAACCCAGAATGCTGCATACTGTTTTTGTTACAAACTCTTCCAGTCTAATGTTCCAGCCACATTGGGTTCTCAGGAAGAGGCCTGGAAAAATCTGGCTGGAAATCTGGCATGCCATGAGAAGGCAGGAAATCACCAGACACATTCCATAGGTTGAAAGAGCTCGAGATGAGACTAAGGTTAAAGGCCACCATACATTATCAGCATCAAGAGAAGATTGAATCAGTGTCTCTTTACAGGCAAAATGTTCTGAAAAGGCTCATTGGCATTGGGAGAATGCTTGCTACTCAGAACCAAGCACCATGTGGCACTTCAGATCAGCCGTATGTGCCAAACAATGGAAACTTCCTTAAATTGTGGAGCTGATGGCTGAGTTTGATGCTGTATTCCAGGAGCATCTAAGAAGAGTCACCACCCAAGAAATATACACACACCACTACCTTGGAAAAACAATTCAAAATGAAATCATACAGTTACTGGCAACAAATGTCAAACAGAAGATTGTGGCAGATCTGATATTACTCTGTTATTCTGGACTGAACACCTGACATCAGCCATACGGAACAAATGACCTTACTGATGCATTTTGTAACAGCAACAGAACCTAGTGAAAATGTCCCTGAATGGTGACTGTCAGAGAGCATTTTCTAGAATGTATTGACATTCATGATACTACAGGAGCTGGTATGACAAATGTGCTTCTTAAAATGCTGGAAGATACGGGAATTGCGATAGCTGACATGAGAGGTCAGGGCTAAAATAATGGTGCCAACATGAGAGGAAAGAACAGAGGAGTTCAGACACTGATCCGAGAGTTAACCCCTCAAGCTTTTTTTGTCCCATGCAGTTCTCATTCGTTGAAGCTGGTGGTCAATGATGCATCATCAGCTTCTAGTGAGGCTGCTGAATTTTTTAATGTATTTTTCTCTACATCAACTCATCCATGGTAATTTTTGAAGCAACATCTGGGAACATCCTCTCTGACACTGAAACCACTGAGTGCCACATGATGGGAAAGTCAAGTGGAGACGATAAAGCCTATCAAACAACAGATTGGGAAGATAAATGATGCCATAGTTGCCATTATGGAGGATAATGCTATGACAGGAAGTGTTCATGGGAGAGCAGTGGCAGAGGGAAATGGAATCACCAGAAACATACATAACTTCAAATTTCTGTGTGGCTTAGTGTTGTGGCATAATATATTGTTTGAAATAAATTTTGTAAACAAGACACTCCAAGGTGTTGACCTTGATATATCTGGACCAATGGAACAACTGGACAAAGCAAAGTCCTACCTACAGTTTTGCCAATCAGATGAGAGTTTTCAAAACTTTCTGAAGAGTGCACAGATGTTGGCAGAAGCTGAAGCTATTTTCCCACCCATTCAAGAATACAAGAGTCACCGAAGAAGAAGACATTTTGATTACGAGGCACAGGATAATCCCACAAGAGACTCCAAATAACAATTCAAAGTTGAATTCTTTAACCAGGTGCTAGATTGTGCAATACAGTCAGTTGAACGTTTCATGCAGCTCAAGGAACACAGAAGTATATTTGGCATGTTGTATGATATTCCAAAACTCCTCACTATACTCGAAGAAGCCCTACACCAGCAATGCAGGGCATTAGAGACAGTGTTGACACATGATGACATGCGTGACATTGATGCGAGTGATTTAGGTGATGAACTGAAATCCCTTTCAAGATACATTTTAGCAGGAGCAACTCCAAAGGCTGTCCTGGAATATATGTGCACAAATAAGGTGACCACCCTTTTCCAAATGCTTTTGTTACTCTGCGCATACTTCTAACACTTCCTGTAACAGCTGCCAGTGAAGAACGCAGCTTCTCCAAGCTGAAGTTAATAAAAACTACACTCCACAATAACACAGGAGAGGCTGGTCGGTCTTGCAACCATCTCAATAGAGCATGGACTGGCCCAGATTGTGAACCTGCAGGAAGCAGTTCAAATCTTTGCAACCAAGAAGGCCTGGAAAGCACCACTTTGATTATTCAAACAGATTAAAAATACCAGTGTTTATTACGCAGACAAGAAAAGTTACATTTGCAGTTCAGGTGACAAAGAGTCCTGTGGCACCTTAAAGAGTAACCAAAGTATTGAAACATAAGCTTTCGTGGGCTAATACTCACTTTGTTGGATGCATGCAGTGCTGTTCAGGCGTTTGAAAGTTAAGTGTAACTTAAAATTTTTGGACAAGGCATTTTAAATTGTTAGTTCTCCTTTATTGGGGTAGGTAGAAGAGCAGTAGCATGAGAGGAATAGAACTGGAAGAAGGCAGAATTGAGCAGGGCTGGTGACAGAAATTTTGGGGCCCCCTACTCTGATCGTTTGGGCCGCCCCCAGCCCAGCCGGCGCTTCCCCCCCCAGCCCAGCTGGCGCTTCCCCCCCCAGCTGACAGCGGCTGGAGGCCCCCCCAGCCCAGCCGGCGCTCCCCCCCCAGCTGACAGCGGCTGGGGGCAGTGCGGGATCCTGCGGAAGCGCGAGCCCGGGAGCGGCGCGAGCCGCCCTTGCTGCTCCCCCCCCCCCCCCGCGCGCCCTTTCTCCCCCGGACCTGGCGGGGGAAGCCCTACCGTGCTGCGGAGCCTCCCCGCCCTCGCCCTCTTTGCAGACGGTGGTGCGCCGCTGCCGCCAGCTGGGCTCACTGCTCCTGCCGGGGACACACGCGCTCATCCGCTCCGGAGGAGAGCCGCGCTGCCTCCCCGCCCCTTCCCCGCTCTCCAGGCCCGGCGACAAGGGGGGATGACTACGGGTACTGCTGTGTACCGGGCCCCGGACTTAAGGGGGCCCCCCTAAAGTCTGGGGCCTGGTACAGCTGTACCCGTAGTACCCCCCTGTCGCCGGCCCTGGAATTGAGACCTTTCAAAGTTTTGGCCTAAGCGAGGATGCACGGGCGGGGGGGATTTGAGCTCCCAGCCTCAAGTGCCAAAAGGTTGTGGGCCGGCCCTGCATGCTGTTACCAAACTCTCATCTTCTTAGTCTCATAGTGTTTCCCTTTCAGTGTTCCCATATCAGCCTTCCAGAAAGAGCCACTTCACATTGGGAATGCTCAGAGACTAAACACAGGTATAACTATAGACTCCCATATGTATTCCATCATTTCATCTGTAGAGTGACATGCATCACAGTATCTTGAATCCTATTCTTACAGTGACCAACACCTTCTATTGCTCCCAGAAAGAAGTAACCAGTGCAAAGCTCTGAGCACTGATGAAATATGCTCACAGTAATAGCCACACCATCTTAGGAGGTGAGCTTTTGCCTTCTGCACTTGGTGACCCCCATTCAGCTGCTCTTCAAAGGTAGCACAAATGAGAGCCTATTGTAGTATCTAGCCTGGAGATCAGAACTGCTTTAAAGTCCACATTGGAAAGGCGGATTCAGAAGTCTCCTGGCAACCTTAGATAACACATATACTATGAGTGAACAATGGCAAGATGGAAACAAAAAGATATTTTAGAAATCAGAAATAAAATTGTGACAGAATTTATTGGATTTCGGTTATTTACAGAAGGCGTTATGGCCTTCGTCGCTATTTCTAAGCATCCCACTAAACAAAAAATCAGATTCTTTCACCTTGACTCATGTTTAGTGATATATTACTATGCACCGTTGTCCCACTGGGGATTCAATTGTTGTGTACTTTCACAGGTTTGTAAGACCATTGGGACTACAGTAAAACCTCGATATAACGGACTAATTTGGGCAAGGGGGTGTCCGTTAAAGCCGAAAGTCCGTTATATAATAAAGTAGGTTTTCCGAATGTGTATGTTAAAAAATTGACAAATTAGTTAGTTTACCTGTTTTTACTTATGTAGACATGTTTGTGTAATTAATATTAAGTATGTATGAAAAGTTTAATTTCACAGAAAATTTTTCTATACAGTAGACTCTCGATTATCCGGGATGATCGGGAAAACCTTAATCCCGGTTAATAAAATCCCTGATAATCACACGTCTACTGGAGGGGGGGGGGGAGAGGTTCGCTGGCTGCCCTGGGGGTGGGGGTTGGATGGTGGTGGTCCCACCACCTGCCCCAGTCAGCTCCCCTGCTAGCCTGGGTGTAGGAAGCCTGCCGCCGCTTTGGGGTTTTCCCCCCAGGCTCCTGCCAGCCGGGGTTTCTGTTCCCGCTGCCAGCCTGGGTTCCCTACACCCAGGCTGGCAGCAGGAGCTGACTGGGGGAGGCGGCAGGAGCCTGGGGAGAGAGCCCAAAGAGGCGGCGCGCTGAGCACTCAGCCTGCCTCCGCTTTGGGATTTCCCCCCAGGCTCCTGCCAGCCGGGGTTTCGGTTCCCGCTGCCAGCCTGGGTTCCCTACACCCAGGCTGGCAGCGGGAGCTGACTGGGGGAGGCGGCAGGAGCCTGGGGAGAGAGCCCAAAGAGGCGGCGCGCTGAGCACTCAGCCTGCCTCCGCTTTGGGATTTCCCCCCAGGCTCCTGCCAGCCGGGGTCTCAGCCCGCTGCCAGTCTGGGCTTCCTACACGCAGGCTGGCAGCAAGTTGAGACCCCGGCTGGCAAGGGGCCAGCGGGGGAAACCCCAAAGAAGTGGCAGGCTGAGCGCTCAGCCCGCCGCCACTTTGGGGTTTCCCCCCACTGGCCCCTTGCCAGCAGGGGTCCTGTCTCCTGCCCCAGTCTGCTCCCACTGTCAGCCTGGGTTCCCTGCACCCAGGCTGTCAGCGGGAGCTGAGTGGGGCAGGTGGCAGGAGCCTGGGGAGAGAGCCCAAAGCGGCGGCGGGCTCAGCACTCAACCTGCTGCCGCTTTGGGCTTTCTCCCCCAGGCTCCTGCCAGATGGGGTCTCAGCCCGCTGCCAGCCTGGGTTTCCTACACCCAGGCTGGAAGGAGGCTGAGACCCCAGCTCATAAGGGGCCAGTGGGAGAAGCCCCAAAGCAGTGGCAGGCTAAGGCTGAGCCTGCCGCCGCTTTGGGGCTTCCCCTACTGACCCGTTTAGACATCCCGGTTAATCCGCAGCCCAGTTAACCCGCGCCCGGATAATCAGGAGTCTACTGTAACAGTGAATTAATAACAAAAAATAACCTGTTAATTTACTTATAAGCAAATCTTGGTTAAAATCATTTTAAAATTAACAGGGTGTTAATTTTCACATATGACATACGGACCGGAAATTTTGTCCGTTAAATCCGAAGTCCGTTAAATCGAGGTCCTCAAAATCGAGGGTTTACTGTACTTGCAAACTATGATTTCACTGAACATGAGTAAATATGACAAAATCTGGCCCTAATGGATCAATTTGCCCAACAACCCCTGTGAGGTAGGGAAGCAATATTATCCCTGTATTATAGATAGAGAATTGAGATACAGAATGATTAAATACCGAACCAAGATTGGAACCCAGAGCACCTTGCTTTCTTTTCTTCATAACCGAAGTAGATCTGTACTAATGCATTTCCCCCTTCCTACATTATCTGATCTTCTAATTTTATTGGAACTTGAACTCTTGTCTAAGAGCAAACAAACAAATTAAAAACACACACATAAAAGACTTGGGAATATGCTAATTATTCTTAACGTAGGTAGCAAAGGATTTCCAGCCATTACAAAAAAACTGCAAGCCCCAGTTACTTTAATAAAGAACTAAATTAAGGAGGTCTGGTGCTCTGGGAAATGAACTCTCATAATCATATCTAGGACAGAAGCTGATAAATATGCAGCTCAGTGGAGGAAAAGATATTATATGAAGAAAAAAGCCTGCTAAGCAGTTTTGAGGCCATTCTTTTGAACCAGATCATGAAATATGTAAACCAGTTGCAAATAATTATTTTTTCATGTTATTCCAATGCTAGGTGCTACTGCAGATGCTTCTTTAGTTGAATTAGGATCTGATCCTGTGTCCACTTCAATCAGTAACAAAGCCCGGGGCCCTATTGATTTCAATGGGCACAAGGTCAGACTCCTAGAGGGGGAGGGTACACTCAGTGGTTCATCTCTACAAATAAGGCTGAATAATTGTTTCTGTTATAAATCTTGTCTTTATGTATCATAAATTCCTGAAATATTACGTTTCTGGTTGAAATTTTCCAGGTTTAGGCCCCAATCCTGCAAACACCCATGCATAAGAATAGTCACACTGGGAAATCTGCTTGAAGGTGAATTTTTTTAAGAGATTGAACAAACTTGGTTCAGCTATTTTTGAGTAAACAGAGGGTGCAAAAACGACGCTTTCCTCATTATAATACATTCCCTGCCACCATTTATTGAACAGCTGTGCAGCCAAAACAGCCGGAGTTAGAAGGTTCAAATTTGGAAGCTATTCCTCATTGCAGGAAGTGCCTTTGTTCTGGTAACCAATGGTTTAGATATGACCACAGGAGGGTAGCTAAATAGTTTTAGCTTCTGGAATTTTTTTCCATCTTTTTGGAAATTGTGTACGAAAAAGTGTTGTGTGGAATTTAAAATGAACAGCAACTTGTCAAATAGTGCTTGCTCTTAAATTTTCCATTCCAGTTAGATAACTTTACTGAATTATTTGTAGTATTACACAGACTTCTCTGAGCTTACTATACTTGTGGTTTGTTTATTGGATGCCACATAAAGATCCATGTAGAATTTGCACTTGGAGTGCTTCTGAGATACATAGGGCAGACAAGGAAATATTTGGACATTGCCTTACAATACCTGAAATGTATCTCTGTAGGGCCCAAATCACTTGTATGAGGCTGGTTCATAACTGCATATTCTGTAGCTGCTCTACACATAAAAGGCCAGATCCTCATCTGATATCAATCAAGATATCAATCAAGATGAACTAAGTCCATCTGCACCAAGTGGGGAACTGACCTAGAACTCCCAGTGAAAGTACAGAATACCAAGGAGAGAATATACTGGACAATAGGAGTAGAAGTTTCATAGCGAAATCTGAAAACTTGCATAACAAAGAAGATCAAAGCAGAATTCGTTGTGTTGCCCTTAACTGTTTAGTCATGCAAAAACAGTTTTTTAATTTCTTCTTTCTGGAATGATAATATTGCAGTGCAGAATAACTTAAAAAATCCTTTAATTAGCAAATGCTTCACTGCTGAGCAAACAAGCAGTTAAGAGCAAACAGCCAGCAGGCAGTTTATCCATTAAGCAAATTCAAAATATGAAAAGGAACTTAATTAAAAATATCCTTGTTAGCTCTTGATTTAGGAGTTCAGAATTTTAAAGGAAACTAAATGGCTTTGGGGTTGGCTCTTTCTTTCTTTAATATGGCAATTTGAAAAGCAACATTAAAAATCAACATCCAGGTTTATCATCTAATAATCTGTGGTTTCTGTTGACATGGAATGAATAAAGGCTGTCCCTCCAGACAAGGAGCTTAGAGGGCAGCAGTTCACTAGATGTTCCATGGTTTGGATGTCTTCTCCACATTGTCATATCTAACTGTCCTTTATTCGTCATTTGTGTAGTAGGTAACTGCATCAGCTACCTTCCCCTGGTTTAGCCCATTCATTGCAGCAGTTTACCAGGGTGTGGCCACTTCCAACAGCTACTTGGAGCCACAGGTGAGAGCTGGGTGTAGGTGGGGGTCAAAGTGGATGAACTAATCCCTAAGGAACATGACAGGTTCCTCCAACAGAGGTATTGCCTTTCCCTTGAATCCCCCATATACCTCATACACCATGAGGGTAGCCGATGGGTCTTTTGCCCTCAGTGAGATAGGAAAACTGCCTTTCTCTAGCATGCGAAGACTGTTCCAGTGGACTGGGTAGGGGCAATCAATTTGTGGTTCAATGGCCATGTAGTTGGTTCAGCAACGTGCTGTGGTGTGTGTAGAGCATGACAAGGCATGGAAGATGTCTTGGTCACCCAATGCAGCCATAACGATTCTTCATGCCACTGGAATCTGACTTCCACAGCCGAGAGAGCGTGCAATGGTTTTCCCACTCAAAAATTTCCCGCACAAGTTTTCTCACAACTCTCATCCCATTAACATCTTATCAAATCTCATCATCATCATTCTATCATCAATTCAAGTCCTGTAGCGATGGGGGCTTGGCAAAGCAACAGATGGAGATGAACTGGCATTCGTAGTCACAATCCTGCAAGTAGGCAGCCTTAGTCCATTCAGCTCTGTCCCCAGGACAGCAGAGAAGTTCGGCAGCATCCTAGATTACCGAGCAGCTCTTTTTAGGATAGCACTGCTCACCCTTTTTAAGGGAAGGGGCTAGAAAAGGTGCCCAAAACATTGCCTGCCCCATAACATCTGGCCAGACTACCATGGCTGGCAGATCATTCTACAGCAGTTGAAAAACAATAAAGAAGAAAAAATTCACTCTAGGAGCATGGAATGTCCACACCCTTATGGATGGAGGCAATGCACAAAGGCCTGAGAGAACAGCTCTTGTCTCCAGAGAACTTGCCCTTTGTAATATTGATAATGCAGCACTGAGTGAGACTAGTTTGACTGGAGAGGGTTTCATCAGTGAGCTAGGAAAAAATTACACTTTCTTTAGGAAAGAAAAAGCAGAGGATGAAGACAGGATTCATGAAGTCGGATTTGCAATAAGACCATCACTTCTGAAACAACTTCCTGACCTCTCTGTTGGCCTTAATGAATGGCTCATGAAACTCTGATTTCCCCTGAATTCTCTGGCATGTCAATATCATCAGTGCCTGTGCACCTACATTGTCCAGCACAGAGGAACGCAAGAAGCAGTTCTACTCTGACCTGGACTCCATCATCAAATCAGCCCATGCATATGACAAACTGATCCTGCTGGAAGACTTTATTGCTAGGGTTGGTAGAGACAGCAGTGACTGGAAAGGTATGATACGATGAAATGGAGTGGGAAAGATAAACAGCAATGGACTCCTCCTCTTAGGTAAATGTGTAGAACACAGTCTGCTCATCACTAACACTATCTTTAGGCAAAATTATAAATATAAAATTACATGGATGCACCCACAGTCCAGACAATGGCACTTGATCGACTATGTTATCACTCACCAACGAGACAGCTGCGATGTTGGAATTACCAGAGCTATGTTTGATACAGAATGCTGGACAGACCACAGATTGGTAAGAGCAATGCTGAACCTGCATATAGTCCCGTCACAGCACAAACGTCCCAAACTTAATAGTACAGCCTTCAACATAGCAAAGCTCAAGCACACCAACTATCAGGTGCAGTTTCAGCAGTCACTTATTGACAGGCTTTTTTCATGCCCACCAATCATTGGCAACCCAACAGAAACATGGAAGCAGTTGAAATGTGATTATTGACACAGCTAAATCAGTGCTCGGGCCAAAGAAAAGGATACACTAGGATGGTTTGATGAGAACAACAAGGACATCTCCAAAGTTCTAAGTGACAAGAAGAAAACATTTGGTGAATAGGAGAATAAACTCATTTCCATCTCAAAGAAGGATAGGTTTAAGTACCTACAGTGCAAAGCCTAGTCTGAACTATGGAGAATGCAGTTTGAGTGGTGGGAGAGAAAAGCTGCAGAAGTCCAGCACTACACAGATAAAAACAATGCAAAGATGTTCTTTGACTCTCTCAAAGCAGTGTACTGACTATGTAACTCTGCCACAGCCCTCTCGAAGTCAGCAGACGACACAACCCTCATCAAAGATAAGGAGGGAATCATACAGAGATGGTCTGAACACTTCAATAGTCTACTCAATAGACATCCACAGTCGATCAGAGTGTCCTTGATCATTTACATGAGAAACCCATCAAAGAGGATCTTGATCTTCCTCCATCAGCTGAAGAAGTTATAAAAGCCATAAAAAAATGGAACTCTGGCAAAGCATCTGGAAAGGATGATATTCCAGCAGATATAAAGGAGCAGGAGTGTATAAAGGAGCAGGCCCAGAGCTTATCGAGGTGTTTCATGACAGCTTGAGTAGCATTTGGGGGGAAGAAGAAATGCCACAAGACGTCAAAGATGCTATTATTGTATCACTGTTCAAAAATAAAGGCAGCAAAGCTGACTGTGGAAACGACAGAGGTCTTGTTCTCCTCTGTACAGCAGGCAAAATTCTAGCTTGCATTTTACTGAAAAGACTCATTGCAAACATATCTGAGGAGATTCTGCCAGAAGTGCAATGTGGTTTCAGATCAGGTCGTAGTACTATGGACATGATCTTTGTCGTAAGGCAGGTCCAGGAAAAATGTTTAGAGCAGAACATGGACCTGTATGCAGTTTTCATCGATTTGACCAAAGCTTTTGATATGGTCAACAGAGAGGGTCTATGGGTTATTTTACATAAACTGAGCTGCCCAAAAAAATTCATACAAATCATCCATCTATTCCATGATGACTTTTCTGATGCATTCAAAATCTTGGATGGAGAGAAGCAAAGCTGCATACTTGCTCCAGTACTGTTCAACTTGTTCTTTGCCTGTGTCCTCAGACATGCAACAAAGGACTTGGGATAGGAGATATGCATCCACTACCGACTCAGTGGCTCCCTCTTTGATCTTCAAAGACTCAGTGTGAAGTCTAAGACACTGATGAGATTTCTTATCAAGGCACTTTTTGCAGATGACTGCGCCTTGATGGCCCATAGGCATAGGTTTTCTGAAGCATCCCAGCTCTTTGGCCTCACCATCAATTTTGGGAAGACAGAGGTCTTGTTCCAACCAGCATCTCATTCCAATGCCCCAGTACCAGCCATCTTTATCCAAGACACACTGTTGAAAAATGTGGATTGGTTCAAGTATTTGGGCAGTACCATCTTGAGTGACGGTTCCTTCGATAAGGAAATTTCCTCCAGAATTACTAAAGCCAGCCAGGCCCTTGGCGGACTTCGAACAATTATTCTTAACTGACACAACATCTGTCTCCAGCGAATTGAAGATCTACACTGCAGTGCTTCTTACTTCTCTCCTGTATGGATCTGAGACATGGTCTTTTTATAGATGACACATTAAACAGCTTGAGCAATTTCACATGTGCTCTCTCTGCTCAGTAAAGAGCATTCATTGGCAGGATAGAGTGATCACTATTAAGGTCCTTTAGAGAGGAAACACAACAAAAAGGTTATTGATAGCACAACTTACGTGGGCCAGACACGTCATCAGAATGGAAGACCACCATCTCCTAAAATATATCTTGTATGGGGAGCTGAGTCAGGGCAAAAGAAAGAAGGGTTGTCCATATAAGTGCTTCAAAGATAATCTGAAGAGCAGTTTCCAATAGGCTGGCATCAATCTGAAAGAACTTGAGCAAATGACTCAGGAGTCACTGGCGGTCTCTGGTAAGATCAGCATGTGACAAGTTTGAGCTGGATTGACAAAATGATCTCCAGGCTGCATGTGAAAGGCACCACGGAGCTGCATCATCAAACATCATAGATACAGAATTCTCATTCCCTCAGTGCGGCTGACTGTGCATCAGGGTTTGGACTGCAGAGTCTTTGCATAGCTATATATGAGAACTGTGACAATAGCAGCAGCAGCAGCAGCCATGGACTACCAATAACTGTAGGTAATTGCAGCATCTGTATGAGGTTCTGATGTTGTTCTCTATAATCCATATCTTATATGGCTTGGTGAAGCCAGGTGGTTGGTTTATATAGGATCTGTGATCAGGTCTTGATTCTTGATCCTGCTGTTTTCCTACAGTCTCCATCTCTTGTCTTTTGATAGTTGACCTAAGATTTTAAGAGATTTGGCTGCTAACCAGACTGGACTTAAGGTGACATCATAGAGGTGGTCAGATATCTTTGTAGATGGGGACATGTGGGCTCATTATCACACAGTCATATTCTCATACTATTCCTGCTTCTCTTCTGAGAGATGGTGGCAAGATATCCACGAGGTTAGGAAGTCAAATTGTCAGTATAAACTTTATCACTCCTGTGATATTTGTCATAGTAGTGTCCAATCACATGTGGACAAGTTTAATACATATGCTACCTGCCCATACTGGCATGCAATATTCATCTACTGAGAAGATGAGGGCCAATGTGGTTGTCCACAAGGTGAGAGTATCTGCTTCTCTACTGGTCCCAGCTAATTTGTGGATAATATTGTTCCTAACCTTTAATTTTGGTGGTGGTCTTTGTTATATGTTGGCTACAAACCAACCTTTCCAAGATATTTTTGGAAATCCTCATGCCCACATCCCTAAAGAGCAATCCAGGTTTAGACCAGGACAGAGCACCTGTGATCAGGTAATTGCACTGATGACCCATACCAAAACCAGCTATTGAGGTGGGCTCAAAACAGTTGGGCTAACTAACAGCTCAGAAAGTAGTCCTCAGTGGGGAATCGTAATCAAATGAGGGTGTTTTTAGTGGAGTTCCATAGGTATTGGTACTAGGTCAAAGACTGGTGGAATGGTAAGTAATGATGAATACAGGTCAGTCATACAGAGTGATCTGAATCACTTGGTAAAATGGGCCCATTCAAATACAGTGCATTTCAATACAGCCCAGTGCAACCGTAATCATCTAGGAACAAGGAATGCTAGTCAGATCTACAGAATGGGGAACTGTATCCTGTAAAGCAGAAACCATGAAAATGAATTAGGGTTCATGGTGGACAAGCAACTGAACATGAGCTCCCAGTGTTATACTTTGACAAAAAGTGCTAATGCGATCCTTGGATGTATAAGCAGAGGATCAGGGAGTAGAAATGGGGATGTAATTTTACCTCTGTAGATGGCATGAGTGAGACTGATACTGGATTACTGCGTATCATTCTGGTGTGCACACATTTTAAAAAGGATGTTGAGAAATTAGAAACGGTACAAAAAACAGTCACAAAAACTATTCAAAGGCTGGAGAAGGTGACTTACTATGAGGCGCTTAAAGAGCTCAATCTTTAGTTCCTCAAAAAGAAGACTGAGAGGTGACTTAATGATACAACTTCATGGGAGAAAATACTGGGTACTAATGAGCTCTTTAACATAGTGGAGAAAGGCAGAACAAGAATCAGAGAGATATCCGTGTTAGTCTGGATCTGCAGAAGCGACAAGGAGTCCTGTGGCACCTTAAAGACTAACAAAAGTATTGAAGGATAAGCATTCATGGGCTAATACCCACTTAGTCAGATTCAGAACAAATTCATTTCAAATTAAAATTGTTAATTTATTTTTAATTCAAATTAAAAATAGAGCACCATTTTTTTAACAATGAGGGTGATTTGGGGTGCAGAAAGACGTAACATTGTCAACATGATCAAGTGAGAACCCTTGTTTATGTCCCTGTATAGGAACAATTTGTCTGATAATTAATCAGAAGCAGAAAATAAAATCTAAATATGAAGATGTAAGTAAGATGACTGGTATTTATTTGACACTGTCAATTCTAGATTCCAAACTACATGCAACCAACATAAGAGTCATCATCTGAAGTGTAGTCTGGGCTTCTGTGGGTTTGTTCCAACATAGTGCAATGCTAATAATGCCAAAGAAATTGTAATCAGTGCTGCCATGCTCCTGCAGCAGATTGTATTTGTTGTTATAAATGAGCAATAATTGCTTAGGCTTTTAACGTCTATTGCGAATGTACTTTTAACATCAAATTCCATTTTCTATGGCAGCAGCTGCAGCATCCTTCACTTCACTTTCTTTGAAAATGGCCTCCCTGCTATAATTTGATTAATGAGGTTTCTAATTGTAACTAGTAATTATTTTTTGCAGTATGCACATAGATCTGATTATGCTCCCACTGAAATTAATGACAAAACTCCCTTTGATTTCAGTGGGATCAGGATTTGCCACATAGGGAGCAGGACTGGACCTCTGATATTGCAAGAAAGGACTTTCAGTTTTCTTGGTATAAATCCAGGCCTACTGTAACTGAGGACCGATATTGGCCCTAACTGTGTGTTAATAACCCAAGGGTTTATCACAATCCAGGTAGTAATGAGTGGGAAAAAAAATGGCCTGGATCCTTTATTTGGCTAACTGTAATTATTTCTATAGCATCAATAAAAGAGCAAGTGACTCCAAGTATAGACACAGAGTTGTCTCTGGCTGAAGGTAACCTTTGCCGTCAGCATACAGCTTGGAAAAGGTATCCCGATTGAGTAGTGTGTCTCTGTCAGTCAAATAAAGATAAATGCTGCTATTCTGTAAAGGTGAATATAGATCAATTGGGATATTAGCAGTGTTATAGTCCCCTACAGTCAGTTTTGGTTATGCTGCTCAATGCTGGAAAACATTTATTTGGAGGTACCCACTAGTCCTTGTGAGAGGAATAATGAATAAATAGACTTTTTACTATTACCAGTAATAAATGAAGTACTAACAATGTATTAAAGAACAAACCATGTGGAAATTCAGCCATGCAGTTATTAGTGGAATCCTACTATATAGCCAGATCTGTAAAACCTAATGTCACTAGATGTTTGCCTGAATGATATAATGATGGAACATCAAGAAAAATAAATACAAATATCAGACTGTATTTATCCTGAAGGTGAATGCAATGGCTTTGTCTCTACAGTGTTTCATTTGTTGTTTATTTGATCAAGTGAACAATGTCCCAAAGCCTTAGTCACATATTCTAAGTATGTCACAATATCTTTTTGTTGTAGAGACTTCACCAACTTCTAAGTTATACAGATTTATTTTAGGAGTGGAAGACATGTTTGCTATACCAGGTCTAAGATAAATAGCTTCCCTACTTCCAAAAAATCTAACTTTAAATGAGCTAGCCTGTGATTTATTTGTAGGAGGAAGCCAGGAATATTCAGTCCCCTGGCTATTTTCCCCACATTCTTTAAACTGAGTTTGAATGTCAGTAGCCAGCATCTGTAGATCAGGCCAAACTGCATTCAGTACAAGAGAAGCAGCTTTAAAGTCATGTTTTCAGAACCAGATGTTGACATGGCTAAGTCTGATCTAAACATCCTGGCCAAAGGTTTGATCAACACTCACTGAGGTCAACTGGAGTCTTTCCATCAACTTCATTAGTCATTGGATCAGGACCATTATTCGTTCAGGTTCAGATGGTTTCCAAGTAGGACTCAGCCTCTTGGAGTTGATGAGGGACCAGATTCCCTGCTGGTGGCACACCATTGGATCAAATTCCTACTGCAGCGTAAATGAGATAAGAATATGTCTCGTAATCTCCACCTAATGCACTAAATACAATTGCTCACCCTCTAAAACAACATCCGCCTATACCTCACTTTATAGCTTCTCTTTCTGATTTATCCTACCAATTTCTTCCCACTCGCTCCTTTGCCAGAGTACTACATCAATCATTCTGCTCCTTCTAAGGCTCTCCCCCTAGGAGATTTGTCCCCCAATAGCTGCATGATGCCACTCAGTATTAGAGAAGATCTTCTGCTTCCTGGCATTTGTTGAACTGGAACTGTGGTGTGCCACAGACTCACTAAAAACTTCTCTTTGTCCCAGTTACAGCAAAATAAAGGATTAAACAAATGATTGTGCATCTTTGCAGCATCCGTAGGGAACAAACCACTCAAAGGAAGAGTGCTGAACAAGCGCACTCAGACAGGAGAACTCCAGAACGAATATGAAACCTCAGTGTGAGGCATGTGGTAATTAGGGCAGCACATGGAAAAGTCCAAGCAAAGCAAATGCTGAATTCAATGGATGTAGCCTCTTTTTCTGTTTGTGGGGTTTTCAGATTTTTTCCCATTTGATTTGTTATTTGAAATGATTTTCTGAAATTTTTCTCCCAATCAGTCTCAGTCTATATATTGCTCATGAACAGCTCACTGTGGATTTGATATCCAAACACTGAACTGGGTTGGTTAGTTTTGGCTGGAGGTACAGATCAGAGGTATTGAGTCGGTACCTTGACTGCGTGACCTTGACTCTTAGACTCGTATTTCTGGAACAAATACCGCTTGCGAGTTCAGATATCATTTTCTGACTTCACTTGCATTAGAGTAGTTCCAGACAAAGTTCCCTCTAACTTTTTACATCTATGTGTGGAATGAATTTTGTTATGTTCACGAATATGGAGGTGATGTGTGGCGGGGGTGGGGCCAAGGGGTTTGGAGTGTGGGAGGGGGCTTGTGGGCTGGGACAGAGGGTTGTGGTGCAGGCAGGTGAAGGGCTCTGGCTGGGGGTACAGGCTCTGAGGTGGGGCCAGGGATGAGGGGTTTAAGGTGGGGTGGGAATTCAGGGCTAGGGCAGAGGGTTGGGCTTTGGGTGCAGGGGGTGAGGTTTCTGGCTGGGGTTGTGGGCTCTGGGTTGGGGCCGGGGATGAGAGGCGGGTGGGGGCTCAGGGCTGGAGCAGAGGGTTGGGGTGCAGTGGGGTGAGGGCTCCAGCTGGGGGTGTAGGCTCTGGAGTGGGTATGAGGGGGTTGTCATGCAGGCTGCCCCAGGGCAGCAGCGGGGAGAGACGACTCCTCCCAGCCCTCTCTCGCCAGAGCAGCCCAGAACTGGGGCTGGGGGAGAGGCGCCTCTTCCCGCCGTGGCAGCTCCGGGGCTGGGGCTAGGGGAGAGGCACCTCTCCCTGCCACAGTCCTGCATGCCCCAACTTGCCCCCCTTCCACTCCCTACCTCTCTCCTCTCCAGGCCCCCGGGGCTGCACAGCTTCGTGGCCCTTGATAGACGTGCAGCTTAGAGGGAACTCAGGTCCCAAACACATGGGCTCTGTGCAGGAAGACTGAGGAGTCCTCCACTGCGGTTCCAGCTCACAGGAACTGTATGTTTGCATGTGCTACTGGAACTTCAGGAGTCATGTAAGTGTAGATTTGTGGCCATTTCCATGGCCCATCCCGGCCTAGTACCCACAAAGTGGCCTTCTGTTGGGTGTGGGCATGTAGAACACTTCTGTAGCCTGCAGAGGGTGTGCAGGTTCCCCAGCATGGCCACTCAACAGGCAGATCTCCCAAGCAGCTCTTACATAGAGCTTAAGTGATGGTGGAGTCTTTAGCCATGAAAATTTCACTCTCGCTGCATAGTTTCTGTTTGCTGATTCCATGAGCAGGGAAACTCATTTGCTAGAATATTTGTGGGCAACATGTGCAGGGTGCAACTCCCAGGAGCCAGTTCCTTTCATGTTGTCTTATAAACTCGTGTCTCTTTGTGCAGATGATAAAACCTGCTATAAAGCCACTCCTTTTTCCCCCAGCAAAGAAGATGGCAAACTGATTAGCATAAAACAGATGAGTCACCTGAACTCTGCATACCCTCTCCCAGTGTACACTTGCAGCACTGACAACCCCAAGTGTTTAAAACTCCTGAGCCAGACCCCAGAAAATCACGAGATTGGCTTAAAAAATCATGAAACATTAACAAGAAATGCTGGATTTTTTAAAAAAATTCCATTTCTGGTTTTGAGCATTTAGAATTCAAATGTTCAAGCTCAAGTCCAGGAATGAGCTGCGGAACCTCGTCTTCTCTCTCCCTGACAGCTGGAGCATTATCTAACTATCACAATGCTTATCTGGAAGTTGTAAAAATGACACACCTATTCCAGAAGGGTAACTGTAGCTATAAAGTGGACTGCAATTCAGTTGATCAGTCAGAGCGGCCACTGCAATTGTTAAACTAAGGCTTTTCCCTTCTAGGGACCACTTTGCTGGGAGTTGAGGGGGCTTAGTACTTGGCAGAATTGAGCTTTTAGTTTGCTGAACTGCTGTTGAAAAGACCCATGTGTATGTGACAGCCTGTGCATGTGTTTATTTCCTGCGATGCTTCAGATAAAAGCATCACACATCGATTCTTGAGTGGAGCGTAGATAAAAGGTCTCAAGAGGATTTTGTATCTTTTCACTGCATCAAATCACTTGAATGAAAGGCGCAGACTTTCTTCTACTATTTAGAGACATTCCAGCCTAGGCAGGGACTTTCTTAGCTTTAAACAAGGATGGTGCTTGTAATGAAGACCTCCAAGGAAACTCAGAAAGTGGTGTTGGTGATTCAGCAGGGGGATGCTCTTCTCAATGAGTCTCTACCGAAGCAGTGTTAGCCCAGGGGTGGGAAAACTTTTTGGCATGAGGGCCACATCGGGTTTCCAAAATTGTATGAAGGGCTGGTTAGGGGAGGTTGTGCCACCCAAAAAAGCAAGGTGTGGCCTGGTCCCTCACCCCCATCCGACCTCCCCTGCTTCTCACCCCCTGATGTCCCCCCCCCCCCGGGACTCTGCCTCACCCACCCCTCCCTGTCCCCTGGCCACCCCCCGCTGCCCCATCCAACCCCTCCTCTCATTCCTGACTGCCCCCGGGTACCCTTGCCCCCATTCAACCGCCCTGTTCCCTGCCCTGTGACCCCTATCCATACCTCTGCCCCCTGACCACCACCCAAAACTCCCCAGCCCTCTATCCAACCCCCCCGCTCCTTTCCCCCTTACCGCGCTGCCTGGAGCACCGGTGGCTGGTGGCGCTACAGCCGCACCACCCAGAGCACCAGGACAGGGAGCTGCGCCGCCTGGCTGGAGCCAGCCACACCACCACGCAGCACAGAGCACCAGGTCAGGCCGTGACTCTGCACCTGCGCTGCCCGGCAAGAGCTCGAAGCTCCACCACCCAGAGCATTGTGCTGGTGGTGCAGTGAGCTGCAGCTGTGGGGAAGGGGGAACAGTAGGGGAGGGGCCGGGGGCTAGTCTCCCGGGCCAGGAGCTCAGGGGCCAGGCCGGAGGGTCCCGCGGGCTGGATGTGGCCCACAGGCTGTAGTTTGCCCACCTCTGCGTTAGGGGGAGCTGCCAGAGGTGCCATCTTTCAGATGGGATGCACAAGTTCATGAATGGTTATGTTCGTCAAATAGTCTCAGACAGACAGGGATGCTTGCTCTGCTGTCCTTGCCAGATTCCGATTTGAGCAACAACATTCTGCCTATTAACATTCCCTCAGGAATTTTAACTGGACATATTTGTTTGTTTTTTCACTTCTAGTCCTAACGTGTTTTCTGTTGTATTACAAACGAGACTGCATTTAAGTGGCAGGCAAAGTTGTTTCTCTCCAGGTGATCTAAGTGCTAAGACCTTTCAGGAAGGAAGGTGCTAAATGAGTGTAAAATCTTATATTCTTCTTATTATACAAAGCTCTGGATAACATTTTTTTGTACTATTAGCACCGCCAGTTTCTGGAGATTAGTGGGAACAAATTGCCCTGAGTCTAGGTGGAGGAAGGTTAACATTAGAAACAGACAGCTTTCTGAAACCAAGTGAGAGATCTTTTTGGCTGTGGAGGAGACAGATAACCTCTCCACTGAATGAATGCATTTAGACATCTAACAGTGCTGAGGGAGACACTCAGATGCCTGGGAACCAAGGTCATTGCAACCTTCCTTTTAATTATTATAGTGTTACATGCTGGTACAAAGTAGCAGAAATTGTACAAACTGTACATGCTTTAGGCCTTCCAAAAAGCCAAACGAGGAAGTAATCGTAGTCAGAGAAGTGTGTAAGGAGAAAAAATACCAGCACTATAGATTTTAAGGCCAGAAGGCATCATCTGTCATGAACCAGGCTGAGGGCAGTGATGCCCAGTGGTTGGAGCAGAAGGCACCCTCCCCCTCATCTCCCCAGTTGGGGTAGGACCAGGCCTAGTGTGTCTAGCATGGTTTGGGCTAACAGAAGAAAGAAAAATCCCTGTCCTCTGGACAAAGAAGCAGAGCTTAAAAGAGTTCTAGCAATGGCTGCTGCTTTGCATCATGAAAACTGGACAAGAGCCATTTTAGGCATCTGTTTTTCACCCTGATTGTTATGACATCACTGTCCAGGTCTTTGTACAGACTGGGCCACTCCTCCCAAAGGCGTTACCTTTGCTGAGAGATGCTTCAAGGCATCTAGGAAAAACCTTGATTTTTTTCAGGGGGAAAGAATGAGACACATTCTTCATTTCTTCTAACAAGCCATAGAGATCCCTAGATGTCAGGTGACTAAAGAGTTATTCGGACTAACTCCCCCACAAAGCCTCATAAAACCGGTATTAATGCTTGTTGACTCTGATAAAGCTAACTGACATAGCATGCTTGATTTATTATATTGCAATTAACCAAGCTGGCAAAGATAAGGTAACTTATGTTTACTTAAACTGCCAGGAAAACCTGTTTGTTTTTACAATTTAAGGGCACAGAACAATGTAATTTACTGCTAAAGATAAATGACAAATGACATGATTTTTGGCTGGGAGTCAAACACCCGCAAAAGGGCCAACCAATAGAGGAACTGGATTTAGTCCTTTACCCTTAGATCAGAGGACTTTGCTGCTGTCAGATGGGGAAGAGTGTAGTTGGGTCTGTGCTGGAAAGCAACTACTTCTATATTTTACTGTTTCCTCTGTTCTCTTCCATGTAGCATTGTTCACAAACTAAGTAACTTTCTTGGAATTGGATGATCCCTGTCATGATGAATATCAACAGAAATGATGGCTGGGTCATTGTTCACATAGGACTGCATTTTTAAAACCTACTGCATACAGTGCTCAGAGCTGCTAAAATATTCCAGACAGGTGATCATGTGGGTCCTAGCATAAATGAGATACGGTAAAGGGTTAAAAATAAAAGGGTGTGCGGAGAAGTAAGCTGACTAGATTCACACCAGAAGTAAGCTGGTGTGAATCTAGTCTTAAAAAGTTAAACGGGAAGTGGAAGAACGGAAACAGGGAGCACAGAGTGTCTGGATTTGCTGTTGTTCAGGAATGAAAAAGGAGTTAGAATGAATCTTTCATGGGGGACAGAGTATCCCACATTTGCCTACTATGGATCACCTCTGAAGCATTTGGTACTGGCCACTGTTGGAGACCGGATATGGGACTATATGGATCATGAATCTCATCTAGTCTGCTAACTAGATTTTTACATTGGTCCAAGACACGTTTCACATGGTCAATGATTAGTATGTCTTTCCAAATCAGCGAGATGGCATCCCTAACTTTCTGTTGAAACAACCATCATGTAAAATGGGGAAGGAGAGGCGGAATGAGCCTGTAAGGAAACACCCTGTATCAATGGGACAAATAATTTGTCATTAAATCATCAATGAAAGAGATTCACAAAATATCCTGGATATGGACATTGCATAGGCTTTGCAACAGCGGGGTTTCAATAATTTGTGTGTTGTGACAGTTTGAGGAACAGGCAGTGCTTAATCTGTGCCAGGCCTTGCCAGGGCTGAGCCTTGGTACCTCTAGACTTGGCACTTCATACCCCTGGCATCTCTGGGCTTGCCGCATCAGTTATGAACATACAAAAATTGCTTGCGCCCTGGCACCTCTTTCATTACATGTTAAGCCCTGGGAATGGGCTCATGGAAACACAGGCAGGGTAAATCCAGAAAACAAAAAACCATATGCAGGAAGATCCAGCATATATTTCATATTAATAATTGTATTGCTTTTAATTGATCCACTGAGGCATGCTGAGTAACTGCAGAATTTATTAATTTCCCTTGCTGCATCCTGTCTAAAATTAGCCCGATCCTGTAAATGCTTATGCACCTAAGCAACTTTATTCTGTCTGTGAATAGATCCATTGACTTCAGTGGGACTACTCAAGGAAATAAAGTTAAGCAAGTTTGTAAGTGTTTGAGGCCTTAGGTTGAAAACTGTTGGGACAAGGATTGTGTCTTCCTTTGTGTTCCAGAGAGAACCTAGAAGACTTTTGGTTGCTATAAAAATAATAAAACAACAAAAAATGGCTATCTGCCAAATCCCCAGAATGTGGAAAATACACTCCTTTATTTTGTGGTTTGTTTCCAACGATGTTTGGGAAGTAATGGTGAAGGGAATATGACCAGAAACTATGATCATTTTAATACGATCCGGTACTGGCTTCAGTATTTGTGCTTGTTTGTTAGACCACAGCACTCAACAAATGTCTCCTGCATCAATGTGTGCATGTTCCCACACTTTTAATCCTTTTTCTTACAATAGCCTTAGCTCTGGGTGTCCCAGGTGGCAGCATGGGAAAGAAAGAAGGGAGTTGCACCTGTTGAAGACCGGCTCTCAACACCTGTTGATCTAGATCCTGAATTTACCCTACCTTCTCCAGGGACAGACTAGATGATCACAATGGTCTCTTCTGATCTTAGAATTTATGAATCCTCTGTCATAACTAGGAGAACATCAGCACATTATATCAAGTAGGATCTGTAATGCCCACTTTCAA
The DNA here is from genome assembly GCA_032164245.1 of Sternotherus odoratus. Taxonomy (NCBI): domain Eukaryota; kingdom Metazoa; phylum Chordata; order Testudines; family Kinosternidae; genus Sternotherus; species Sternotherus odoratus. The sequence continues at coordinate 217,785,885 of JAVMKO010000002.1, read as the reverse complement.
CATCAGGTTATTACTGAAACATGTAGAATTAGGCCCCAATTCTGCAAAGACTTACACACAGGCTTAACTTTACATTGTGAGTAGTCCTGGTGATTTGAACAGAACTATTTTCAATGCATAACATTAAGCTTGTGTGCAAATCTTTGTGGGACTGAGGCCTTACATACTTTCATATACTGGAAATTATTCATGTCTACTATCTAGCTACCTAATATACAGAAGTGATATCCATGTGATAAAGGTATTTATCACTCATCTTTGACCATCTCACCAGAACTCTACCTGTTAATCCATCTTCCAGCCACTTGTTCTAATGTTCAAAGTCCATGAGGAGCTTCAAATAGGTGCCCTTTTAAAAAAATAAACCTGCTAGAGAAGTAAGAACATAAAAGCTGCCAAAATGGGTCAGACCATGGTCCTTTTTACCCAGTATCCTGTCTTTGGCAGTGGCCAGTACCAGAGCTTTAGAGATAGTGGATAGATCAGGGCAATTTTGGAGTGATCCATTCCTGTCTTCCATTCCAGGCTTCTGGCAGTCAGTGGTTTAGGGTCACCACAAGCATGGGGTTGTGTCCCTGACCTTTTTGGCTAATAGCTGTTGATGGACTATCCTTCATTAACTTATCCAATTCTTTTTTAAAGCCAGTTATGATTTTGCTCTCCTTCTCACACGTATGGAATTTCCTCCCAAAATTACACCTGTTCAAGGACCAAGACAGGAAAGAATCAGTCCTGGGCCAGAGACAGGTGTTCCCTACCTCAAAATGTCATGCTTTCAAAGTCTAATACTTCATGACTCTGCAGGGCTAGAAATGGGGATTTTATACCATTTGTAAGGGGGAATTCCCATTTTCCTATTGGCACCCACAGCACTTGCGTCTAACCTTAGATGGAACTGAGAGAAAAGAGCCAGGGGGTCGGAATAGGGTTTACAAACTGCTGTAAAAGAGATCTATTGCATATATTTTTCTAAGGTCAGTATTGTCTTTTTGTAAATTAAAGCATGAGGGGGGAAAAGAAAGAAGATGGAAATTGGTTGCTTTCAGATTGTAAACCAGGGCTGAAGTTGGTCCGTTGGGGGTGATGTGTTTGATGTGGAAATGGGAATATCACTGCAAGGATGGTTGTCAACCAATGATTACTTGATGATTTTCTTTAACCACAGACAGTGTCTGTCAGCACTTCAATAATAATTATACCTTAGCTCAAATTCAACAACATAAGTTCATATTATTTCACAGTTTTTACTCAGTCCTCACTTGGGTAAACCTCCCAGCAGGGTACAGATACAGGGAGCTCCAGAGCACCAGCCTCTTTCATTACTCCCAGTGAGAGTCACAGTTACCCAATAGTTCTCAGGGTTTGGCCGACTGGTATTAATAAGAGTACTGCCTGAGCAAGGACTGACTTGAGTAAGGACTTTGATCCTGTCCACTGACTTTAAGAGAGTAAGATTATTTCTAATATTTTACCTTGTCATTATCAGTCAGGGAATGAAGCCACATTTATTTTTCACCATATTATGTTCACTTGTAGGGGTTATTAAATTTGCTCTCTAAATGGTCTCATGTAAGCAGTACCAATAGATGGAAGGAGGCAATTTTCATAAGCCAAAAAGGCACTAAAGACCCATCTGAAAGGGCTTGTTTTGCCATCTTCAGTGATTTTTTTTTTATTTGACACCCATGATGAATTGCAGCATGAAGAATTTACCCGATCCAGCCTGTAGCACTTTGGGTCTGCTCGTTCCAACTGCCTTGCAGACTTCCTGCCACAAGAAGAGGAAGAATGTGCTCTGGCCAGAATGTTTTGCCTCTGTATGCAGGTCCAGACACTTCTCTGATGAGGATAGGTCTTCTATCAAAGACCTCACTGGCCTCTGCTTCTCTGGACCCCTAGGCCTGATACAGGATTGAAGTGGGACAATGATCCCTTCTGACCTTAAAGTCTATGAGTCTACATAAAATGTTTCACTGAATTAAATCTCAGGGATTATCTACATTGGCAAATTAAAATGCTGTAATTTGTTGCCTCGGGGGTGTGAAAAATCACCGCCCGTGTGTCCCCCGGCGTAGCAAGTTTGAGTGTTTTAAAGCCCTGAAGTGGACAGGCTCCGCTCGAGGCGGATTATCAGGAGCACTGGCACCCGGGGCAGCACTTTGAACTTTGTAGTGTGGGTGACCAGGCAACAAGTATGAAAAATCAGGACAGGGGAGGGGGGCAATAGGAGCCTATATAAGAAAAGACACAAAAATCGGGACTATCCTTATAAAATCGGGACATCTGGTCACCTTAAGTGTGGACGTAGGCTCAGGTTAGATCAGACAAAGAGCAGCTGCATTGACTAGGCATTGGGATGCCTGTGCCTTTAAGAACCTAGCCCTGGGAAGCCGATGCTGACAGGTGCTGTCTGTGAGAGGAGAAATAAAAAAGCCCCTTTGCCCCCACCATTTTTGCAAACACTGGTGCCACTGGGGTAACCGTGACCCCCTGTCTTTGCCCCTGCTGTGCCAGGTTTTACCCACTGCCAGCACCTCACCCCTGGGTTTAACCTCTCCCCTCCTCCCTGACTTTGCTCTTTAGCCCATCTCCTAATCCTGCCTCCAGCTGCTTGACCCCCCGGCCAGTCAATGTCCGCCCCCTGCTCCGATTTGCCCCCTTTGCCCCTTGCTATCCCCTGTCAAAAGCAGCCAGCGGACTCTTAAGGCTAATAAGGGCAGGGTGAAGGGCAGTGGCTTCAGCAGACGTATTGAGCATGCTCAGATGAACTACGCATGCTCAGTGCACCCTCAGCGGCACATTCCGAGGCAGGAGCATCCGGGGATTCCGCGGCAGGTGGCTCGGAAGGCGGGGCCGTTCCGGGGTTTCCGCGGGGAGGGGGAGAGCTCGGGCTCCCGCGGGGAGGGGTCCGGGGGATCCGCGCGGTTCGGGGCGGGCTGAGCGCGAAGCCCTTGGGCCAGGGAGCGCCGCTTGGCAGAGCCCCTGCAGGGTCTGGCCCTTTAAGAGCCGAGCCTCCAGAGGAGGACTCACCTGCTTCCCCCCCGTTCCCGGCATGCTCCGGGGTGGGATGGCCTCTCTAGCCGCCGTCTCGGCGGGAGGAAGGAAGGGGGCGGGTGGGTTTGTTGTTGTGCGGCCGCCTCCTGGTGGCTGTGACAGGGCCCGGGGTGGGGAAGGTAAGAGCCCTTCAGCCGCCCGCGCGCGGGGGGAGGGGGGCAGGCTGAGGAGGCGGCTGGGAGGGAGGGAGGCAGGCTGGGGGCGAGGTTGTGGGGGTAGCTGAGGAGGGCGGTTAGGGTGAGGGGCGGTAGGGGCCGAGGAAGGCGAAGGGCTGGTGTGGGGGGGACAGCCTGGGTGTGGGGCAGGATGATGGCGAGACTGGTGACCGAGGGGGGCAGGCTGCTGTGTATGGGGGGTTGCTGGGGAGTCACTACTGCTGCTGTGCGTGTGTGGCAAGGGAGCCCCTACTGTCAACCCCAAATCTTCAAAACTTATGAGTCATTCTTACCAAAAAAATCATGGGATTGACTTTCATCTCGTGATTTGAGGATAAAACAATAGATTTGGTGTGTTTATTTGCCTCCTGCATTTTGAGCCTTTAGGGTGCCCCGGGGTCACATTTTGAAGCTTTCTCCACAGCCATGAGGATTACCAACTTAAGTTCTTCTCTAAGAATGAAGGCTGAAATCATTGCATATCCACTTGATTTCAGGAGCCGGGGTTTTAAGGAAAACAATAATTATGAGACTCATGACAAAATCCTGAGAGTTGGCAACACTGCTGAGTGGATGTGCATGGAGGAGATGCCCTGGTTGGCAGCTCACTGCTGGAGAAATATCTGGTTATGAGAGGGCAATATGTTGGACACTAGATCTTGTCTATATTATAAAATTGGACAGTCAATTATTTTTGTCAAGGTCCAGACTCCAGAGAAAATAATAAAATAATGATAATGAGTAAATAAACTGATTTCAGGGTCCATTCAACAGCATCTGGTGGTCTGGATTTGGCCTGTGGTCTGCCTGTTGACTACCTGTTATAAAACAACTGTGTTGGGACACTTGGAAACAGCACTACGAGCCCCTGATGTCTTGAAGGCATGGTTCGTGGATGGGATTGTATTATGCTCCCAAACTGCAAATTATCCTCCTAGGTCTGGAATTTAGCTCTTCCTATGCTGCATGAACAATTTTTTTTCTAGTTCACAATATAGGTGTGACTGGAGGAAAAGGGGCAATTGAAGGGCCATTTGGTGTAGTTGCTGGATGCTTTGGGAGACGGGTCTTCAGGTAACTCAAGTCAACAAGATTATTTGCATGAAAAACAATAACAGTGTTAGAGAGACAAGGTGGGTGAGGGAATATCTTTTATTGGCCATTTCTGTTGGTGAGAGAGTCCAGCTTTTGAGTCACACAGAACTCTTCTTTAGTTCTGGGAAAGGAACTCAAAGTGGCACAGCAAAATGCACAGTGGAAGATATTGTTAACATGAGTAGTTAGCACATCTTGTAAGGGACCTTTCAAGGTAGAGAGGCCTGTTAGCATCTCTGCAGTCATAGGACAAAAAGAAGGGTTTTATGGGTTACAAATTGTTGTAAAATAAACCATAAATCCAGTGTCTGTGTTCAGTCCATGATTTTTGTTGTTTAGCAAAGTAATGATTTTAAGCTCCTAGGCTCTTGTGCTGGTTTCCTTTAAAGGTGAGGACTGATAGTCCTATTGATCACTTTGTGAAAAGTCTTTACCCACAGATGTTGGGGTGTTTTTGTCTTTTATCATTTTCCTGTGAGAGTTCATTTGAGAGTGTAGTGATCATCTTGGTTTCACCCACATAGTTATTGAGGAGTTGAGTGCACTGGATGCAGTATACCACATGTTGTGATTGGCATGTGTAGGATCCATTGATCTTGAATGGTGTGTTGGGGGCTGGTGTTGATCATTGTAGCACTGGATATGTCTGCAGCTGGCTTTGAGTTGGTATGTCCTGGTCCGAGGGGAGCTTGCTTCTGATGATGAGCTTGGAGAGTCTGGAGGTTGTTTGAAGGCCAGAAGAGGGGGCTCCGGAAAGATTTCTTTCAGGGTGGGGTCCCTCTTGAATATGGGTAGTAGTTGTTTGATACCCTGTATGGATTCCAGTGTGGGGTAGTGGTTGGTGGTAACAAGGGGTGTGAGGTCAGAGGGGATTTTATTTCTGTATTGAAGCAGATTCGTTTTGGGTATTTGGGTGGCCCATTGCATGATGCAATCTACTTCTCTGATGGAGTATCCTTGTTTGGTGAAGTCAGTTTTAAATGTGTTAAGATGTATATCTTGGATTATGTAGTAGCCAAATGCCTGCCTGTAGATAACCGATTTCTTGGTGTGTTTGGAGTGGTTATTGGGTCTATGAAAGTAGGTGTGGTGATCGGTGTGTTTCTTGTATATGGTTGGATGCAGAGTTCCATGGTTGAAGCTGATCGTGGTGTCCAGGAAGCTGATGCTCGTGTGGGATTGTTTCAGAGTTTAAAGCAGGGGTTCTCAACTTTTTTCTTTCTGGGGCCCCTCAACATGCTATAAAAACTCCACACGCCACCTGTGCCACAATAACTAGTTTTCTGCATATGAAAACCAGGGCTGACATTAGGGTATAGCAAGCAGGGCAATTGCCTGGAGCCTCATGCCAAAGGGCCTCCGCGAAACTATATTGCTCGGACTTTGACTTTAGCCCCAAGTGGGCTCAGGATCCAGGCTTCAACCTCATGCAGTGGGGCTTTGGCTTTCTAATGCTGACCCTGTTTGGCGGCCCCCCTGAAACCTGTTTGTGACTCCCCAGGGGGCCTTGTATTCCTGTTGAGAACCACTGGATAAAAGGATGGACTGTGGTTGTTGAAGTTGTAGTGGAAATCTATAAGGAATTTTAGGTTGCCAGTATGAGGTTAAAAATATCATTGAGATATGTCATTGGTTTCATGGTGCATTTGTGCTATCTAAATGCTAAACTGTCTGTTCCACCTTCCCTTTCACTGTGACACTGGGAGTTTCTTTCCCAGACCTGAAGAAAAACTCTCTGTGGCTCAAAAACTTGTCTCTCAATAACATTAGCTGGTCCAATAAAAGATATTTCCTCACTCACCTTGTCCCTCTAATATCCTGTAACTGACCTGGCTACAATTCTGCTACATATAACGGTGTTGTCAAAGTGTAAGGAAAGAGAGACTCTTCAGGTTTGGCGGGGGTGGTACAATCTATCCAGGATACCTGTTTCCACAGAAAAGATAAAGGCCTCCCTCCTGCTTCCACCCATACACACTCTTATTCCCTCTATTTTTATTTCTTTTATTGGTTGAGGCAAAATATCAGTATGTGATTTGCAATTCCGTTAAATGCTGATGAAGCTGTATACTTCCCTTATGTTTGTTTAGACTGTTCTGTGCCTAGTAGACCTGCGGAAGTTTTGAGCACCCACAGCTTCCTCTGCAGTCAGTGGAAGCCTTGGATGTTTGGTCCATCTGAAAATGAGATCAAAGGTGTATTACATGTAGCAAAACACAAATTTTAATCAAATGCACAGTCAAAAAACCTCAATTTCCTCTAAAGCTTTCCTGAGCACTGATGTGACTTTTACCAGCTCTCCCACAGTCATCAGTGGGATTGTGTAAGTATGGCCAAGGGCAGAACTTGGCTAGTAACTGGAAGTTAGTAAATCATTTGGCTAAAATTGGCCTAAATGCAGCTTTTTCATAGGTAAAAGGTGACTCAAATGAGCAATGAGAAGAGATACTTGAGTCTAGATACTCAGCTTCCTGAGTGCTATCAGCCATCCCATTCTAACTAAACAAAGACAAACTTTTTCAACAATAGAGGAATTTTTTGCTTAAAAGGACACCCTGGCAGCTGTCTGCATCTGTACCGAGAGCCTTTTGAGTGGGTACATTTTCTAAATGGCAAAATATGAAAAAAGTGTAGTGGAAGCTGGCCTGTGTTGTAAATGGGAGCTCTAATTTACCCATGAAGGGGGTGCAATAATACTACGGTAAATGTCTAATTCAGTCATACACAATACACTGACTAGTCTTCGAGGCTTGGTCTACGCTATGGGGAGGGGTCAACCTAAGATACGCAACTTCAGCTACATGAATAACATAGCTGAAGTCGGCGCATTTTAGGCCTAATTACGTTCTGTCCTCACGGCAGCAGCAGTTGGCACCGGGCTGCCCTGTCAAGTCCAGCTAGCGCCTTCTGGTGAGCTGGAGTTCCGGAGTTGATGGGAGCACCTTTGGCAATCGATTTATCGCGTCTTGATGAGACGTGGTAAATCAATCGCCAATAGATAGATCACCGGGTAGTGATCATTCTGGAGGGTATTCCATTCATGTTGAAATTTGATGTACCTTGGTTCTTATGTAACTTCCTACCTACTCAGTTGAAACATCACTTTAAAAAAAAGTTTATGTAAAGTTATTTCCAGTCTATATTGGTAGTATAGCTGGACTGGCAAAATATTTTTTATTAAATGTTTCAGTGAAGGGGGGAGGCTATTGCTTTCTTAATTTTGAGCACCAACATGTATGATAGGTGTTTAACAGAAACAGTAATGACAATGTCCCTGGCCCAAATACATTGTATTACTAGGCTTCAATTTTGCACCTGGATCTTTGAATGTAGTTGGCTTCAGTGAGGCTCTGCATATGCGCAAGGGTCTGCTACACAGATCCAGTGGCTGGATTGGCATCTGAATTCAGACAAGTAATCATAGACAGGGAAGGGGACTGGGGGAGAGGAGAGGTAGGCAAGGGTTAGAGTAATAAGATTGTATAGTTACTCAGGCATGTGCACATCCTGATGAGTTCATTAAAGTTAGTTTTTGAGAGATTATCATGTCACCTGCAAGTGAATACGTGCCACAATAACTTAAGCAGAAGGGAGGCGGCTTGGGAAATAGGTTTTTGGAAGGCATTCTATGCCTGTGGGGCAGCATGGAATGAACACAATTAAAAATGAGAGCAGAAAAACGAATGGGGGTGTTGAGCCTGGTCTTGTAGGCAGAGTAGATGGAGAGAGCATGCCTAGTTTTCAGCCTCGTTTGGATGTGGAGGTGAGTCTAAGTGTTTCAGGGTATGGTTAGACTGAAGATTTATAGCGCGTTTATTTGTAGTGCTTCCCAATGTAGCGCAATAGGTATCGCGCTAGAGACTGTACAGATTGAAACCTCGTAGCGCTAAATAATGGATACATTTGTCCCGCTTCTGGCGGCAGTAGCAGTTGCGGGATAGGGCAGGTATCCCAGCATTCAGCTGGGTGCAAGGTGCTTTGCAAAGTGCTTTCGTTAGCGAAAACTGACAGGCTGTCTATTTCAGACACACAGCTCCCTCCGCAAGCATTTTCACTGGTTATTTGCTGTGTGAGTTGTTAGAGAGAAACTGCAAAGCTACTTCCGCTTTTATAAAACAACACCTCACGTCATTTGCCTTACATGGCACGTTGATGGTCTTTAATGGCTTGCTGATGGCCTTCAATGGCTTGCTGATGGCTTTACATGGCTTGGAGGCATGCAAGAGATCCCATGGGTGTCCACATTCCCACCCTTGCGCTATAACATTAGCGCAAAAAGGCTTATCACTTGGGAAAGGAGGTTTAATACTTGCGCTTTAAACAGTGAGTCATTTCGCAAAATCTCCCTTTGAAGTGTGTTCGCTACGAAAATTATTGCGCTACTGGAGGGTTTTTGCGCCGCAAAGTGCCAGTCTAACCATGCCCTCAGTGTCTTGATGACAAGCTGTGGCCTTTCTGTGTATGGAGCAAACTTATGAGTTAAATCTTAAGGTTTGTCGTGTTGACAAGTGCTGACCTCTTATCCGGGCCTTACCAGATCTCTAACAAAACTCCAAATCAGTCAAGAATACATAAGTCTCTCTTTCCTGCTCATGAGTAGATGTTTTTAAAAGTTGTACACAATTCCTTAGAAAATGATGAAAAGTTCATTCTAGGTAACGTAGCTTCCGTGTTCTCAGTATCTGTACAAAGGTCTAATTACTTTTTGAATCCTAAAATCTTGGCAACACTGGTTTATTGAGGCAACGAGTTCTACAGGTTAATTATGTGATGTTTTAAAAGGGCCTTTGTTTTAAATTTGTTGCCTTTCCATTTAACTGAATGTCCCCTTGCTCTTCTATTACAAGAGGGTAAGTAGAAGTGTCTGATGTACCTCACCTATGCCATTCATTATTTTATATAGATCTGAAACAGTTTTAGATAAATTCATCTTAATCTGTTAGAAGTAGCACCCAGTAACAGAGAACTCTGCTGTTTGAGGAGCTGATTTCAGTTGAAAGTTAACAATGCTAGTATTTATACTTCTTCTGAACCAACAAACTTTTTTCAGTAGGTTAAAGTCTGGGCATGTTTGTGCACTGTTTGTTTTAAACATTGATATTCCAAGATCAGATGAAAGGTCAGTGTGATGTTTCACTTTTCATGTATCTTGTTTATCAGTGGAATGGGAGTAATTGTTAAATAGTTTAATTATTTTGGGGCCTTAGTTTTTTTTTTTTTAATTTTTTTTTTTTTTTTTTTACAAAATGATTTATTTTAAACACAAATTGAAATGAATAGTGTCAAGAAACATTAACTGTTTTAACTTACAAGGAGGAGGGAGAAAAATTGTTCTCCTTAACCTCTGAGGATAGGACAAGAAGCAATAAGCTTAAATTGCAGCAAGCGCAGTTTAGGTTTGACATTAGGAAAAACTTTGTAAGTGTCGGAATGGTTAAGCAGTGGAATCCTCGGGATGTTGTGGAATCTCCATCATGGGAGATTTTAAAGAGAAGATTAGACAAATACCGGTCAGTGATGGTCTAGATACTACTTAGACCTGCTGTGAGTTCAGGGGACTAGACTACATGACCTCTCGAGTCCCTTCCAGTCCTGTGATTCTATTGTAGAAAGAGTTTGTCCTGAAGTAAACTAATTTTAGTAGGCCAGCATACCTCCTAGAAGATTGGAGTATGCTGATCAGCTTACTGGAAAGTTGTTTCAGATGATGCGTAAATTGATGCCTTAGTTTTCTAGGATTTTTGCTGCTGAACTCTCATGGTACGTTTTTGAGGGACATCTCTGCTGTGATTCTTAAATGCACCAGATACATACAGCTTGACACTTAATTGGTTTCTATGGAATATTAAGTAGCCTGCTAACAAAGAATCAGAACTGGAAGGGACCTTTAGAAGTCATATAGTATAGTAGAATGGAAGAATTACTTCTCGTGGCTTGCTTACAATACTCCTGCTAATACATCCCAGAATGATGTTTGCTTTTTCCCCCAACATTGTTACATTGTTGACTCATTTGGCTTGTGATCCACTATGACCCCCACGCCCTTTTCCACAAGAAGAAATAGGGTTGTTCCCTCTTTTGATTTTTATATAATATATAAATAAGTCCTGAATGCTTTTAGACAAAAAACTTATTTCCTTTTTGTTTTTTACATTAGGACAATTAAGGTGTGATTGCAGCATGGGCTTTAAATTAGCTTGTCTGAGTAATAGCCGTGAAGATGTGGTAGCATGGACCCTGACCAGGGCTAGCAACCCAAGTATGTACCTAGAATCCCTGGTAGGCTGGTACTGGGGTGGCTAGCCTGTGTTGAAGCTCACACCACCGTGTCCTTACTACTACTGTTACTTGTACCAGCTAGATTAAAGCTAGCATGGGTATGTCTACCTGCACTGCAAACACATCATGATTTGTGGTGTAGATGTACCATTCAATGACTGACTGGAGGACTAGTGGAAAAGACAGCTAGTCAGTGTGAGTTAGATGTCCAAGTGCTATTTTTGTCTTTCAAAATCTCTTCCAGTGTTCCTGGTAAAAAGCTATCAGGAAGAAATTGGTGAATTCATTCAGGGAGAGAACATTTTCTGGTCACTATTATGCATCATCAAGAAGCAGAAAAAGGGATAGTTTTTAATTTAAAAAAGGAAAGAAAGCCCACACTTTTAGATCATCTTTAAAAGATGAAAGTACAAGAAGTATTATTGAGAAGCAGCAATAAGAGTTAAATCTATGCATAGTAAGTTATGTAAATGGATGCAATCTTAATTTAATACATTTATTTCCAGGTTGTCCTCATGAATACTCTTGTGGAGGATGTCCATGATCCTCTTTGCTTGTGTGGTGAGAGTGAGGGACGGACTTCCACTTTCAGCCTCCACGGATTTTCATCTCAACCAGGACTTTCTGGAATGCAGGAAGAGACTAAAGGCGTTATCCTTAATTCTGGCACAGTATCCTGATCGGGGCACAGCAACAGGACGTGGCCTCAGCATACAGTAAGCTACCATGGTCATTTGGTCTTAATTTTACAGAATTGTTTAATTTGGATTAATTTAACTTCAAAGGTTGGCTATCATGTTTGTCTGTTTTTTCATCCTGTGTTATAACTGCAACTTGAACATGTGCTACAGGTATAACATAAACTTTCAGTATTATGTGAAAATGAGTGTTTTGCATTATCATGTTGTTATATAAACCTTACTGCTAATTTCCTCCTATCTTTTTGCTTCCAACTTGCATCTCCTCTCTCCTCCCTCTCCTTCATGTTGGCGTTCCCACTTCTTTATGGGAATGAAACTTTCTGTCTGAAGCATTTCTAAAACAGCCATCACCATAACATCTAGATCAGTTTTCTCTAATCTCAAGTTCCTCATTCGTAGTCATGTCAGTTGTATTACCTTTAAATTGTACATTTAAAAAGATAATCTTGTCAAGACAAATATAATATTTATAATAAACATAATCCTACCAGAGTATACTCTTAAATTAGATTTTAAAATGGTTTAAATACGCTCTTCAGCTTTTTTTTTCTCATTCCACTTAGCTTGGTCTGCAAGATCACTTAGGCCTATTGATAATCAAATTCCCTTCCCACTGAATCATGGAAAGATTCTTTTCTCTTAGGTTTAAGAACCAGCCCAGCTCATTTGTTAATGAAAGGTAGCATCTGGTGGTTGTTTGGTCTCAATACAGGACAGAACTCCGAGGATGGGAAAGCCCCCTTCATTGTGTCTGATCCATGCAAGCCATCCAGACTGGTGAATGCCCATGTCTGAGAAATAATACTTCAAATATCGTAGTCATGACCACATATTACAAAATTCCTTTTCTCTGTTCTGCAGCCAATATGTTGTTCTCTTCATTTACATAATGGTCAATATTCCTTTTTTTCAGTACACTTCCTCCTTTGGAACAATCTTTGTGTGCCCATCTCCTTTAGGCACTTATGAAAATCTCACTCCACGTGTCTCAATTTTAAACTGCTACTAACATTCCTGAATGGGACCTGTGATTATCCAGTATTTTGATTTGCACCACAGCTTTGCATTTTCTACTTAACACAGCAAGTGATGTGATGAAAATTCACTTTTTAAAATAGTGCCAGTTATTTTATGCACAAACGTGGATGCTTCCTAGGATCAGAAATCACTCTGTGAATTGGGCAATTTGGCTCAGACTTACAGCAATGGATTTTTTAGTGGGAGTTTCGCACAGCTTCCTTAGGCATGTTTGAAAATCCTGCTTGTGGTAGAAGAAATGGTGAAACTCCTACCAATAGGATCCCATAACCCCTCCAGATAAATATGCCACAGCGCACACACTGGCTGCCATTAGATATCAAGCAGTTTAATAAGACCTGAGGAACAACAAAATTCCCCTGTCAGGCGCAAGAAAAATTGCCTCACAAAACTTAAATTGTAGATTGTTGGGTCTTAAAAATTATGGACAAGAAATTGAGGAACCGGTTTTACAGGCAAATGCTTTCTTGTTTCATGCACAATGGCTTATTGTCTAAAATCTATAAACTAACATCTGCTTCCATTGCTAGAAGAAGCATCGCTTTAATTTGTAAGAAAAATATAAATCTTGTGTTCAAGAAGATATTTGCAAAAGGAAATATTAATGAACTGTTTAATTTTTATAATCTAAATTGATTGGATTTTATTAAGTGATCAGAGCTCACATCTGAGACTGCACTCCTGGTTAGAGACTGTCAGGGCTGGTTACTGGAGTCCTGAGCTATAAGTGATTGTATGTATGTGTATAATTATTTTTGTGGCGTGGAGAAGGTCTATGAAATTAGATTGAATGGATGAATTGAGAAAGGAAAGATTAGAGCTTTAATTGCTTCTCCTTCAAAGCCAGTGTTACAAGGCATTAATTTCATGTTATGTTTAATCTTCAGCATTGTCAGTTGAAGTGGTAGCTTTAGATCTAATCCCCTTTGTAGAGACGGGACCATAAACAGGTATGGAGGATAAAGGCTATAAATAAATCTCTGTTGTATGCAGAGATTGCTATATTTTCTTTAAATAGAACTACAGCTGGGATGAAAACCAGATGTTTTTCTTCAGTACTCTTCCTTAAGTAATGCAGCCAAGATAAATATTTTTAAGAGTCATTCAGTCTAAGGTACAGTTGATGTTCAGTGTAACTCTTCTACCTCTTAATTGTGATTTTAAATGGATGTTTTCTTTTCAGTTTTCAGTCTTCTGGGGAGATCGCCTGCATGGGGATCTGCACCAGCAATTGCCCAAACGTCATGGCATTTTGTTTCCTGGAGGAGCTCCAGTGGAAATTTTCTGCTTCGTATAACTCTACGAGCATAAGCTTTGCAACGAGACCCTATGCTTTTCTTGAATTTGGTTTGTAGATTTACTCTCTTACTGTTATGATGATTTGTACAAGGGATTCTATTTGAAATAATTAAACCAACAGACGGGTTGGTAATGACAAGTAGCCATGCTAATTCCTGATCATACAAAGGGGTTTTATGTGGCAGGAGAACAGTGTACAAAAAATACTCATATAATAATATGGAACTATATATTATTGTGTATTTCTTAGGAGTCTTAGTCGTAGACCTGGGCCCTGTTGTGCTAGGTGGTGTATGAACACAGAACAAAAAGACAGCTCCTGCTCTAAAATGCTTACAGTCTAAGTATAAGACAAGACTGGGAAAAAGACTGTATGAGCAGCACAGAAAACAATGAGCTGATGCAGCTCAGCGTGGTACAGTTTCACTTCCCACGTAGCTTAGATCATACGGGGTGATCCTCTCTCACCTGTGATTCCTGACATAAATAAATAGCTTTTTTTTCACCTACCAACTAGGGCCCCTGGTGAACATCACATCTTTGGAAAAATATGACTAGCTGTATAGGGTTAGTTTCATTTGTGAGATATCTATATCCTGTGAGGGGTAGGGTGGTGAAATGGGTTAATACACTAATGTCCAGCTCTGAACAAGAGATTTCAGATCCTGCTTAGAAGAAAGAGATGCTTACAGGGAAACTACTCAGTGCAGCACTTCTTGCATTGTGAGTGAATTGACTGCTAGCCACATACTAACTTCTTCATAAATCTGTGTTTGAAGTTTGCATTTTGTTGTTTCTCCTGCATTTTGGCTAGGGATTTTTAGCTTATTTTAATCACACATTGGCCATGTACTAAGAAAACAAAATACAAAAGTTTTGGTTCCTTGCATTTTTCATTTACAGTATTTCCCTCTCCTCATATGCTGTTGCATGGTCTTCTATACCTTCTCCTAGATCTAAGTTGCACTGAATAAATTACAAGATCTGAACTATTGCCTTAATCATTGATCTTTGTAAGTGTTTAACTCTTGGCATATTGCAATGCTAATATTATCCCTGTAGTTGTTGCTTGAAATCCCCTATCCTTGCCTGATCCTGTGTCCTGTGGATCATGAACACTCTGTAGTCTTGCTGTTCAGTAGGAGCGGCCATCAACCTAAATGATGTGTTGTAATTTACTGTTTGGATGAATTGCCTTTTAAGTTAAGATTATTTTTTTTTACTTCACTTAAAAACAGATCTCTTTATAAATATGCTTCTACATTTAATTTGCTTCATTACTCATGATTATTATACAAAATAATGTAACACAGCCTCCACCCTTCATAGAATAGAGATAAGCAAGTAAGCTAGGCTAGAGAACAGTTAGCAATATTCATAATTGGGAGTGCCAACTCTGGACATGTGTATGATTGTTACTGAGATGCTGCTGTAGGTTGTAATTTTAGTGCTCTGCAACTTGACTCAAACCTGTGGAGAGGGATATTTTTGTCTGAGTCATTTGTAGCACAGTCTCAGGAAAATCCCTTTGCATCCTGGTCTGAAAAGTTGTTGCTATGACTTTGAATAGTAGGTCCCATCTTGCACTGTAAAACTAAAATCCCTAGCACTGTTAAAATACAATTTTGTCTTGCGGAGTAGATGAGACCTAACAGCATTCAAGGCTTCATTGTGATTTATAGACCTTGCTAAACCATGGTTAGGTCCTCTCTCCTCTGCAGAGTGAAGCCATGTTTTAAGCATATCTGGAATGGTGAGTGAGTGTGTGTGTGTGTGTGTTACAGCATCATGAAGAGTGATAGGTACTTTATACAACAAATAGAAAGCAAAGTATTTGACCCAAACAATAAACAATAACATTTTAGATATGATAAAATTAAGGTTAAAAAAATGGGATGGGAAGGTCCGGGATATCAGTTAGCTCATTAACAATCCAGTGTTTTAATTAAAATATTTTTTGATACCCTCTTCTAGATAATATTATTCAGAAAGTGAAATACCATTTCAACTACACAAGCTGCTCTCAAATGAAGAACAGCCTGGAGAAAATTCAGGAAGAGCTGAAGTTCCATCCTCCTGTGCTTCTGAAACTAGAGGATACAGAGCTGATGAATGGGATGATTAATGGACACACAGAAGTGCACATGGGGTCTGGTAAGTTATTGGTATGCAGAGTTTTTTAATGTGAACAATACAGGTTTCTTCTGATGACTACGTTTTTAACCGATGATGAATAGTTAAAAATCCCAGTTTTTTTTCTGAAATGAGAAACCCACGTGAACATATGTAAACCTCAGACAAATAGTTCTTGTTCAAGGCTAGCTTTTTCATCATGATGAAGAGGACACAAACCCTTGTGTTATGGCAGATATGTAATGAAACTAATGAAGTACTTGTAGTGGTTCATCTTTAACTGTCAATCATTTTCTGTATGGAAGTTTGTTATAACTGGAATTACAAATTGCACATTCCCCTGCATTTAAACAAGTTGAGGCTTTAATTTTCTTTGAGAAAGAGCTTCATTATATCATGTGTTCCATAAACAAAGACCCAAAATATACTTCCAGTCTAGAAGATTTATTTTTGCTTAAGGAAGAAAATGATTTCAAGAATAAATATCTCTGAGACTGCAGGGTGATGTCTCACTTAAGATTATCCATCTTGAATTGTTTCACAGCATTTCATCTCTTCCCCAGTGGCCAGGGAAGATGATAGCTTATATTTAACGTTGCTATACATAAAAACCAGAATGAAAGCTATCTTACAATTATGATAATCATTTATATAAATATCACATTGAGAGGTTTCACGTAGCTAACTTATAACACACTGAAAAATAAATTGATACATTTTAAAGTATCGTCTTACTATGCAAAAACTCAGAACACAGCTTGTCTTCCCTACTTCCGAATGAATCTGTAGGGCTAATACATAAACAAAAGCCACAATTTTTTTTTACTTATAAACCAAGGAGATTTGATTGACAAGTTATAGTAGTGATCAGTTTTCAGAACCACATCTGAAGAGACAATATCTTGTGACCTTCCAGGCTTAGAAATATTTTGAATTAGTACAGATGCTTTCAAGACCACTAAATATTTCCAAGCTAGACATGAATGATCAAAACTTAATATTCAGTTCTCATAACTCAGTATTCTTTATTACTTTCTTCCATTGTCCATCTAGGTTTGTGTCTCTGTCTCTTTTCAGTGGTCTAACCCAGATTCTCATGCATATTGTTTCATCTTTATTTTCAGCCTCATCTGTCTACCGCTGCTTGACTCAGCTTTTCTGGCTTTTGTCTTTCATTTTCTATCATTAACAGAAGCAGTGGCTGAATCCCATTCTACTGCCTCCAAAATTTGGTTGTTCTATCTTAGACGGAAACTAAGGCTTTATCTACACTACAACTATGCTAGTCAGGAAACTTGGTTACAAAACAAAGCCAGGGGATCTGATTACAATAAGGTTGAAAGATATAGTATAGACAGGATCTAATTATGTCCTCATAAATAGGTAAAAATGTGTATTGTCCAAGGCTCTAGTCTTGTCAGAGGGAGGTGGTTAGCTCCTATCTATACTTTGTAACCATGTTGTGGCAGATGCTCTTACACCCTATTTCTAATGTAGGAAAGGTAAGTGTAGTCTAGCCATTTATTTCCCGATCTACTCTGGCCAGGGGGAACCCCTTTTGCACCATGCTAAAGAACAATGCTTGAGCCCAGTTCTTGTTAGCAAGGTGCTAGCATTGTTCCCTTGGTCAGTGTGGTCGCCATTGTCCTATTGGAAAGCTTAACTCCTATCTTGATGGTGTTTATATAGCCGGTGAAGTTGTGGAAGAAACTGGGCACTTAAGAAATGTTGTAAATAGTTGATATGGAGAGGAGAGAACATTTCCATCTTAAACAGATACAGAAACAATACTTAGAAATAGAAAAACATCTTGTCCTAATTGTCTGGTAAACACGCTAATAAGCTATACAGCATTGTGTTCTCACGAATGAACACCACTACTCTCCCGAACAGCTTTACAGGTCAGATTTAAAGCATAATTGTGTCTTCTTAAGATGAGATCTTAATGTAAGTGTTTTTCAGATTTAAAATACTTCACTTATTTTTGAATGGAAATGTGTGAGTCTAATTTCATACTGCTAAAGATCGTGCATTGACTTGAGCTGTCAGCCTTATTTCTCTGCTTGGCTCCTTGGCAGCCAACTATTTTGTACAATCCCCTGAGGAAATAGACACTACTGTTTCCTGCAAATTCCATTCGATCTCCAGTTAAATAGGCTAAGGGGATCAGTTTGGAAAAATCGTAAGTGAAACTTCTACCCATTACCTTGTGAACGGATTTGCAGGATTGTATAGTCCCCTGGACAAATGCACGTACTGCTGCTGCTAAGCCCGGAACAAACTCTGATTCCCCAAGGCTGGGGCCACACAATTTATATACTGACTTAGTTTTCCCCCCCTACTGAAATAGCTACATCAGTGGTTGTAGTTATACTGGTATAAGGGTAGTTTTACTGGCATGGTTTATTCTCTTAAATATGGGAATAAGCCATACGACTGTAATGAGTGGGCAATGCCTAAGGTTTATATAGGAATAAAATGAAAACTTTTGTCTTGGGGTATAAAGATCAATTCCTAGTCAGAAATAAACCAACCCCGTATGATCAGGCATAGCAATCTCCACTCTTATTCTCCCATGATATTAACACTTATTGCCTCCAGCATAGAACTTCTATTTTGTAAATTTTCCAAACTAGATTCTTCATCATATTCAATATGTTGCTTCCATAGTTTCCACTGGGGACTGGAAGCCGGTGATATGCTTGCTTCAAGCAGGGAAGAATGATTCTTATATTAGTTCCTGTTTGTTTTAAATTGAAATATTGATTGGCTCTGAATTGAATCTTGGCAACAGACATTTATTTATTTATTTGGCATATGCAATCCAGTCAAGCCAAGCCACTGTGTTCTTATCAGCGATGTTCAAGGCATATAGACCTCCAGGAAGTTGAGTCACTTTGCAGTCCTCAACAGTATGTGCCCTAGTTTGTGACTGCCCACATTGACATAGTGGACTCTCTATAAAATGCCACTGAAATGTCACTGCAGCACAAATTCCATGCCTAGTACTAAACTGGTTCAGAAGGCTTCATTGCCTTCATGGTAAATCAAACCCGGGATGACACTGAAACGGGGTCTGAGACCAGATAATTATTTGTCACTTTCTCTGCAGACCATAGCGCTCACCAGGTGTCCTCTACTGTAAATCCCTCACCTGGTAACTTATTTACAATGGGCAGTGTGAGGACCAGACGATCATGTGGTGGATTAAACAAGTGTGTGTTTAACAGTGGATGTGGCATATAATGCAGAGTTGTCATGAGCTTTGCTACGCTTTCCTCTCTGCAAACACTGAGTGAAGCAATATTGCAGAGAGCCAGTAACCATGGTAGAGGAGTAGATTTAAGTGTGCCTGAAATAATACGCATGGTGGAATTAAACTGTATGTCAATCATCTTTGTGCAAGACAAGTGAGCCCATACTGGAGTGCAGTACTCTGCTGCTGAATAACAGCATGCTATGACTGGCATGCGTAATGTTTGGGCTTTGGCACCCCAAGTCA
Organism: Sternotherus odoratus; assembly: GCA_032164245.1. Taxonomy (NCBI): domain Eukaryota; kingdom Metazoa; phylum Chordata; order Testudines; family Kinosternidae; genus Sternotherus; species Sternotherus odoratus. The sequence goes on along the minus strand of JAVMKO010000002.1, from coordinate 217,766,629 downwards.
TTCCAGCCAGCTTTCTAAGAAGGTTTGTGTGTTTATAAAATGGTCCTGATATGTGAGAGTTCTGTCCAGTGTGATGCCTAGATAGACCAGGCGTGAATCATGCTTTATTTGCTGAGCATTGAGAACTATATTCAGCTCTCTGCCCACTTGTTGTGCATGATGTAAATGGAAAACACTCAACACAATCTTACTTCCATTTGGTATCAGGCATAGCCGACGACAATCGGTCATAGCCACCGTATCTGTGTTTAGAACATTCACTCAGGTATGTCAAAGGTGTGTGACTGAGTGCCAAGGCATATGTCATTGGTATGAACAAACTTGGCAACTTGCAATCAGGGGATAGCTAGACGAGGGCGAATCAATGCTCTTTTCGGGCAAATTATGTCGGGGAGGAATATTCACTATTGCTTATTTTAGTAAAACTTAATCCATCAAGAGTACTGTACAGTAACCTGTGTGCACAGATCATTGAGAAAATAAAACATGCTGGTGCTGCTTATCAGACAAACACTGTTCAGTGAGTCACTTAGATGTTACATTTCATTGCTGTTTTTTATTATGCAAAATCATATTTAAATGACACCTGCACCATTGATTTCAATGGAATCTTGTGTACAATGATGCTGGCATATTGCAGAACAAGATTAATGTGAATGCTGCCACAGCAGTGTCTGAGAGAGAAGCAGGTGTGTGTGGGAGTGCCAGATGAGTTAATTGCGTAGCCATTTATTAGCGCTAATTCCCACCACTGTATTCAAATAGCATTGAAACTTGCTGTAAATCCACATTGTCAAGGAAACCTCAGTTATAGGACAAGACTATTTTAATAAAAAATAAAAGGTGGGTGAAATACTTACTTTAAACTGTTTAGTATCACTGTATTAAACAGCTGCTGCATTCCATCCCACCAGTAGCTGCATTTCAATAGAGTGAAATGTGATGATTCATATTTATCCTATAGGGGAGCTCTTGTCCTGGGGAGGTGTAATATTAGAACTGCATTTTGAGACAACTGGATTAAAGGTGCTTTAAAACATACATAATTGTATTTTTGCATCCCTGTATTGTTACTAATGTGTATTTTTGAGGTGGTATAAGATCATTTCTGTTTGAGGCCCTTCCAGTAAAGGAATGCTGCCTCTTAACTCCTTGCTGTTGTGTGTTTAAGTCTGATATTGACAAAGTTAATATTTAAACGTATTGTTTGTATAGATTTATATAATGCTTAAATATATGAATTGGATATTCTGTATTTTTCATGATTGCAATTCCATCCTCTGCTGTTTTATAAATATTTTTTTAGCCCTTATGGGTATAAGGAAAACCTTGTCTATTTTGTTTAGTTTTCATGAAGGTGCAATGAGCATAACATTATCTTCCCTGCTTGCAGACTCTTTGCTACCCTCGCAATGCAGAGATGCAGGAATCCAGCTGCAGCTGCTGAACTGAGACCTGACCTAGTAGAGAGGAATTCTCAGCTGGCATAAAAGCCAGTGGAGCTACCTCCTGTGTCAGCTGCCTCTGTCCCCCCTTCCCCAGGCATGAGTGGTTGGGGAGGGTGCAGTGTGGAGCTCTACTATGCTACACAGTTTGTGTATAGCAGCCAGCTACTGGCTATATCTGGGCTGAGGCCGGAACATCTTAAGAACTGGGGAGACTTCTTGATGACCCTTCTCTTCTTTCTTGCATCTAGCGGATCTTGGTGTAAGAGAGAATTGGTGGAGGCCAATATCTGAGGTGTGAACTTAGCCTACTCATCTCAGTGCTGGAGTTCCTTCTGAAGCCTGAGTGCAGGTTAATGTTGGCAGATACGGTGCTTAAACCATCATTGTTGAATGTGGGTACCAGCAGTGCAGCTGATGTCGAGGGTTTGCTGGGGTCAGGAACTAAAGCTGTGTCTACACATCACACCACTTCTGGTGGACACGTGTGCTTTTCACTGCGGTGAAAGTCTCTGGCAAAGGACTGGCAGTGTGGAAAGGCTTCATCGCTCCCTGCTGCCAGATCATTTCACTGTGGGGAGGAAATACTCTGGGAAGGGGGAGCAGCGGGAAAACGCTGAGCCTTTTCCCTTCTGCTGGTGCCTTTCTCCTCTACAGGGAAGGGCTTCAGCAGCAGGGAGCTACTGGAGCTTTTCCATGCTGCCTCCTTGCTGCTGGAGCCTTTCCTGGCAGTGTGGAAGGGCTCCATAGGGGGCGCTACACAGTTTAAAAATAGCAGTGTAGATGGGAAGCACAGCTTGGGCCAGTAGAGAACATGTCTCTGTTGCTATAGATGCTCGTGCTGGAAGGCCTTGCACATATGTATACTACACACCGCCAAAAGAATCCTACAGTGTAGATGCATCCTAAGAGTTAAAGCCTTTTTCCATCCCTATGTGTAAAGTCCTCTTTGCCCACAAGGAGGAGCAAAGAGGAGATGCTTCCCCTCTGCAGCGTCAAAAGCTGTAATGGCTTCTCAGATGCCAGAACTGTAAACCACCTCCCATGACTTCTGGGTGCCCAAACGTCTGGCTTTTCTGCTGACAAGGAAGTGAAGTGTCTTCAGTACAAAAGTCTGCAGCATGCTGACAATTGAAAATTTGTGTGGCATCAAATAAGTGACAATATCCAGATACCTAATGCCAGTGCTAATGGACTGAGTGTATCATTCAGTCCATTAAAAATCACTTCGGTGTATTGGTAGCTGCTATAGAATTTCCAGGTTCCCTGAGAATTCAGCAGTGGAATGCAACAGAAACTGGGAGTGCTTTGCCACAAAACTAAAGTCCATCTTGCCAGAGTAAACACGGCCTTGATATACAACCCACAATTGAACTCAAATCCAGTTCACCTTATGAAAAAGGAATGAAGTAATTAGAATTATTTTTCAATAGTCTCTCTCTCTCTCTTTTTTTTTTTTTTTTTTTTTTTTTTTTAAATTGTCTGTAGCCCCTATCTACAGAATGCAACCAGTGACTCCTTTGGGGATTCTGTCTCTTGTTCTCAACATCATGTGTGGGGCTTTGAACCTCATTCGAGGAGTTCATCTAGCAGAGTATTCTTTTCAGGTAACCTTTTATTGACTTTTGAGTTATCATTTGGGGGCAGGGAGAGGAGGATTAGAGTTATACCGGTACCAGATCATTGTTGGCTACCGCACACCATAACTTTTCAAGTTACACTTTGTTTATCCGGGGAGCTTTATTCAGATGAATGAAAGTACTTGATGCACACTAGTCTGTCAGAGCCTGAATTTTTTGAGCTTTAGGGCATGTTGCAAAGTCCATTTGCCCTGGAGGGAGTGGAGTGATGCAGTTAATTTGATAGGTGGAGGAGAATCTTATTTTTGACATCCTGGATGGATTTTATGTGGACATATCATCCCACTTTAAAATGTCTATTTTGATAAATTGCATGTGTTTCTTTGAATAGTGCATTTTTATACCTCTTAGAAAATATATTGTGGAATCAGCACAAAGTACCTCTTTAAAAAAAAATCTAAATCATTTAGTGTTTTGCAGTTTTTATTTTGTGGCATAAGTTGATCCATACATCTCAATTTCTGGTATTTTGTTCAATGAATATTTGTTTTAACTCCAGTCTAACTTCATATTCTGAGGTTACGATAGTACCACAGTAGAATGAGAATAGGTACTTCTATAGAATGTGTGATGGGTTGGGATCACAGAAACCCCCTTAGAAGTTGCCACTGATGTGCCAAGGCTACTCCTGCCTCTGGTTTCCTGCCCAAACGGCTTAGGACCTCAGTACCCTGATTAATTTGAGTCAGACTTGCTAGCCTACTGCAGCACCAGACCCCGGTCTGAGCCACGTCCCCCAACAGCTATAGGCTTGCCTGGCAACAGATTAGGAAGTATTTCTGCTTTTAGCACTCAGATGCTCAACTCCCAGTGGGGGTCCAAACCCTAAATAAATCCGTTTTACCCTGTATAAAGCTTATACAGGGCAAACTCATAGATTGTTCTCCCTCTATAACAATGATAGAGAGATATGCATAGCTGTTTTCCCCACCAGGTACCAACACGTACTCCAGGTTAATTAATAAGTAAAAAGTGATTTAAGTGGTTCCAAGTAGTAACAGACAGAACAAAGTGAATTACCAAATAAAATAAAACAGAACACGCAGATGTATCACTAATACAGTAAAAAGCCTCACCCTCAGATGTTTCAGTGAATTTCTTCTTTCAGACTAATCTCCCTTTTAGGGCTTGTCTTCACTACCGTGGGTAGCCATCGATCTTTTGGCGATTGATTTATCGCGTCTCATCAAGACACGATAAATCGGTTGCCGGCGGCGCCCCCGTCGACTCCAGCTCGCCCAGAGGCGCAAGCCGGAGTCGACGGGGGAGCACGCCGCTGCCGTGAGGACGGCAGGTAAGTCAGCTGAAGATACGCCAACTTCAGCTACGTGATTCATGTAGCTGAAGTTGCATATCTTCAGTCGACCCCTCCCCCCCAGAGAAGACCAGCCCTTAGTGTGGGTCCAGCTATCACTCGCACCCCCCCTGCAGTCACTGTCCTCTGTTCCAGTTTCCTTCAGGTCTCCTTGGTGGGTGGAGAGGCTGTTCTTTGAGCCTGCTGAAGACCAAGTGAAGGGGTCTCTCCAGGGTTTATATAGACTTCCTCTTGTGGGTGGAGACCCCCTCCTTCTCCCTATGCAGAGTCCAGTTGTAAAATGGAGTTTGAGCCACATGTCTGAGCCAGACTCAATTCATTGCCAGCCAGTCCACATTCCTGGGGAAGCTCGGGTGTGGATGGGCGTCTACAAAGTTCATTGTTAGCTTGACTGGTTCTGGATTGGGCATTTACTGAGGATAGTTTTTTTCTCAAACAGCTGCCCAGCTGCTTTCCAAAGTCTACTGACAACTGACCAAGTACATAGCCAATATTCATAACTTTGAATACAAAACTGACACATACATACAAATAGGATGAACAGATCCAGCTGATCATTACCTTTACATAGTTATGTTACATGGCATATGTAGCAAAAGCATATTCCAGTTGTAGCATACACACATCTATAGGCACCCTCCCCCCCCCCCCCCAATATAGCCTTATGGGGTACACCATCACAGAATGTACTTATATAAAATGTCAAGCAGCATTTTACATCAACTAAAAGTCAGTAACTCTTAAAAAAATTCTTCTTTATCTTCCCCAAACAGGAAGACCACGAGGGAATTGGAAATGTAATAGCATTTCTCTTTTCTTTTCTATCCTGCATTTTTCAGGTATGTTAAATTTAGCTACTCTGCTCTGGCACTCTTCCTGCTTTTTTCATCTACTGCACTGCATCTAACAAACATTTGTTGAGTATGGTCAATGGGCAAAGTAGGAGACTTTGAAGCACATTGTGTGTTCACTGGGTGAAATTCTGTGTTTGGATGCATACGTGACACAGGAGCAGAAATTGGTCATTGGGTAGATGCAGTCTACAAATGGAGCCTTCCCACTTCTAACCCATTATGCACCTATTGGCTAATCGCTCCTCTCAACCCCTCCGCTGTAGGTTTATCTATGCCCTTCATTGTACAGATATCGCAAGAACTATTCTCGTTTAAAGTAGCCCCTACAAAACTCCCAGAAGCAGCAATAGATATGCTTTGTACTATTCCAGCATTGTAGCGTTTTCTTAAAACGCTTGAAAAAGCGGGGTCATACAAACTTCAAAATAACTATATTAACTAGTTTTAAAACTTTCACACTTAAAACATTTTTTAAAGAGAATCCTTCCGATTCTGTAGCACAAACCTTGTTTCTCCATTGTTTCACTGCCATCATGTATTAGTCACCAAAATTGTTTGTGAATCGGAGACAAATCCAGCGCCTGGTAAGTTTAATTCTAACTCTGCCATTGACTCAGTGCTGCCTTGTATAAATCTCGTAACTTCTCAGCCTGGGTCTTTCTATCTGTAAAATGACAATTATGCACTGTAATGGGGAGCTGCAGGACCCTCTTGGCTCCTGCCCCTGTTGTGCAGACAAAGTCCCTCGGAGGCCCTGGGTTTCCATAACCACGGGCGCTATGTATTTACAACTTGTGCTCCCACTTGGGCGCTAGTGTCTGCACCCAGGAAGGAAGAGCTCTTGCTCTGCCTCCACTCCCTCGCTCCAGGATTCTCTCCTCCCAGCCTTTTATAGAACCCCAATTGCAGCTATATATGGGAGGGCAGCTGTCTCAGCTGTCTCTTATTTAGTTGCAGGTTTTCTCTAGCCAGCTCCTTAATGGGGGCTAGTGTGACGGAGGGCCGAGTCAGCAGTTTTTGCCCAGCACCCTGTCACATGCCCACCTATTTATTTTACAAAATAGTGGGTTTTTTGGGTCACCTATCTGCCAATAAACAATCCTGAGGTCATATATGAAGATCCTTTTGCATTGCAGCCGTGTTGGATATTGCAATGGACTCCAAGTCAGTAGGCAAAAGGCATTGCTGATGTCAATGGTGTAACTTACACATCAGGTGTTAGTGGTAAAGTAATGTAACTCACACTGATCTGGCATTTGATGGAGTGCAAAAATATGTAACTGCAATTTTAATATTACCTGTGGGCCAGTTCTGGCATAAACAGGCACAACTCACACAAAGATTTGTAACTTATGTTATACACATCACTGCTGAACTTAGCTTAGAGACAAATCTCTGTGGAAGTGTGGAATCTCTGTGGAAGATTTAGATGTTGCTTGTAATTATTAGGACTGGGGGACTGTAGGACAGGAAACAGGAAGGAGGGGGGAGGAGTGGAGCCAAGCCTGAGTTAGAGCTAGAGAGGGGTGCAGCAGCAGCTCTGTAAAGAGGTTTCACTGTTGTTAAATAAAGTCTGTTAAAGTTTGTTAGTACCTTGCCTGCTTGATACAACAGGAAGCGGGTCCTGTTTTCAGTCTGTTTTAGCATGTGCTTGGCCCAATATCCAATCTTCTTCTTTAATAGCATGTGCAGCCCTCATCCTCATTCTTTTAAGGTAGCTGCCAGACAGTTATTTCTTCTTGCATTATTTCAAGTGGTAACTGAAACCCCCTTCTCTCCTCTTTGAGCTTTGCAAGAATTTGAGTCTTCTTTTGTGCGGTATAGTGGAAGAACAAGCATTCGTGTGTGGCATTCCTTAGAGCTTTGGCCTATTTATTTTCTAAACTATATTCTTGGTTTTCTGATTCACATGGACATAATGGATTAATGCTCATGTCTAAACAAGCCAACGTACAAATGAACAGCAGTCATCCTGATTTCAGGGTCATGTGGTGCTTGAATTGAGTTCATTGAGGAACTTCATCTTTGCATAACTGGGAAAATGGACTTAAAATGGGCAAAACTACATGCTCCAATTCATTTAAAAATAAGTCTTAACTTTAAACTTTACCTGTATTTAAAGTCAACATTGCTATTTAGCCTTGTCTTTGGACACTAACCTTCATTGCTAAAATCATTTGTTCTAGTCTAGAATTTCTCTAACATTTAAAATATTGAATGCTTTAAAAACTTTCATTTTGACCAGCTCAACCTTTCTTCAAATGAGTGAGTTACTTTGGAGAGACACTGAAATCTACAGCAGAAAGAGCCAGTATATTTATTGTGTACAAAATGCCACGTTGGTTTCTGCATAATCTAAGGTTTAATCAGAAGACCAAGTTGTGTTCTGTCACTACAGCAACTCAGTTCCACTAACTTAAGTGAAGTGTAGCATGAATGTGAGGGCAGAATTTGACCCTCGTTAAATAGCAATTACAGGCTTGATGCAGTGCATCTTTACTGTAAAGTGCCAAAGGCAGCTCTGTGATAAATGAGTCTTGGCACAGAGATGGCTGGTTTCAAAGAGGGATGAAGTATTATTTCTTCCAGGAGCTGAGGTCTTGGATTTAAGCTTGTGCATTATTGCCCTTTGAAAACCTGACCAAATGTAAAATAGCAGAATTGCAATAAATGTTTATAATTGACATAAAGATAAAGTTCTAAGTGTGACTATGACTCCAGACTTCTTGCAAAGAGCACCTTGCAAAAACATAAATTAGCAAAGTATCACTTTCAGTATTTCTGTGGTGATTAATATGCTAGGAATATTTAGAAAACTATTTGCCATGTTAGGTTACCCTAGGCTGATAAGGAAATGTACCTTTTAGTATCTGATCTGTGTTTTGTCCAATCACAGAATTTCAGAAACTTAATATGCGAGGCTTCGTCCTTTTATTATACCACATGGCTTCTAGCTTGGCTTGATTCTCTGATTGTGATTGAAGTTTATTGTCCTTTATACATTGCATTTTTCTGCCAAAATAAGAGGGGAGGCAGTCAAAATGAAACAACTTCTTGCTTTGGTGCATGTGTAACCCATTTTTACTGTAATTCTCTGTCTATTCTAATGGCTGGACCACTTAGAGGTTTGGATCTGCTGCTGGCTTTGAGATAAGAGGGCCTGGGTCTCTTAGCTCAGGCAGTAGAGTCTAATGCTTATAGATCCAGAGGTCCTGCCTGCTGGTGACCCTCCAGGGGGTGGTACATATACATACAACAAGAGAAGTAATCACATAGCTTATACTATTTTGGGGGCAGTATTTCACATAGTAGAAACTGTATTTTTGTGGTGATGTGAAGCAATTTGCTTCTAAAACTTAATGCCAGTCAGTTTCACCTTTCTACATAGAGTAGCTCTTTCTTGACTCTCCAGTTTCTTGCCTGAGAGTGGAAAGTGCTACCAAACATTGTATTTTTGGCTCTTTGCCCTCTTGGTTTATGGCAGGTCAGTGTCATGAAGTGACGCTGCATAATCATATTCAGTGCAAACTGCTGTGTATATAGCAAGCCCAGTTGTGTCACCAGCAAGGTTTGAACCCAGGACCTCCAGCAGACTAAAGCATGAGTCTTGACTGCTTGAGCTAAACAAGTAACTCTTTTAGCAGACACGCGTAATAGGCTCTTACTCTGTTATGTGGCCCAGTCACTATAGGAGGATAATTAAAACACTGAACCAGTGGACTGTACCTGCACTGGGAATTTTTTGGTTTAATCATGCGCTGAGTCTCTTGTTAGAAATTTTATCCCTTAATGTTTAAATGAATTCTGGGATAAAATCACTGTTAATTTAGCCCTTTATTTATGCCCGAACAGGCATAGTAAAAGTGAGAAGAGGTTTGCCTAATATCTCCCAGCTGTTGAGTTTCAGCCTTAACCTACAAGGCTCACATCTGAGTCTTAGAACGTAATTTAGCTTTCATATTTGTTTAATTCTTGCTAATCCTTTCTACACTACCAGTAAGGGTGCCAATTCTGCTGGCAGGTTTCTTTTGTTGTGGATACGATACCTGTTCAGTAGAATCTGGATTGAGGCCACTAATTCACTTCTGTTGGATGGATGGTCTTATAATAGATAAGACTTGAAAAGAGCTTTATGCTTCTGGTGTGCATTTTAGTGGCAGGTCCATCCCTAAATCATAGGTGCCAGTAATTCTAAGATGTGATCCTTGTCTGTGTATATTCAATTTGATGTTGCTAACATTGTTTCTCTGATGCTATTCCAGTGTTATTTGTACTTGTTCCATGGTTCATCAAGGAAGATGAAGGCGTTTGTACCATTTTTTTCCATTTGTCTATGCAACATTTACTTGTATGGATTAAGGAACATCTGGCAAATACTCTTTCACATAGGAGTGGCTTCTCTTTCTTCATATCAGATACTGACAAGGCAACTGATGGAGAAACAGCCTGATTTTGGAGTATGAAAACACACGTGGGATTCATCGCTCATATTTTAAAAACTCTTGTGTTTACTTACATCGGCCAAAAATACTTTGGGGCATATTTTAAAAATGTACAATGATGGCTATTGCAAGAGAGAAATTTCTGAAATGAAACAACTGGAAATAAACTGTGCTCTTCTAATTAGTGTCAAATAGACATTCAGGGGATTGGTTCTAGTTCAACTGTGCATTGCAGACGATTTGCAAACATTCATAACGGAGATTCTCACTGCTATTGAGAATCTTCAGTACTCAATCTTTACAGTGTACTCCTTGACTAATACCAAGCAGTAAATCTCTCCATTTGTCTTATTTGCTTTACAGCAGTTCATTATTACAGTGTGTTGCCCTGGGAGTTTGATGGAAAAAGTTGAAATTGTACGTTAAGACCAAGACTGATTAAAATTGTGGATGATAATGCTTAGCACTTTAATCTACAGACCTCAAGTTGCTTGACAGATGTAAGCTAAGGACGCATTTGTGATAATTAGTCAGTAATTGGTGGAAAAAATGCTTTTAGTGAGATTTTCAGGGTAATCCTACTAAGTTGAAATAGAATTAGAGGGGTCTGATGAAAAGACAAGGGAAGGGGCCTTTTTAAAAAACAAAGGATGTAAAATGTCTCTTGAGTAAACTACATCTTAATTGTTGGTACGGTGTGAGCTCATTGGGAAATTGTCAGTAAGTTTGAAGCTGCATAAACTAAACCAAGAAAACACACAACTGACCTTTCAGCCCAAGTGGCCTTTATTTCCCCATTGAAGGTCACGTTGTTTGAAAGGGTAATTATACCTTCGTTTGGTTTATACCGATAATAAGCTTGGGAGCTGTATTTTGTGATAACCCAATGAGTTTTTCCACCTTTCAGAACATTATTAGCGATTAGAAATCCATTCCCCATCCTGGAAAGCAAGAGCAGGTTCTCTTTATTTTACATTTAAGCTCTCATGCGAAGATTAATTTATGAGCATGCACTTTTGAATATAGTCATTAGGAGCTGAATTTGTCCACCTCTGCTGCGGTGTATATTCTGGTATTTAATGTGCTGAGGTGTATACTGACATTTAAAATGTATATGAACACATTTTTAGTAAGTTGTCAATGTATAGAGAATGTTGACTGTTTTGATGCAGCTATTTTTTGGAGGGTTAGTGGAGAATCATGACGCTGAGAAATTTCAGGAAGCTTGTAGGTGTAATATTGTGGCAGTACCTTAATTTTTTGTCAGTTAACCGTTTTATGGTTGCCCCTTGTATTACATAGAATTTTATCCCCTTGCTGAGGAATTGTTCTTTCACTTAATATCTCTACCTTTCATGGTTGCAAAGAGATTAAATTGATGGAGAGTTACCTTCCTGACTCTGTAGGCAGCTTAAATATTAGTCAGTAGTGAAATAGATAATCTTGACTATTATAGTAGAAACATCCAGCTAATATTTTAAACCATAGTCCCACACGTTGTATGCTAAAAGCTCTAACCACTGACTATGCAGCTGTTGAAACCTCCAGCTTCCTCTGACAACGTGTGCAATGCAACTCTGTGCAGCCAATGCATAAATCTGTGCATAAAGATTTAAGTAACTGGATATTGCACGGGTTCTCAAATGGGGGGTTGGGACCCCTCAGGGGTTGCGAGGTTATTACATAGGGGGTCGCGAGCTGTCAGCCTCTATCCCAAACCCTGCTTTGCCTTCAGCATTTATAATAGTAAATATATTTTTAAGTGTTTTTAATTTATAAGGGGAGGAGGCCACACTCAAAGGCTTGCTATGTGAAAGGGGTCACCAGTACAAAAGTTTGAGAACCACTGGGATATTGCTTTGATGTCTGCTGTTCTCAGTAGTACAGCCTTTACTGTACCTAGACCCATGCATTGTTACAGTGAAATAGAAGAATCATTTGCTATGTTTGGGACATGGAAAGGCACTATGTTGTAAAGGAAACTGAGCTGAAATTCCAGGAGTAAATAAACTTTTAAAAAGGAAAAAATATATAAGAAGGAAAGGGATAAAATGAAACATCAGTAACAGTGATGGGAAGAAACCTAGAGACCAGTGGAAACTTTAGCTTGATAGGAGACAGTAAATTAGATGTGAAATTGCAAGATGATATGACAGCCAAATGATTGTAGGCTGCCTGGGGTGAAGCATGTCTCAGAGCAGGGAAGGATCATAATCCTTTATGCAGCTTGGATGCACACACACCTAGAATTATTTCATTCAGTTCCAGGTATCCGTACCAAAGACACATGCGCTGACGGGTGTCCACAGAAGACTGTCCAGGTATTGATATTTGAAGAGAAAGTCACTGCTTAGCATAGAAACTAAAGGGGTCGATCTTTCTTGATGTTTTTTCTTCAGATATCGGGTCAAATATGAGAAGTTAGGGTACAAGGAGGCATAACTAAGCCTAATAGAGTCAAACTCTGGAAAAGGAACATTTAGGTTGACTGTCGGGGAAAACTGCTTGATACTAAGATCTATTAAGCTGTATTTAATAGGCTAAGCCTGTTAATTAAATGAAGCCTGTTAATCATTAACATAACACTTGCTTAAACATTTGATGTTTGAAGTACCACTTACAAATTTTTCCTTTTTTATTTTAGGACTTAATCGATTTTTTTGGTATTCCTGAACTCATGGTAAAATAAATGCCTAAGGAAGCCTAAAATTATAACCTCCTTTTTTAAACATTTCAAGTTTTTTATCAGTGAATCAAAAAGCACAAAGCAGCAGCAATTGTTGGTCTTTTTTGTATTACTCAAATTACAAGGAACAATTAAACGTCGTGACATGTTGACGTATCTCTGTGTGCTGCTAAGATATGTCAAGTCCTGACTTTTTAATATATCAATTCAAAGTTCCTCCTCATTCTTATCTGGACTATTGGTGAACATGAGCCAAAGTTCTTTACTTACATTCGACATTATTTAAAGTAAGAGATAATAAAAATGTTTTGCATTTTCTCTGATAAAAATATGAAAGTCCCATTAATGAGAAGGGTGTTCTAGCTTCACAGATCAGGGTTGCTTTGTGTCAGGTAAGATTTTGCTGAGTTTCAGCGAAAGGTCTGGTCATACAGACCTAAGTTACATCTTGACCTTTTTTAAAATGGTGATCAGGGCAGAAATCCAGTTCTGCCGGGGAAACCTTTCTTAACATTCAGCCTCGTAGCACTTGTAACATGTTCAATTTTTTTTAATAATCAATTTTCAAAATTACCTCAGCAAGGCAGAGCCTAGTATTGATATAGGATCTGGTGCTCATAGTTCTGGCTAGTCTACTAGGCACTCTTAACCAGGTGGCAGTGCGTTGACGTAAATAGAAAAGGCTATTTCTGCTAGGAAAAGAAGTAGGAGATTTACTTTATACATGGACAAAAAATTGTGGGGAATAACCTTAGTGACAGGATCTGATTTCTACGTCTCCCATGGACCCTGATCCTGGTACTGTTGTACTTGTCTCCATTAAGTGAATTTGAGTAAAGCTAGTCTTGCATAGACTTCATGCACTACTGTATGAAGATGTGAATTCCAGCTCAAGGTGGACATACCTGCACTAGATCTCTTTCAGCTGGCATGTGTAGCCATGGTGTTACAAGTGGTGGGAGGGCTAGCTGCCTTGAGCTGGGTTTAAGCATTGGGTTTGTCTCCTGGAAGAATCATCCAACCCAAGAATCGTTAGGAAAACAATACAACAAAATCTCTTAATACAACATTCTGCCTGTCCCACTGGATCCTATGTCTGGTGAATGGACACACCTGGAAGAGGTTTGTTACAAAGGAAGTAGGACTGGCAGGGACCATTCACAGGGAGATTTGGTTCTATAATGTGGATAAGCCTTCCCACAAAATCCATGTTAGGGAACGAACATTTAGCAGTGTTGATGTGGGATACCATGTTGATGACTGGGCAACAAAATGGCAGATGGAATTCAGTGTTGATAAATGCAAAGTAATGCACATTGGAAAACTTTTAGCAATGTATGTCCATTAATATCTGAACACTTCAGCTTGGGTTGTGAGTCAGGGACCAAGGAGAGTTCAAGTTAAGCATTGACTGTCCTAATTTTTTTTTGGTAAATGTTTACACTGGCTTCTTGGTATGTTAATTCTTTGCACAGTGTGTGTATAATATGTTTGAACCTTCTTTTGATAAAACAGGAAAAAATGGCATAATTTACATGTATATGAGTCCTTAAAGATTTAATAAAATGAGTGTTGTACTGTTTGAGAACAGAAAATCTGAATCAGAACACTAGGATTGTGCTTGCATTAAATATTTAAAAGGACTCAAATTTTTGTCAGACCATTTAAAATAGTTTGATTGTTTATCCACTTCATTCTCCCTTTGAATTTTCACATTAAGTCCCTTGGAAACTGTTGTATTTTTAGATGAACAACATAACAAAATAGGCCAACAGTAAACTTTCCTTATAGTTAAAATATTTAGAGGGTTTTGGCAATTAATGAAATATTGACTTATTCTCCACCTGCCTTTTTAAACCAAAGATCTGTTAAGGTTTCTTGAAAGGCTGGCTGGTACCCTTTTAAAAAAAACTTTTGCACTGCATTAACAGTTGAACCTGTGTATATGTATGTAAAGTCATTTTTTGCATGTGTGTGTATATATGTAAATATCTAATATAATTAGAGTAAAAATAAATGACTTTTTATAATGGTTGTGTTCATTTATATCTTCAGAAATTAGTGAAATACATCAAACAGGATAAACAAGCTTTTCATCAATGTTGCATCATAAAATATAAATATACATAGCAAACTCTTGACATATGTAGTGAAGGCTGGAAAATATATCTCGAGAATAACTTGGAGAGAAGTTGAGCTTATTTAACAAATACATTTGAAATCCAGTCTGGTTCAAATGTTGTCCTAACACTTGCTGGACGATCTGTGTAGGCTCTCTGTTGTTCATAGAAATGTCAAAGTAGTCATGATGAGCTGCTTCAGTGATACGTTACACCCTCTAAAAGCTGCCCTTCAAAGTGATGGATGCTCATCCCTGGGACTGTTTAAAATTGGACTGCCCAGAGCACTAACAAGATCTATCTGAGCTTGCAACCTATTCTGTTATTTAGGATGCAAAGCAACTAATTGGAGCTGCATCTGTGGTGGAGAGCAGCAGCCAGTCTTTAGCTAAGGTCATATCAAAATAAGTTTTTTTTTTTTTTTTTTTTTTAAAGAAAATGGAATTCTTAAAGTCCACACATACACTTTTTTTTATGTCATTAGAAAGAGGTGCCAATAAAAAATGAAATTCAGTGTACCAAATTAAAAGGCAAGTCAGACTCCTTTTAGAACTACTTGGTGATTGTATAACAGAGTTGGGGTAATTTAATTTGAGCCAAAGGTGTAAGTGTAACTTGCATTTTCTTATACTCTCCCGTTAGCTTTTTATCCTACACTCCTCTCTTCCATTCCCTTAGCAAGAACCTTATATCAACCTAGGTTTCCTTAGAAGCAGTGATCCAAATCCAAAGGTGATGTGTAAGGAGATGGGCACAGGACTCAGTAACTTCGACCTATTTTCCAATGTGTAAATTTAAGGCAATTTCTAAATTCCAAGCCTTGCCTTTGCTAGGAAAAAAGGTGTGCTTAAGCCTTTAAAAGCCTAGTGTAGACAAGGAAAGTTGTAATTTTAACAGCTCTTAGCTGGTCAAGGTAAACCCTACGCTCCCTGACAGTGTTTTCTGTGATCAGCTAACAATTTGTTAAACTACAGCTGCCTTTTCTACTTGAGGATGTTAATGCATGTTAACATGATCCAAGTTGATGTGGGATACCATTGTGAATGACTGGGCCACAAAATGGCAGATGAAATTCAGTGTTGATAAGTGCAAAGTAATGCACATTGGAAAACATAATCCCAACTATACATATAAAGTGATGGGGTCCCAATTAGCTGTTACCACTTGGGAGAGAGATTCTGGAGTCATTGTGGATAGTTCACTGAAAACATCTGCTCCATTTGCAGTGGCAGTGGGGAAAAAAGTGAACAATGTTGGGAATCATTAGACAAGGGATAGATAACACAGAAAATATCATATTGCCTTTATATAAATCCATGGTACTCCTACATCTTGAATACTGAGTGCAGATCTGGTCTCCTATCACAAGAGACTGGAATTGGAAAAGGTACAGAAAAGAGCAACAAAAATGATTAGGGGTATGGGACAGCTTCCATATGGAGAGAAATTAATAAGACTGAGACTCTTCAGCTTGGAAAAGAGACAACTAAGAGGGTATATGATGGAGGTCTATAAAATCATGGATCACTTGATGGTTGCCTGTTCTGTTCATTCCCTCTGAAGCACCTGGCATTGACCACTGTCGTAAGACAAGATAGTGGGGTAGGTGGGCCTTTAGTCTGACCTTGTATGGCCGTTCTTATACCCGTAAATGCACTGAAAGAGACAGATTACAGCAATTTCAACTCTAGCTTCACTTTTGAATGTGCCCTAGTGTGTCTACCTTCGAAAGTTGAAGGGCTGAGTCAACCTTGCTGAGAAGCTAACTAGCGGTGCTGGATGTGTAGATATTTCCAACCCGAAGCTTAAACTACTATGCTTACCCCCACAGCCATCAAAAGACACAATTAACAGAAGTGTTTCTGCTGTAATGAAGTACAATGTGGTAAAACATTGGTGGTAACAAATGAGAGCCTTCTGAACTGCTCCACCCTTAGAATTCGATTTTTTTCTTGTAAATAAAGAACTGCTCCAAGGACACTTCTTCTTGGGATGCCAACTGGAAAAGAGCAGCTGCTCTATCCTTTTTTCTTTTCCCTTGATGTTAGGGGAGAAAGCAATTACAGCTTCATTTTCTTTTGAAGATTCTGAGATGGGGAGGCAGGAGAATGAGTGGAGCGTTACACCAAAGGAGGAACAATTCCTATGGCAATGAAAGTGCAAATTCATGATAAAGCCTGCACATCAATGCCTTACCCTGGGCGTTTGGCAACTCGACTTGCGTGCTGATGCTTTCCTTTGAATGTGACCCAGTTGCATCTAGAACTATGTTTGGAGCACTAATGGTCACTAGGAAGAGATCAGCTTGCAATGCATTATTTGCTCCTGAGGCAGGTTTGATGAGTTTCCTGGTTAAAAGTGAAATAATTCTGCCGTTATAACAGCTGCTGGTCCTTAAATGGACCACAAACATGGTGGTAGACAGTCTGTTTAGGCCCCCAAATTTGTTTCCCTTAAGAACAATCCACGGTGGATACCATTTGAAGAACTCCTGATATATGGATCTCATACAACTGGAAGGACCTTGAAAGGTCATCAAGTCCAGTCCCCTGCCTATATTAGCAGGACCAAGTACTGTCCCCTGACAGATTTTTTTGCCCTAGATCCCTAAATGGCCCCCTCAAGGATTGAACTCATAACCCTGCATTTAGCAGGCAATGTTCAAACCACTGAGCTACCCCCGTCCCCCAGTCCCTGCAGTACCCATGGTATGTGCCTGGGGCTAGAAGAGCAAATAAGATGTTATTACGCTTCTGTGGAATAACCAATGAGTTTTTAATGGTGGCTACTGTTTACAGCATCTCAGATGATGCCTTTTAATCTCTGTCAAATGAAAACAGCATGGTTGCTGGGAAAGATGGTTATTATTAAAGAGGAACAGTGACTGGAATGTGGCTGCACTAGCATTTTGTATTCTGAATTTTGTGTCAAAATCTTCAAACTTGATATATTTTGACCAGATCTACAACTGGTAGAGGTAATGAAACAATGGATGGGCATGTATATAATATTTTCCATTGTCAAGTATTTTATTTGGAATTTGAAAACTGACAACCAACTATACAGCCAGGGTGGGTCTGCGGACACACGACTTGTAAACTTTGGGATGACTTTTTCATGTTTGAAAAACTGAATTTTGGAACCTGTAGACCAGTTTTCATGCTTTGGTTTTTCATCTCTGATTCCTAGACTCAAAAGCCACTTTTGCCACACTTAATTTTCACCGTGTTTTTTTTTTAAATGTCTTTTACATTTACCTTTCAAAGAGGAACACTAGTTTTGGATACTTAAAACAGACAATTTTGAATAATTAAATGGTGAAAACTCTGATTTCTGCTACTCCTAAGAATAAAAAGTAATCAAAACACAAGACCAGGCCTAATTACGGTTGGTAGAAGAAAAGTCATTCTGTGTATGAGGAAGTGAGGAGGAGCAGAGAAGATAGAGGGACTGAAATAGTGGCTATTAAAATGTAAAGCAGTAGTCAGCATAGCACGGCACAAGTCTAGAGAGAGCGGCTAAGATTCGTTCTTTCGTTACACAATTGAAATATATTAACATACAAAATCCTTTCTTTCAAGGGCTCTGGTGTGGAACAGTAAAAAAAAAGCAATTATGCAAAAAGTTCAGCTATGGAATACATTAGCGCTCATAAATATGTATTATGCAAGGCAGTCCAAGAGCCCTGTCCTGTGCACTGTTGAACTCTATTAACTCCCACTGACTTGACTGAAAGTTGGGTGTGCTGAGTCCCTGCCAGGATTGGACCTAAACAACCCACACTTGCCTGATGGTGAAGGCCAAAGAAATCTTTCAGTTTATGCAGCCCATTCAGATGTGGGAAGCGCAGGACATGTGACCTGCCATTTCCCATTGCTTCTAGAACTCAAGACCCCCAGGTTGCCGGGATGGGCATCCCCTCATGGTTTAAGAATAGCAGGCGTGTTAGTCTGTATCCGTAAAGAAAGTGAGGAATACTTGTAGCACCTTAGAGACTAACCAGTTTATTTCAGCATAAGCTTTCGTGGACTATAGCCCACTTCATCGGATGTGTGTATAAATGCATCTTACTTCTGTTCCATTCTATGCATCCGATGAAGTGGGCTATAGTTCACGAAAGCTTATGCTAAAAGAAACTGGTTAGTCTCTAAGGTGCTACAAGTATTCCTCGCTTCCCTCAGGGTTTGGAATTCCCATTAATTCCAATCACAGATGGAGGCTGGAGGTCTTAGCAGAGTGGACCCTATATATTCTAAATAAGCATCTGTTTTACATGTTCAGCCATCTCTTAAAGGTACGTAATGATTATTCATGTAATGTCCATCCAGGTACTTCTATGGCTCTTATCATCAATGTTTGAGCACCTACGTTTGTGTTACGGAAACATCCAAAGTCCCCAGTCGAATCTGCAGTCCCATGGTACTAGGTATTGTAGAAATGTCGAGGCAGGCTCTGTGGAGCTTAAAGCTGCGAAGGAGGAAAAAGTAAATATTAGGCCACTCTGTGAGAGAGATTTTGGTCTGAGAAGTTTGTCTTAACAGCATGGAATTCCCTTTGAGGGGTGGAATCCCTCACTCATAGTATTGTCACAGTAATTTATTTACTTAATTCTTGCTGCTTTATGTTGATCCAACTTCCAGTTGTGCATTCTCATCCATCTATGCGGTGTATTCTTTATCTTTGGCCCTTTGGAGGTAAGAACCACTGTTTCCTTGGATAGGGCAGGACAATCAGTGTTTGACCAATGATATGATGCCCATTTCATGTGATCTATGTGTGTACTTACTATATCCAGCTATAACCCACTGGGATGGAGACCCCTCCATGGCTTCAGCCCTGCTGGGACTTTGGAAAAGCTCTTCTGGGAGTTGCTAGTGCAGAAGTGAGTCCATCACACTGTCTGCAGTGGTGTTGGTTGTTCCCAAGATATTAGACAAGGTGGGTGAAGTAATATCTTTAATTGGACCAACTTCTGTGCATGAGAGAGACAAGCTTACTGCCCAATTAAAGATCTTACCTCACCTGCCTTGTCTTTCTAATCCAGAAAACTGTTAGACCTGGGAGTCTTATTTACTTCAGTTGGTCTTGCAGCATTTAAAATTCTATTTCTTGTTAGGTTTCCACACAGTCTTATGCCCTCATCTGAATACCCAAACCTTTGCACTCACAGGGAGCATAGGGTTCCACAGAGGGGCTCTCCTGCATTGAGCTCATTCCTAAATTAGTGTTATAAATTGTGCCGTGGTGATTGGGTTTATTAGAGGGCCAACTTCCAGAGCACTTTTCTGCTATTAACTGAAGGCAAGGATACAACCTATGTTGCTTGATGCAGTGATTCAGAGAGGCATCTGCCAGGCAGTGCAAATAAAGCCTTCACCTCAGATTTTTAGGAATTCCTACAGTATTTCCTTTAGTTTATTGTCCATCTCCAACTTCCTGTAGGACATTGCATCTGTGTGATGACGCAATGCGATGCTGCACACAGGTCTGATAGGAAGGGAAGAAAAAATACCGTATTCATTTGAAATTGCAGGAGGAATGTGATGAAATTTGTCACAAAAGTGCAATGAAAGGGTAGGGGCAACGTTTTCAAAAGTGCCACAGCGTCTTGGAGACTTGTCACGTTTTCAGAAGTGACTTTGGCCCAGATCCACAGGGGTACATGGGTGTCTAACTTCTAATGATTTCAGGGGCAAGTAGGCACTTAAATACCTTTGAGGATCTTGGTCCTATTGCCAGCTTTTCACAAGTATTTTTAGGTTCCTAAAGCTGTAGATAAGCGCCTGGTGGGCTTTAGAAGAGCAGAGAGTCATCACCTAACCTATGCAGGCACTTTTGAAAAATCCCAGGGGTGCCTCTCTGCACCTTTAGGCACCTAAAGCTACTTTTGAGAATCTGGCCCTGATTCTCCGAAGCTCCCTGAAAGTCAACAGCACTTATGCTCCTGTCACTTTTGAAAATTGGACTTTGGTTCCTAAGTCACTTAGGTGCATTTTAGTATTTCCCCCTCATTCCAGCTCCAGCTCCAGCTCCAGTATAGGAGTTCTTAAAACATTGAGGTAACCAAACTATACCTTACATCACCTCATTTTCTAATGAAAGTTTCATGTATATCTATCTTCTTCCCTAAAGAGAACAAATGCTATAAACACACACACTCGCTTGTCTGCAGAAAAGGACCTAGGGGTTATGGTGGATGAGAAGTTGGATATGAGTCACTAGTGTGCCCTTGTTGCCAGAAGGCTAAAAGAATTTTGGGCTGTATAAGTAGGAGCATTGCCAGCAGCTTGAAGGATGTGATTGTTTCCCTCTATTCGACATTGGTGAGGCCTCATCTTGGAGTACTGTGTCCAGTTTTGGGCCCCACACTACAAGAAGGATGTATATAAATTGGAAAGAGTCCAGGGGAGGGCAACAAAAATGATGAGGGGCCTGGAGCACATGATTTACGAGGAGAGGCAGAGGGAGCTGGGATTATTTAGTCTGCAGAAGAGAAGAATGAGGGGGAGGATTTAATAACTGCTTTCAACTACCTGAAAGGGGGTTCCAAAGTGGATGAATCTAGACTGTTCTCAGTGGTACCAGATGACAGAACAAGGAGTAATGGTCTCAAGTTGGAGAGGGGAAGGTTTAGGTTGGATATTAGGAAAAACTTTTTCACTAGGAGGGTGATGAAGCACTGGAATGGGTTACCTAGGGAGGTGATGGAATCTCCTTCCTTAGATGTTTTTAAGGTCAGGCTTGACAAAGTGCTGGCTGGGATGATTTAGTTGGGGATTGGTCCTGTCTTGAGCAGGAGTTTGGACTAGATGACCTCCTGAGGTCCCTTCCAACCCTGATATTCTATGTTTCTATGATTGCTAAAAAAGACTTAATCCTGCTCCTTTTGGGTTCACTAGGGAGGTTTCCGTTAACTTCATTAGGAGCAGGGTCACCTGAGATCATTATTAGCCAGTTCCATTGTATTTAACTCCTTGGTTACAGAGGTGGTTTCACTAGGAAATGGTGCATTTTAAAACATTAACTAACCCATGTTAACCCTACAACTTGCCTTGTCTAGGCTAGGATTTTAACACCTGTGTAAAACATCTTTTTCTTAGTGTAGATGTGGCCAAAGTGAAATGTGTTTTGAAGGTATCTTTAGTTGCATTTCCAGCTTTTTTTACTTGCCAGTCTCTGTTCCAACCACTAAGAGGCATCAATGTACAAGCTAATGCTGCATTTCTCAAGCCACTGGGGAATCGGGCAGATGGAGAATCAGCAATGGGTCTTTTAAAAAAACCCAAACCAGCTCATATGAACAATAAGATTTCCCAGATAGATTTGGCTTCGGAGTTTACAAAAGATAAAGCACTTCAGACACATTCAGACTCCAGTTTAAAAAAAGTCCTAACTGCATTGAGGCAATTTGTCAGGCCTAAAAGAATTGCAGCCTCTTTTTTTCCTTTCCTGTTTTTGGTTCTTTGATGAATGGTTGTGCTAAATATTAACCCTGTGGTTCCTGATGAGTGGGGCTTTCTATCTGAGCTCTAAGGACTCAGGAAGGGAATGGATGGTGCCTGAGAAACCAGTCCAGTAAGAGGGTATAAATCTCAAGGTACAAAACATAATTCCTCAGGGAAAAAAAAAAGTCAACCAGTGTTTGAAAATTTAAGCAAAGCAAAAAGGAAAACAACGGTATTTATGTTTTGGTTCAAGGTCAAAATCAGTGCCTGTACCTATGGTTTTGATTAACCTGAATGCAACAGTCTTTTCTAGCTGGGACAAGTAAGTCACTTTCCACTTTGATGCAGTCTTTAGCCATCCATGGAAACTAGCAACTCTAACTAACCAGCCTAGTGGTTAGCGCACTCCACTTGGACTCAGGAAACCTGAATTTAATTCCGGCTCAGCTTCAGGCTTCTTGTGTGACCTTGGGTAAGTACTTAAACTACTCTGTGTGTATGTTCTCCATTTGTATCTCACAGGGGTGTTACGAGGATGAGGTGATAACATTCTTGCACATGCAAGCTGATTATGTGGCAATACCTGCAAATAAAATAGGAATAATATTTAGTTGCTTTAGAGGGGATGCAGTGTGGCCTAGTGGGTAGAGCACTGCCTTGCCCTGGGACTCAACAGCAGTGGGTTCTATTCCCGGCACTGGCTTACTTGGTGACCTGAGTCATGTCATTGTTCTGTGGCTAAGTTTTCCCATCTATAAAATGGGGATAATGACACTTGTCTGGCTGTGGAAAGTGCTTGGAGGTCTACGGTTGAAAAGTGCTATATAAGAGCAAGGTATTATTAGTTCATTACTATTCCTATCTATCCCTCTGTATGAGGTACTATCTTAGCTGTTTGTAGAGAGACTTGGGATACTCAGGAGAAAGGCACTAGGAGTGAAATCCTGGCCCTCTGAAGTCAGTAGGAATTTTGCCTTTGATTTTAATGGGGCCAGGATGTCGCCCAATAAACTTGCAAATGACTACAAATAAAGTTAATGTGAGAGTTAGATAATGAGTCAATTTCATGGGTTTATAGCCCAGTCCTTCTGTCACTGAAGATAACGGCAAAGCTCCCATTGATGTAGAAATGAGCCAGACCCCTCACACAGAGTCTCCCCGTTTGTGAGGTGGGAACTCACTCCAGCAGAGCAAACATAGCTCTAGAAAATACAAGGAGGTGAGAAAATTCATTTGCCTCTTGGAGGGGTTAAAAGGATCCTTCCATCTTCAGAGGCAGAGCGAGAGCCCCAGTCCTTTGGTGGAGACATGTATTAATGCCGGGTATCTGAGAGAGAGCAACAGGGCTTGGTAATGAAACACGGTTTGGCTGCCTTCCAGTTCTTGGATCCTCTCCACGTGCTGCTGGTGTTCCTGTGAGGCTCAGGAGTAAGGACTCTTTGTCTTCCTCCAAAAATAATAGGCTTTTATGGAGATTCCTATATATTTTCCTCCCCACTTTTTAAAGGAATGAATGTGTCTTTCCGCCGCATTCGATTGTTTCAAGAGTAAAGAACCAGCATTCAGCAGGCCTCAAAACCCCTGTCCTGAATCTGTGGAAAATGTGGTTCTTCCGCCTAAAATTGTCTCTTACTGTGTTAAATGCTCTCGTTACTCCAAACTCTAAAGTGGTCTCAGAAGGATCTCATTCACCATCAATGAATGCCTTTGCATGCTAAGAGTGTGTCTATGCTGCAGTAAAAAACCTACCGCTGGCCTGTGCCAGACTTGCAGAGCAGGGGCTAAGGGACTGTTTACTATCGGTGTGGACATTGAGGCTTGGGTTGGAGCCTGGCTCTAGGACCCGTCCCAGAACAGGGGCTGTAGCCCAAGCCCAAACGCCTACACCGCAGTTAAAGCCTTAGTCCAAGCCCATGTCAGCTGGCCCAGGCCCACTCATGGGGGTCTGATTGCAAAGTGGACATTCCCCAAAGAACTGATCCAAATTCTGCTGACTTCGGTAGGCTTTGGATTAGGTGCTGCAGCCCAGATCCTGCAGTCAGATCCCTGGGGAGCTGATTGCTGGAGAAACTACTCCGCTATTCTGCTTGGGATAGCAACATGCTGAGAAATCCACTGACCCTTTAGAGGGGGCTGCTGCTTTTCAGGGGGTGGCTAGGCCCAGCATGGCCCAGCAGGAGGAGACACATGTCCCTCCAGGCCACATTTTAAGGACCTTATGCTGCTCTTCCTTACACCAGGGCAACTCCCCTGGCTCCACTGGGGTTTCTCCTGATTGACATCCGTGTAAGTGAGAATCATAGAAGTATAGGACTGGAAGGAACTCAGTAGGTCACCTAGTCCGGTCCCCTGCATTCAAGGCAGGGCTACATAATAACTCCACCATTCTTGCCAGGGGCTCGTCTAACTGTTCTTAAAAACCTCCAATGATGGAGATTCTACAGCCTCCCTATGCCATTCGTTCCAGTGCTTAACCACCTTTATAGGAAGTTTTTCCTAACATCCATCCTAAACCTCCCATGCTACAATTTAAGCCCACTGCTTCTTGTCCTATCCTGCGAGAACAATTTTTCACCCTCCTCCGTGTAACAAGAAAAGAGAATTATGCTGCCCAATAGGAATAACAGAATCATAGAATATCAGGGTTGGAAGGGACCTCAGGAAGTCATCTAGTCCAACCCCCTGCTTAAAGTAGGACCAATCCCCAACTAATTCATCCCAGCCAGGGCTTTGTCAAGCCTGACCTTAAAAATGTCTAAAGGAGGAGATTCCACAACTTCCCTAGGTAACCCATTCCAGTGCTTCATCACCCTCCTAGTGAAAAAGGTTTTCCTAATATCCAACCTAAACCTCCCCCACTGCAACTTGAGACCATTACTCCTTGTTCTGTCATCCGCTACCACTGAGAACAGTCTAGCTCCATCCTCTTTGGAACCCCCTTTCCGGTAGTTGAAAGCAGCTATCAATTCCCCTCTCATTCTTCTGCAGAATAAACAATCCCAGTTCTCTCAGCCTCTCCTCATAAGTCATGTGCTCCAGCCCCCTAATCATTTTTGTTGCCTTCCGCTGGACTCTTTCCAATTTTCCTACATCCTTCTTGTAGTGTGGAGCCCAAAACTGGACACAGCACTCCAGATGAGGCCTCACCAATGCTGAGGAAGTTAGTCCCATCTCGAATAGGATATGTAGGTATCTTCTGGATTTTAAGAGCTGGATTCTTTCCCTCTTTTGCAGCCTCAGTTGTCAAACTGATAAATCTCCCTGGTGGAGGGGAATTCTCCACTGGCATTTAGCTGACAGCACTGATTCCTGTCTGCCACTGGATGTAGGGGGTGTTTTGGGAATGGAAGGGGTATGCCAGGGCCAATAGGGGGAAAACTCTACTATACTAAGCCAATTTGCCATTGGCAAATGATTTCCTACAGACCATAGCTAGCTGTTGTAAATAGAGCAGTGCCTAGGCTGACAACCCAGGTCTGATCTTCTCCTGTCCTGTGCTGAGCAGATCTTGGTGCAGGAGGAAACCTGGACCTAAATACATGTATTTTTAAAAAGTACCCTTCACTACTGAGAAATAGCCATAATTTAAACGCCTCCATGTTGGTTGTGACATACCAATCCCTCCCCCCCCCCCCCCAGACATAGGGTAAATGTCTATAAGACGCATTAATGTCACATGAGTAAAACCAGAAACCATACATTTGGAATGTCTGTTTATCTAAAGAAATTAGACTCACTGATAACATCATGCCAAAAATCCATCCAAGGGATGCAGCAAATAAGAGCATTACAAGTTCTGTTTTATTTTTAATTGCAATTAATTCATTTCCCTCTGCAGAATCAGTTCATGTTTTTAACTGTAAAAGAAGTTTTTAACAGTTTTCAAGTACATAAATGTTTGTTACAAGGAGGAGGGAGAAATATTGTTCTCATTAACTTCTGAGGATAGGACAAGAAGCAATGGGCTTAAATTGCAGTTTAGGTTGAACATTAGGAAAAACTTCCTAACTCCCACTGGTTAGATTAAGCACTGGAACAAATTGCCTAGGGAGGTTGTGGAATCTGTCACTGGAGGTTTTTAAGAGCAAGTTAGACAAAAACCTGTCAGGGATGGTCTAGAACTCTAGATAATATAGTCCTGCCTTGCGTGCAGGTGACTGGACTAGAAGACCTCTCAAGGTCCCTTCCAGTTCTACGATTCTATGTTCTCTGGGCTCCGTCCACCTTGGTTACACCCTAACAAACCTGACTACCTTATGGTATCTTGTAGGGGCAATCTGTGACTCAAGTTCTGTGGGAAATCGGTGGCTTCCCTTTGGCTCATGCAGTTCAGTCCAAATTTTGTTACAATAAATTTAGTTAACTTTCTAACTGTCCTCTGGGCTTCTAGGTGCAGTTTGACAAAGGTATTTAGACTCCAAACTTTTGTTGAAATCACGACAAGCTCTGAACCCCACCCTGCTCCGCATCCTGTCCCTCCAACATAGAGGTGCTGTCACGGTGCAGTTAGCCGTTTGGACTCCTGGCCTGGTCTTCTCACTGCGATCCCATGAGATTAATTGGTGTTACAGTCCTGCGCTTGGATCTTGTCTTCACTAGGAAAAAAGATGTATTCTTACCACGTGTTAGCTAGCATGTAGTAACTAACACAGGTAAAAGCCTAGTGAAGATGAGGTGGTTGTAGTTTTAACACCAGCAGGTCAAGATAAACCCTAGGGCAGGACTTCTCAACCAGGGGTACATGTACCCCTGGGGGTACCCGGAGATCTTCGAGGGCGTACATCAACTCATCAAGATATTTGCCTAGTTTTACAACATGCTACATAAAAAACACTAGTGAAGTCAATACAAACTAAAATGTCATACAAACAATGACTTGTTTATATTGCTCTATATACTATACACTGAACTGTAAGCACAATATTTACATTCCAATTGATTTATTTTATAATTACATGGTAAAAATGAGAAAGTCAGCAATTTTTCAGTGTTGCAACACTGAATTTATGTCTGATTTTGTAAGCAGCTAGTTTTTAAGTGAGGTGAAAGAAGACAAATCACACTCCCGGAGGGGGGTACTGTGGTCTGGAAAGGTTGAGAGCCACTGCTTTGAGTCTCCCCCATTAATGAACTGCCCTAGGCTTTTTCTCCCCTCCAGTGCTCACACGGACTATGAAGTATGAGTTGCACACGCACCCTTGAACGTCTTCCTTAGAAACTTGGCACATCAGCCTGTTCTAAAATGAGTGCCGTTGTAATTAAAAAAGGAGACAGTATTGCTGACCTAAGCAACTGTGAGTCAGTGGATCACGCAGGACTCATTTATGTGTTGGCAATGCCGGCATTGAAATAACAAGTCATCAAAGTAATGGAAAAGGTTTCAGGGTGAGTGATTCATCCGCAGACTCTGCTCCAAGGGCTTCAACTGGGTGGTGATTAAATAAACCGGACACGTCCTAATTAACTCTGGACATGGTTTGGTTTTGGTGGGATCATGGCAAGAGGGGTAGGTCGTCATTGTGGTTATTATTAGTCCGCCAGCATGCAGGGGTGTGCTAGTTGCCTTCCAGGACTTAGTCTAGACTCTAGATCTTTAAAGGCACTTTGGCATTGCTCCATCCGTATTTCAATGCCTAACCCCTTTGAGTAAGTTTACACAGCCCATAGCGGCCAGCCGTCGAGTCCAGGGTGATAGATTCAGGCTCGCAGGGCGTGTGCTGCGGCACTAAAAACAGCAGTATAGATGTTGTGGCCCTGGGTGTGAGCTTGACCCTGGCTCTGAGACCTGTTGCCACTCGCTGTGTAGAAGTACCCCTACCTCCTCTCGGGGCTGCCACCCAGAGGAATTTTCAGCCCCAAAGAAGATGTTCAAGCTCCCTATACAATGAATGGGGAGAGCTTAGGCACCTAAGAAGGATTTTCAGAAGCTGGTCAGCTGAGCAGGAGCTAGCCAGGGGCGAAATGCCAAGGAGAGGGGCTTTGGTTCTTGTGCAGTTTGCCCTGAGTGCCTGGCTGATGAGCCAGAGATCAATGTCTCCCACTGTGTGGGCTCCTTTCAGGGGTTGGTGGTTCAGTGCCTGACCCAAACCCCACTGAAGGTAAAGGGGGGGCCTTTCAGCCACTCCTACTTTCGCTCAAGCTGTAGCAGTTCATGGTTTAGTGCTGCCGTTCCACTGTTCGATCCCTGGCGTGTCGGCTGTGAAGAGGGGCGTCCGTCACGCTCAGTCTAGAAGAGACAGCAAAGGGCTGGGGTGGGATGAGGTGTGTGTGGTAAGGTAGGTGCAGAGGGTGTGTGACTGTCCACACTTCATAAGGGATCAGGTTCTGACTGTTGTTGTGTTGGTGGCTTGGGGGAGATGAGACATGATCTGCCCGGGGAGGGGAGAGGCAGCAGGTGCCCCAAAGACCATTCTTATTCTGATTTATTTCTCAGATTGGTCTAACATCTAAAGGCCCCTGACAGATCGGGGCCCCATGATGCGTGCACAAACTCGTAGTGAAAAAGAACCCAGGCCCCAAAGAACTTACCATCTAAATAGATAAACAGACCCAGGTAATATCCTAAGCCCCATTTTACAGATGGAGAATGGAGGAACACAGAGTTTAGTGACTCAGGTCTACTCTACAAAATTAAACCGACCTAACTTTCATCAGCATACAGCCGCTGCAGTAATTACATCACTTGTGCCTGTCCACATTACGTTCCTTGTGTTGTTGGTGGGCATCCTCATTAGGAGCACTTGTATCGATTGTGCTGTCCGTGCAGGGGATTGTGGGATGGCTCCTGAAAGCCAGTAGCAGTTGATGTAAGCAACGCAGTGTCTGCCTTGACATTGCCTCAACCTAGGCTCTATGCCACTCGTGGAAGGGAAGTTATTAAGTCGGTGTATCTGGGCCGTTACGTCGGCAGGAGAGAAATGTAAGTGTAGATGTTCCCAGGGTGACGTAAGCTGCCTAGGGTCAGCCTCACTCTGTAGTGTTGACCACACCTCAAACAATGAATCTGTGGCAAAACTGGGTATCGAGCCCCAATCTCAGGAGTCTCGGCCTGCCATTTTAACCATGAGGCCGGCCTTTCTCAGGCTTCATGCTTTGAAAAGAATTGGCTTATTGTATGGCAGAAAAGGATATTTCCTGCTTAGAAAACTGATGTCTAAACCATGTCTTTGACTACAAAAAGAGTCCTTGTAGGCAATAATAAACACCATGGCATTGTGAAGGCAGGGAATTACTGGAAGCAGGGGTATATGCCAACCAACTTCATAGACAGACACCTCTGGAGCTTGGAAAATAACTTACGGAGAGCTGTCAGCTTTCCTTAACAGCTTTGACATGAGGTGTGGGGTAATGTGCAGAGCTGGATAACAGATCTGGAGAGGCTGTGGCTTTAATCTCTTCTGTGCTTGCTTCAGTGCATTATTCTGCCTTCCCTTTGTTAATGAAAAGCCTCACCTGTCTCTTGTCTTCTGTTCCTCTCCTCTCCCCAGGTCCTGTTTACTTTGGGTTGACTTAAAAAAAATCTGATGAGGCCACAGGAGGAAACATCATTGAGCTAGGGGAGGAGTGGCCCTGGCAGTACAGACTGCTGTAAACGTATGACGAGACAAAAGCGTTTTGCTTTTAAGTTCACTTAGCTTGTTAAGTTAGATATTAGTTTGTGTTTCTTTTTTATTTCTTTTGTAACCAGTCCTGACTTCTATATGTCACTACTTGTAATCACGTTCAAAATAACTTTGTCATTAATACACTTATCTTATTGTGTTAGCTTAACCAGAGCGTTTGGTTAATGTGTGTGTGGAAATTCCATTTGAGATAACGAGGCTGGCTTATATCAACTTCCTTTGATGAAATGATGGACTTTCTGTGAACTTGAATTGTTCAGATGGGTACTGAGCAGGACAAGATGCACATTTCTGGGGACAAGGCTGGGACTGGGAATTTGCTGGTGTCGCCCTATATATAATTCATGACTGGCTGCCAGGGCATTCATGTAACCGAGCTGGGAGCGATTTCGCATGTTAGAGGCTGTGTGTGAACAGGCCAGGAGTGGATGTTCTGATAATCTGATTGATTATCCAGTGCTCTCTTGGTCCCCGGAGAGGAGGTTCTGATGATGATTGTTTGCTATTTACATTGCAATAAGATTAGCGCATAAGACCCCCAGACATGGACCATGACCCCATGGGGCTTGGTGGTGTACAACCGTCAAACAAAGGCTGTATCTACACTACAGTCAGGAAGTGTGATGGCAGCACATGTAGACAAGCCCAAGCTAGCTCTGCTCTAGCTGAAGCTATGGTAGCACAGGCGGTGGCCGCTCAAGTATGTAGCCAGGGTGGATGGCTGCTGCAGCTTCACTGCTATTGTTCCTGGAGTGAGCTTTGTTCTCACTGGGTCAAAGTGAGCGCAGCTATGTCTACGCATGCTGCCATCACACTTCCCGACTGCACTGGGACATCTTGCTCTACTGAGATGTGGGTCACACTATGAAACTTTGCAAACTCCTATTCTAAAGGTTAATCCAGCAATGAGGTGGTGTGTGGTGGGGCTAGTATCCCTTCAAAGATTGGCTATTGAGTGAGATTTCACCCTTCTGGAAACAGGCAGAACTGCATTGACTTTAATGGAGTTACACTGGCTTACAGTTGGGTAAATTCAGCCCAAATGATCCAGTCTAACTGCCATGGAGATAAATGGAAAGATGCCTGTTGATTTCAATGGGTGTTGGATCAGGCCTGTAACCTTTATTTTGATTTAAAGTTAATTTTAGTGATGTTAGATTACACCAGCAAGGGTTCAGCTCTGGTAGATACCGTCTCAAGTTCAACAGAGTTATCTCTGTCTGTTTTAGATCTAGAGCTCATAGGAGCACATGAAACCACAGGCCAGTAACTCATGTAATCAAAAGCACAAGTTCCATTATCTTTTATCAGTTTTATTCAAGTTACCAACAAAATTATGTATGTCCCAGCATAAACAACTCCTACGTACAGCCATGCACCAGCTATAGCTACAGACCTACTCACGTCCTCCTAGGTAGTGTTAGGGTGTCTCATGGATTGATTGTCAGTATAGGGATGGTTCCTGCTGGAGTTTTCCTGTAGGAAACTCAGTTTGCCCAGACTGGGCACCCACTTTTATAACGTGATTCTCCCTATACCCACTCTCTGTGCATGAACATGGAAGTGTCAACCCTCTTTTCCCTTGTTGATCTGGTGTCCCCTGGAAACTCAAGGTAGCCAATTCCTATAGGTTGTGTATAGTTCCTGTTCTTTTCGTTAGGACTGATGCATGGCCTGTATCTTGTTGTTAAGACACATGTTCGAGACAGATGTTCCCCTAACACATTTTTGGGGACTTAAAACCAATCTTCCGGCTAATTTTTTGCAATATTACGCCTTGGTGCCTCTTACCATAATCTTATGGCATCATGTTATTCTTTGGTCGCTCACTTATGTCAGCATTTCTTACCTTCAAGACCTGAAATAGCTAAAATCTTACAGGCTTCAGCCCTCCTTACTTAGATATCTAATACATAATTATTCCTTCTAAATACTGATCATTCTTGTACGTCTATAATCCTACAACTTAACTCTATTGAACATACAAGGATTATATACAGTATGAGATAACAGGTTCACTAATCATAACATCACACAATAACGGAATAATAAACTAAAATCATTGGCTACAGGCCCTAAATCGTTTCTTTCCCTAGATAAAATATGGTGTGAGATTCTTGGGTGTAACAGTAGCACCATGATTAACAGCCCGCTTACCCTTGTGTTTCTCCTTCTAGGTTTTTGCAATTTGTCTCTCTGACGTGTGCATTATTTTTAAGCCAGTTGTCAAATTGGGCAGACAGATGCTAGAGAGACTGGAGAAGTTGGCATGTGCCACATGGCACACAGCAATGATAGATGCTGGCTTATTAGAGATTCATTTGTCACCGTGGGTTCTCAGAAGCGGCTTTGCTGGTTCATACGAAGTTCCCCTACCCTTTTGTTGTCGCCCTTGCTGCATTGTGCAAGGAGGAAGAAACGGCAGGTGGTGTGAGGTTGTTTGGCTTTCCTCAGAGCAGGCATTGAACAGGCTGGCTAGCGTTTGTGACACTTTCAAAATGCCCCGGGGGCGGGGGTGTAAAAATCCATTCAGACTCGCGAACCGTAATTTTCATGGTGCCATTGTAAATATTCAGGCAATGAAGGGGGAACAAAGATTAATTATTCTTGTGTAATGCAATCTTTCTCTGACTCAGAGACAGGCCATCTCCCTCTCATGCCCTGCTGGACTAGGAGCAAACAATGAAGTTGTCATTGGAAGCAAATGCCTCTCCTCATACATATGTGATGGCCGCCATCTTGGATGACTCACCGGAGGATTGGCCTGGGGGCCTCTGGAGGTAGAAGCACAAACTGCTACAGCTTGAGATAAAACTCTGCAGATGGGGGTTGTAACACACACATAGGTGCTGCTGATTGTGCACAAAGGGGTCCCTATAACACACTCTCACCAGTAGATTTCACATGTCCTGTCGCTCCTGAGCTACAAACGCCTCAGTGACCATGTTACTTCTCTTCACCATATGCTTGTAATAGAAAGAAGCCCCTAGATAGCAGATTCTGCAGCATTCACTGTGGAGATCAAGAACAAGACCATGTGGTGGGCCAGGGGGTTTGTTACTTGCTGTTGTGGCACCTCCTTGTGGCCGCATCCGGGGATTAGCTCTCTACCAGTCTGATGCCCCCTCCTTCTGTAGCTTGCCTCATGTCCTATGCTTTGAGCAGGGGGTTGGACTAGATGACCCCCTGAGTTCTCTTACAACCCTAATTTTCTATGATTCTATGATTCTTCTATGTCTTTCCCTGCGGACTTGATGCTCTCTCTTCCTAACTCAGGGTGAGCTCTCTTTGTGGCTTGGTGCTCTGGCCAGCTCACTATAGTTTTCCCCCTCCAGGTAACAAAGTCTCTCTGGACAAACTGTCTCAGAATCATAGAACTGGAAGGGACCTCGAGAGGTCATCTAGTCCAGTCCCTTGTACTCAAGGCAGGACTAAGTATTATTTAGACCATCCTGGACGGGTGTTTTTGCAACCTGCTCTTAAAAATCCCCAATGACAGAGATTCCAGAACCTCTCTAGGCAACTTATTCCAGTGCTTAATGACTGACAGAAAGTTTTTTCTAATGTCCAACCTAAACCACCCTTGTTGCAATTTAAGCCCATTGCCTCTTGTCCTATCCTCAGAGGTTAATTTATATACTTACTTATACTTATGCCCGTCACCCCAGTCGGGGTATGGGCCACCAACCACAGATCTCCAGAGTCCTCTATCCTGGGCCATTCTCTCTAGCTGGTTCCAGGTGTAGCCCATTTTTGTGGTGTGAGCCTGAAGGTCGTGTCGCCAGGTGTTTCTTGGACGGCCTCTTTTCCGCTTGCCTTGGGGGTTCCTAGTAGAGTCAGGTTGTTGCTCCTCATCTCTGCTGCAACCTGCGCCGTCTTTCCTGACTCGTACATGGTCCTCACGTTCCATGTGCCGATGGTGATCCTCCTGGTTGCAAGAAGGGTGATTGGCTTAGTGGTTTCCTTGCGGCTTTCACCACCCAGCATCATGCGTCTTCGAGTTGAAGACCCTTCTTTTTCCAGGCTAAAAGTCTCTGTTATCTCTATTGTTGCCGTTTCTGTAGCAAGTTGATTTTTTACGGGGTGGAATTGCTAGCCCCGCGCCCAACCCTCCTCCTTTACCCTGACTTGGGACAGGCAGATGGCCCCGAAAGACCTCTCTGGTGGAGTTTCAGAGGTTAAGAACAACCATTTTTCGATCTCCTCCTTGTAACAACCTTTTATGTACTTGAAAACTGTTATCGTGTCCCATTTCAGGCTTCTCTTCTCCAGACTACAGAAACCCAATTTTTTCAATCTTCCCTCATAGGTCTTGTTTTCTAGACCTTTAATTATTTTTGTTGCTCTTCTCTGGACTTTCTCCAATTTCTCCACATCTTTCCTGAAATGTGGCACCCAGAACTGGACACAATACTCCAGCTGAGGCCTAATCAGTGTGGAGTAGAGTGGAAGAATTACTTCTTGTGTCTTGCTTACAATATTCCCGCTAATACATCCCAGAATGATGTTTGCTTTTTTTTGCAACAGCATTACACTGTTGACACATATTTAGCTTGTGATCCACTATGACCCCAGATCCCTTTCTGCAGTACTTCTTCCTAGACAGTCATTTCCCATTTTGTATGTGTGCAACTGATTGTTCCTTCCTAAGTGGAGTACTTATTGAATTTCATCCTATTTACTTCAGACCATTTCTCCAGTTTGTCCAGATCATTTTGAATTTTAATCCTATCCTCCAAAGCACTTGCAACTCCTCCCAGCTTGGTATTGTCCACAAACTATATAAGTGTACTCTCTATGCCATTATCTAAATCATTGATGAAGATATTGAACAGAACCGGACCCAGAACCGATCCCTGCGGGACCCTACTTGTCATGCCCTTCCAGCATGACTGTGAACCACTGATAACTACTCTTTGGGAACAATTTTCCAACCAGTTATAGTAGTCCCATCTAGGTTGTATTTCCCTAGAGACAGTCATGCGAGACAATATCAAAATTATTATTAAAGTCAAGATATACCACAACGGCCTCTTCCTCCCCCATCAACAAGGCTTGTTACCTTGTTATAGGTTGACACGATTTGTTCTTGACAAATCCATGTTGACTGTTGTTTATCACCTTATTATCTTCAAGGTGTTTGTAAATTGATTGCTTCATTATTTGCTCCATTATCTTCCTCTTCCTTCTAATGTATTTGTAGAATGTTTTCTTGTTACCTTTTATGTCCCTAGCTAGTTTGATCTCGTTTTGTGCCCTGGCTTTTCTACTTTTGTCCCTAGCCCAAGCTGCCAACCCATGTGTCTCCACTGCTATTTTTAGTGTGCTTGCTAGCATCCTCTAGAATCACAGAATATCAGGGTTGGAAGGGACCTCAGGAGGTCATCTAGTCCAACCCCCTGCTCAAAGTAGGACCAATCCCCAATGAAATCATCCAACAGATTTTTGCCCCAGATCCCTAAATGGCCCCCTCAAGCATTGAGCTCACAACCATGGGTTTAGTAGGCCAATGCTCACACCACTGAGTTATCCCTCCCTCCTCCAGTGTGAGCCTGCCTCCTCGGTTGGTAGACTTTCTCCCAGCTGCGGTGTAGACATACCCTATGAGGTCAGCTCCTCAGCAGCTCTAAATGAGTGTATCTTGGTTGAGGTCATGTTTCACTGATGTCAGTGGAGCTCTGTTGATTTATACCAGCTGAGGATCTAGTCTTTAGTTTTCTTGACCCAGTCAGCATAGGGTTTAATTGGAAATCTCCTGAGAATAGCCTCATTTCATTCCTTCCCTTTCTGTCTCTCTCTCTCTCTCTCTCTTTTTTTTTTTTCTTAGATCAAATATAGCTGGGCCATGTTTGTTGGAAACAGAGAAGTAATTACATTTACTGGGAATGCTCTCGGATCA
Organism: Sternotherus odoratus; assembly: GCA_032164245.1. Classification (NCBI taxonomy): domain Eukaryota; kingdom Metazoa; phylum Chordata; order Testudines; family Kinosternidae; genus Sternotherus; species Sternotherus odoratus. Next base: position 217,731,161 of record JAVMKO010000002.1, on the reverse strand, counting down.
GGTATTCATTTACCAGCTGCTAAAATATAACGGAGTGCCACTAGAGAGTTGGATTCGTAAAGTGGAGAAGGCAAATGAAACACACAGCCAGGGCTCAATTGCTTCCTTTGGCCTGTAATTCTTCCTCCATGTCCACTCATCTGAGTTTTGAAAGTTAAAAAGGATCCAGGCCAGAGGTCCGGGAGGAGAGAGTATTCCACGTTATGCTGTAGCAGCTTTTAGCTGGGATCTCAATGCCCTGGACAAACATTATCCAGGGAAACCTAATAAATCTCAACAACCCTATGACGTTAGGTATGGAATGATATGACTTCCACCATCTGTAGGGAGCAGCTGGTCCTGGCTTTGTCTTCACTGCAGAAACTGCGTGTTTTTTATATCAGGGTAGCAATCTCAGTCGAAAATCATAGTGCAGACAAGGCACAGATGGCTTCTACCTTGACCTGACATGGGGAAGCCAACGTGGATTGCCTAGCACCATGCAGGTAAAAATGAGCTCTCCTGGTGACAAAGAGCCACCACACAGCGCGCTTTACATCTGTGTCATTGTAAGGTGTGCGGTATAGACATAGCCGATCCAGAAACCGCCCCAAACACACCAATAATTCTGTTATCTACAGCCAGGCACTCAGAGACTATAGAATATGATCCAAGGAGGAAGTCTGGGCTATACACCTTAATACACTTATAACTGGCTTCACCAGACAAGGACACTCCAACAGAGAAGTAGATCACATTACGGAACAGGCCACCCAAATACCCCAAGAAAGCCTGCTTCAATATAAAAATAAAACCACTTCTGACTGCACAGAGTTGTCACCCACCACTCCACATTGGAACTCGTAGGGGGTATCATCAACCAGCTACAACCCATATTCGATAGACAATCCCACCCTGAAAGAAATATTTTCCTAAGCCCTCTCTTCTGGCCTTCAAACAACCCCCAATCACTCTACAAGCTCATCAGAAGCAAGCTCCCCACAGACCGGGACACACCAACTCAAAGTGGCACCAGACCTTTGCAGAACAACAGATACAAAGCCTGCAGACAAATGTCCAAAGCTACAATGATCAACATCCCCGCACAACACCCCCTTTAAGATCCATGAGTCCTACACATGCCTATCGCAACATGTGGTGTACTTCATCCCATGCACTAAATTCCCCCATAACAACTATGTGGATGAAACCAGACAATCACTACACCTTCAGATGAACTCACACAGGAAAATGATAAAAGACAAAAACACCCCATCACCTGTGAGTGAACAATTTTCATAAAGTGATCACTCTGTATCTGACCTCTCAGTCCTCATCCTCAAAGGAAACCTGCACAACACCTTCAAAAGAGGAGCCTGGGGGCTTAAATTCATTACTCTGCTGGCACCGAAAGTCATGGATGGAAGAGAGGCACGGGATTTATTTATGGTTTATTACAACAATCGGGAACCCACTAACCACCTCTTTTTGTCCTATGATTGCAGAGGTGTTAATGGGCCATTCTACCTAGACTGGTCCGTTACAATATGTGCTTACTACTTTTGCTAAACAATCTGTTCCACGTTATATTTTGCTGTGATGTGAGGAATTCCTTTCCCAGCCCTGAAGAAGATCTCTGTGTGTCTCGAAAGCATCTCTCTCTCTCCAACAGATGTTGGTCCAATAAAAGATATTCCCCCACCCATCTTGTCTCTCTAATATCCTGGAACTGATATGGCTAAAACTACACTGCATGCAGGAAAGTGAATTATCTGGTGGCTTCATGCTAGAATGTGTACTTCATGCTAGAAAATAATGCTGCAGCAAATGCAGCTGAATTACTTCTTGACAGCTTGAGAAAACCAATTAATCAGTTCTTTAAGTGGGGTGTCAGGTCTACGCCTCAATTTGCAGTGCATTTTTTAGAGTGAATTCACCTCTTGTTCTTGATTGCTAACCCTGGAGATTGAAAGCCTCTTTATTGATGGAATGTGTACAGCAAGGCAGCAGCAGTGCAAACATCCCTCGTACTGCCTTGCCTATGTGCCTTGACCCTGTCCTCAAGGGACGTCTGCTAATGAGAGGGCTGTTTTTTCTCCATGGCTGTTTCAAACTTTGGTCTCTGCTCGGAATGCCAGCAAGGCAGCCAATTAGTATCAAGTAGCTATTGAGGTAGGCAGCTGTTTACTGTCATGATATATGGACTCTCAGGCCTTCTTCAACAGGAGGTGTTTATTAAAGAAATCAGCAACAAATGAGAGGTGCAAACAGGCTTCTACACGGCTTGTGTTCCAGCTTTATATCCTTTGTTTACCAGGGACGATACCCTACCTGGAACCCTACACATCACACAGCATCTATCTGGTGGCTGAATAATATACAAAAATTAAAAAAAAATGCTGCACCCATGAAGTAACTGGACTGGAACAGTTCATTTCACACAGCCCTTCAAACAGCCACTGTCTGACACTCCTGGGTACCACGCAGCATCACCGGCCTCCTTAGAACTTGCTATTTTCACTCCGCCTAATGTTGCTGATGGTGACGCTTCCTGGGAGTTCCCAGGGCTGTAAGACACCTCGCTACCAGCTGCCCTTAGCATGAATAAGACTTGTCTGTTTCTGCAGGGGTCAGCTCTCCAATGCCACCGACAATGGGCAACACAGCACTGCCCTCTAGGCCTCGCTGTCTCTCTAAAGGTTAGTGATGGGCATACCCATCCCCCTGAGTTTTCTGAGCATCTCGCTGGAGGGTCCGGTCCCTGGTCCACTGGGCATGCACATTGGAAAGTCCCAGATTTGCTGCTTCCAAAGAAATAGTACACCCCATGTGAACGGGTCCGTGGTCCACAACCAGGTGGTCCTCTGGCAGCTGCTCCGCCCAGTGGTCAGTCTCAGGAGGAGTAGGGGAACCCAGACCCTTCTGCTCCACGGGGTTCCTATTGAGGGCCCGGAGAGGCTTGTCTGACACCTTGCACCCTGAAGAGCCTCAAGTCAGCCTCCCTGGCTCACTTCCTGACTCACCTTTTCCTGCACTGGGCTGCAAGGTGTCCACGTAAGCACCAGTTTGTGGGTTGCCTACCCACTTCCAACCCATAGAAGCTGTCGCTCGCCGACATTCCTTCTCCTGGCCTGGGTCTGGCTGCATCCAGCTCCCAGAGCAGGTCCTTCTCCTTGCCCTGTCCAAGCCTACCTCCAATTGGAGCATGTTCAGAAAGGGCAGCGGGGTGGGGTCTCCTGAGCCCAGAGTTGCTCTTTGACTCATTGCTGTCCAGTGAGGGGTTTGTACACCCTGTCAGACCCCAGCTTACCATAACACAAGAACTATAGGGGTGACCAAATGAAATTAACAGTTAGCAGGTTTAAAACAAACAAAAGGAAGTATTTCTTCATACAAGGCACAGTCAACCTGTGGAACTTCTTGCTGGAGGATGTTGTGAAGGCCAAGACTATAACCAGGTTCAAATAAGAATTGGATAAGTTCATGGAGGAGAGATCTATCAATGGCTTTTAGCCAGGATGGGCAGAGATGGTGTCCCTAGCCTCTGTTTGCCAGAAGCTGGGAATGGATGACAAGGGATGGATCACTTGTTCTGTTCATTCCTTCTGAAGCACCTGGCATTGGCCACTTTTGGAAGACAGGATGCTGGGCTAGATGGACCTCTAGGTCTGACACCCAATATGGTCATTCCTATGTTCTTATGTTCAAATGTGTAGTTAAGAGCCAGTATTGCTAAGCCCATGCATTCAAAAATCATAAGCCAGACCCCAACACAATCCTGAAAATGGCTTTAAAAATAATGATTTTAAACTTTAAAGTAATAAATTGTTCTTTTGTTTTGGTTTTTATTTGCTTTCTGGGTTTTGAGCCTTTAGGATTTGTAGTTTCAATCTGTTCTCTACAAAAAAAAGAGAGACATTTACGAATGGGATTATACAACTGGCTACTTGTGATAGCAGGGGACTGAAGTTGATGACCCCAGAAGTCCCATCCAGTCTTGTGCTCCCAGGAGGATTAGAATCCTCCCTTTTAAAAGTGAAAGCTGGGATTCTCATGTAATCACATGGCTTCAAGAGCTGAGTTAGTAGCACTGAAGAGGTCTGCTCTGTAATTTGGTATTTCCTTGCTTATTGGGATTTGTCTTGTGGCATATTGCACTTAGCCAACCTCAACTGCTTTTTTTAAGGTTTTGTCTGGAATTTATATGAAGTGCTTTAAAAAAATCAATAAAAGTCATTTCACTTTCAGAAGTGAGAGCCGCAAAGTCAATATTGCATTATCCTCTGCACGGTTCGTTCTTGGTTTTTAATTACATCCATTATCTTTTTAACAATCTGAAAATTGCTTGTAAAAAGCCAAACCAAACAACTATGTTCTAATGAAGTTTCTCACACTCTGAAGAAATTGTATCAACTCTGAAATGCCCCATCCTATCTAGTAAGTATTGACTTGGGGGGAAAAAAACAGAATCCGTTGAGATTCCGGTCTGTTACATGTGCATACATCTGGAGTAGCACTATAGCAGTCAATGAAGTAACACTGATGTTGGTGGATCTTAAATTAGATGGGATGATGGAGGTATTTGAAGAAAAGTAATCAAATCAAATAGATGAGCTGAGATGACTTTAGGAGCTGTATTTTCATGGACAGAGAAGTGGTTCCTTGTGGGGGGCCAGGAAGGAAGGCTCTGTAGTTCAGGGGGGGGGCAGAATGCGTACAGCTGGTAGAAAATGAACTTTTTAGTGGAAACTTTCAGTTTTGAGCTGGAAACTGAAATGCTGCTGTGGTGCTTCATGGAAGTTGTAGTCCAGATGCCTCATGCTCCTGTTCTCCTCCATAGGTCAGACTCCCTGGGTGGACTACATCTCCCATGATGCACCATACCCTTCCCTGCTGGGGCGGTTAGGTTGTATTAAAGCAGTTGCATGGCTGTGATGCATCATGGGAGATGAAGTATGACAGGGGAATCCAGTCCATAGAGGAGAACGGGGTCATGAGGTGGTGAGCTACAGCTCCATTCAGGCACTGCAGCAGCACTTCAGAATTAAAATATTTAATTTTTGGCTAAAACCTGTTTGGGTGTTTGTTTTTTTTAAAAAAAAGGCATTTTCCATGGAAAAGAGGGAATTCTGCCAAAAAAAAAAAATAGTGGAACCCAATTTTCCAGCAAAACAGTTTTGATGGAAAACTTTCGACCAGTCTTAAAAGGAAGGGCCGGAATGAACAATTTGGTTGGGGTGGCGGAGTGGCAGAAAGTAGAGCACAGGGAGTTGTTTGAAAGTGGGATGTTCAGATAGTTTCTGAGCTGGGATCAATGAATTCCATCGGTTGTATCTGCAGCAGAATGTGTCAATGTTCTGCTTTATCTCCCTATTGGCAGACTCCTTCCTGTGTAACAAGTGGCTGGCCCGGCCCACAAGGGAATAGGGGCCTTGAAGGACTTCACAAGCCAGTTGCAAAAGCTTTCACCCAAACAAAAAGCACCGAAAGCCCACTGCTACAGCTCTCCTCTCAGCATAATAAAAACACCTCCGCAAATGGCTGAAGCTCTTCTGCCAACATAGCGCTATGCACACTAATGCCGGTGTCAGTGTAACTTGTGTTGCTCAGGGGGTGGAATGTTTACACCCTTGAGTGATGTTTTGCTGACCGTGGTAGTGCAGTCATAGCTAATAAAAGGTAGGTGCTAAGGCTGGGAATTTTTAAAGTGGTTAAAGGCATTAGGCACTGAACTCCCATTGCTTTTCAATGGGGTGTGTGCTCCTGACTCACTTTTGAAGATTCCTCCCTAAATAACGCTCACCTTGATTAACTTTCAAGGAGTTAATTGCAATCCCGGTCCTTCTAAATAGTCAGGTAGCTCCGATTTAAAGGCTGCCTGGTCAGTAAAGCTTCCTAGATTCACATCTACCACGATTAGGGTTGCCAACTTTCTATTTGCAGAAAACTGAATACCCTTGCCCCGCTTCTTCCCCGAAGCCCTGCCTCCACTCACACCATCCCCCTCCCTCCCTCGCTTGCTCTTCCCTACCCGCGCTTACTTGCTCATTTTCACCGGCCTGGGGCAGGAGATTGGGGTATGGGAGGGGTTGAGGGCTCCAGTTGGGGGTGCAGGCTCTGAGGTGGGCATGGAGATGAGGAGTTTGGGGTGCAGGAGGAGGTTCTGGGCTGGGGCTGAGGGGTTTGGAGTGTGAGAGGGGGCTCTGGACTGGGGCAGAGGGTTGAGGTGTGGGAGGGGGTAGACTCTGGGCTGAGGGTGCAGGCTCTGGGGTGTGGCCAGAAATGAGGGGTTTGGGGTGCAGGAGAATGTGCCAGGCTGGGGCAGAGGGTTGGGGTGTGGGCTATGGGAGGGGGCTTAGAGGGTGCTCAGGTCATCCCTGACTGAGGTAATAGACCCTGGGGAGCTATTACTAGGTAGCATCATTTAGAGCAGCCCTGAAGCTGTTCTAATGTGCGAGGAGGTGGAACCAGCCCCTGGCAGTCAGGGATTGGGGGAGGGTAAAGGTGATAAACAGCAGCCTTTGCACCTTCACCTCAGGTCTTTGGTCAGAGTCATTGCGCCTTACCAAGCTACCTAGTTAATCCTCCTAGCCCTCCAGCCAAGCAGGGAAAAGTGAGCTCCATTTTACAGATGGGCCGGCCGGCACTGAGGGTACATCTACACAGCAATTAAACACTGAAGCTGGCCCGGGTCAGTGGGCTCAGGTTCCCGGGCTGTAAAATTGCTGCGTAGATGTTCAGGCTCAGGCTGTGGGACCCCATGATGGGGGGAGAGTTCCCAGAGCCCAGGCTCTGTCCCGAGGCCTAACGTCTACACTGCCATTTTTAGCCCCCTGAGCCTGAGTCAACTGACCTGGGCCCCATGTGTGACTGTTCAACAGGTCTCTTATTTCAGGATAGATGTACCCTGAGATACTAGGGCTAGACTGTGACTCTAGGCACAGCCCTGTGGCCCAATCCCCTCTCTCCTTGGGTTGGGGGAGGGTATTGTTTGCTCCTGGCATAGACCAGCAGCAAATGACAGTCCCATGCATGGGTTCAGCTGTGCTGACTAGTTGGGGGAGGGAAGGGTAGAGCCAAAGCTCCACCCTTTGCTACTCACCCCTTTTCTAAGCAGGCGAATGGGAGACGTGTCCCCCCGCTGCTTCTTGTGTGCCTGAATCCAAGGTTTCCGGACCAGCGCCGGGTATTTGTCCATTGCCATGCCAGATTGGGGCTGCTGACGCGGAGCTGTGCAGTTAAATATTCGAATCACATTTCCTTCTGGCTCTTTTTTGTGGGTTTTTTTTTGGTCAGACTAGGAGTACATTAAAAGTCCCACGGCCCTTCCCCCAAAGGGCGACCTTCGTGCCTCCGCCAACACCGCCTCTCTCAGTTACACACATTCCCATGCGCCAGGGTTTGACGGCAGCATCTCTGTGTGCTCCCGGAACCTGGCTCATTACTCTCAAGCCTGGGATAACCTTAAAAAAAACCCCAAGGCAATCTGTAAAGGCCAGTGCTGCTCCCACGGGAACCCAACCCCTTCCCAAACCCCTGCTCCTAGTAAAAGGAAGCCAAGTTGCACAGCATGTACCTTCACTGTGAGGGAAACAGAGGTAGGTGCGTTGCATAGTCACTTGAGAGCGCTGCACTAGGATTGCTTGAGGCGTGAATTCAGAGCGATTCACTGAAAGTGGGGCTTAAAGCTGGGTAGACAATCTTATTTCACTTTATAAGCGGCTTACATTGGTTTAACTTAAGCACGTTCCTGTCTGGCTTCAGCTGAACTGAACTGAGCCTGGCTTGAACCTAGGGTGACCAGAGGGCAAATGTGAAAAATTGGGACGGGGGTGGGAGGTAATAGGAGCCTATATGAGAAAAAGACCCCAAAATCGGGACTGTCCCTATAAAATCGGGACATCTGGTCACCCTACTTCAACCAAACAGTCTCTGCATCTTTTTGCACTGCTTTAAAATAGCACCTGACCCTAGTGCACATTTCTGCATACACGAGATCTTGGAGTTGGTTTTACGGTAGCCATGGATACCGATCTGAATGCAGGTGGGACTGAGTTAGGTAGCAAAGGCTGGCTTTTGGGCCCTGCTAGACTGATTCAGTTGGTTTGCTGGGGATGTCCCTCATGTGGGGGAATTCCTGGGCAGGGAAGCCTAGAGCTGGCTGAGGGGAATTCCTGTGTGGAGACATGGCTGGAGCATGCTTGGAAGGAAGGGGTTGTGACTGGACTAACACTGTCTGGCATTTGAGTCCCTGGGGAGCACAGCTTGGCTGAGGTTTGGAGTGGCTGGGGATAGGGACAGTATAGAACAGGCCTTAGACTTGAGGAGCTACCGCAGTTCCTTTGCAGCTCACCTCCCTCAGCTGCGGTCAGTTCCTGGTGGCCTGGGAAGTCTAACGGCATCGCTTCTCTAGTGCACAGCTCGATCTAGAGGCTGGGTTCTCTGTACATCACAAGCCTCCATACTGACATCAAAGACAGCTCGAAACTACCGCCCCCAGAAAAGGCAACATTACTAAAGAGTGATAAAAGGAGCAGGCAGGCAGGTGTACATTTTCTCTGGGTCCCTGGTGTGCCCCCCACCCCGCTCTCTCGCAGGGAGTTGCTTAGTAACAGCCAGCCCCATTGCCACTTGATTTTCCAGTGTAGCTTTTTCTAAAAGTGTGCTCTCTAAGGCCACTCACTGCCTTAGTGCTATCGTACAAAAACAAGTGAGGCTGACATCGATGCAGTTCAACATAGCCCAGAGTGCTTGGAAGAACCAGCTGATCCAGAGAGGGCTTTTATTTCATTTCATTTCCTAGAGCAGGAATTCCAGGGAGCCTCCGGGACGGGGGCTCGAACCATTATTAATGTAGCTCCCTGGTTACTTTGTTCTAAGTCCTTGATGCTCTCAGCACCACCTGGCAGATGAGTTCTGCAGGGAGAGGAGTTCTGTGCAGCAGCTAAACCAGAAAAACAGCTGTCAGTGCACTGAAGTCCTGCATGGAAAACTGCCCAGTTTTACACTCAGACCAGGAATACTTGTGTTAACGTCCTGTTCTGTCACAGGACCGTTGTCACCTCCTGTTATGGGAATCAATAGCTGTTCCAGCAGTACAAAAATAATGACACCAGGCCCTCAGTACTTTGACAAACAAGTGTAAAGAAGAAACAAAGCAGCTGAAGAGACCGAACAGTCATGATGTAGGTGCTGAAGGTGAGGTTAAAATGTAGTGTAGCCTGGGGTCAGGGACAGGAGGCGTTCGGTATTGAGGACTATCACAAAATGTACTTTATCCTGTTGGTTGCCCATCCGTAGGGTTCTCGGTATCAAATGTAGGGCTGGCTGACTTGCATTGCACATAGCTCAGGGGGTGGATTTAGTTCCAGTGGTGCAAGCTGGCGTGGATGAGTAGCTGTTAGGGAATCTGGACCCAGCATAGGCATGGTGGGTGAAATCCTGGCCTTGCTGAAGTCAGTGGGAGTCGTGTCCTTGATTTCCGCAGCGTCAGGTTTTCACCTCTGACCATCCTCGGTCACCACAATGTCCTCTGGCAGCACCCTTGCAAGGGGTTGTAAATTAGAGCAGCAGTGAGGCTGCTCTAGAATATATCAGGAGCTGAGCCAACCCCCAAGTAGCCTCAGGGAGGTACAACTACTTTCTCTTGCCCTTCTGCCACTTGGATCTTGCAGTGAATGCAGCCCGCTGGTCCCAAGGATCAGGCTCCTGGAGGGGAAGAAAAATCTGTATTCTGTTACCAAATCCCTGAGAGCCAGGCCTTGTTGTTTCCCCATTGCCCTGAACACTGTTATCACTTACATCTGTGCAAGGTGGGTATAAAATGCTACTGTGATAATCTGATGTCATCTGCCCCTGTGTAACATGCTTATACAATGTACAAGGCAAGGGAGAATCAACCATCACTTCATTGACGGAGGTGGATTTATTGCTTGTTTTGCTCTGTGTTCAGAACAAGCAAGGAGTAATCCAACGGCAAAGGCAGCTCCTCCCAGCCTACGAAACCCAACGAGTTCCAATTCACGTCCCCATGAAAAGCCAAACAGAGCTGTTAAACAATAAACCCAGCCGTGTGTTTACAAAGGGCTCACCTCGTTCCTGGGTTCACATGACACCGTTGCATCGCTCAGAGGGTGTCTGCGGAGAATCCAAAGGCACCTGCGTGAATTGTTGAAGGCCAAAGCTTGTGGTGCTCATTTGAGGCTGAGCGCCGTTCGTTCTCTTTGACCTCAGCAAGTGTCGAGAGTCTTCAGCGTTACTCAGGATCACTTGATACCTGGCAGGATTGAACCTCAGTCCCCACCCAGGCACCACTCCCAGGGAAATCAGGGCCCGTTCTGCTTGAAGGAGGACTGTAGAATGGGACCCTTTGCGATTACAAAGCCGGGGAGGAAAGACGCACTAGAATTGCCCCGTACTACTGAGCAGAACCTCGAAGCTCATGGGAGCAGTTCTTTAATCACCCGAAAGAGACCGTATTATTCTGTGGCCTCACTGCTCCGCATAACAGCCCAGAGGATTAACAGCAGCCGATCCCTTTCACCCACCAGGCTCCCCAGCCCAATCCAAAGCACCTGGGAAGTCGTAATGTTCTGATTAAATGAAAGGCACTGGTAAGAGCTCCCTGTTTCTAAACAGTCACCTATTGCTAATCTTACCAGCTGTGATCCAGACACAGGGCAGGGTCACAGATCCCACTCTGAGCTAATACACAGAGAGGGTCTGTAACAGGCTTCTACAGTGGAGCTTTAGCTCACGTAGCTTGTGCTTTTGACATCTGAAGTTTCCTGGGTCAGGCCTGCGTGTTGGCCAGCAAACTCCCATCCTGGGGTGAGGGAGCCATACAAGTGTCGTGTGCGAGAGAATGGATCAGCAGGCTGACAGTGACAGTATTTTCCTTACAGTGGAAGAACACCATCCCTGACTGCTGAATTGCAGGGGCTACTTTGGTTGCTGTTGTGGGGCTGAAGAGGATGGATCTAGACCAGGGGTCTCCAAACTTTATGAGACAAGAGCCATATTAGATTTTTTGAAGGGGCCTCGTGGGCCGAAGCGACATTGGGGAAAAATTAATATATGCAAAAGATATGCAAATTGTTAAACAACACTATACTGTGTCAGTGTTGCATTAAATTCTAAATCAAGTATAAAAGTAGCCAAATAATCAATGCAGGTCCTGTGAAATCATACAAAATACTTGTCAATTCATTAAAAATCATTTCACAATATTTTATTTCTAAATTCACAAAATTGTAGCATACAAATACACATAGTCAAAAAGAAAGAAATGTTATTTTAGGATTAGTGAGAAGTATGCTACACACTCAAAATGGCGGCTGGCCCCACATCTCTACCTCCCCCTCCCCGTCAGTGAGTTCCTAAGAGGGAGAGGGCGCCCCTCCCTTCCTGCTGCACAGAAACCAAATCGGAGTGGGGCAGGGGAAGAGAAAGGAGGACCCCCACCTTTGGGAAAGCCCTGCATGGAGCACAAGCCAAGTGCACCCCACCTTCCCCCAGTCTAGCGGAGAAATCCCGGACATAAGAGATTTATTTTTAACCCACACACTATTTTAACCAAAAAATCCGGACTTGTCCTGCAGGATGGTAACTCTTGCCTTGTCCCGTGGCTGCTGTGCCCTCCCTCCCTAGGATAGGGGGAGCCCTAACTCCCCCCACTCCCCACCCCTCTCAGAACCTCCAACTCCCCCACTCCTTGTCCCTTGACTGCCCCCCTCCTGGGACCCCTGCCCCTAACTGCCCCCAGGACCCTACCCAAGCCTCCCTGCTCCTTGCCCCCTCACTGCCCCCTCCTGAGACCCCCCCATCCTAACTGCCCCCAGGACCCCACCCCTCCCTAATTCTCCCCGCTCCTTCCCCCCTGACTGCCCCCCCAGAACCCTCAATCCATCTAACCCCCCCCACTCCCTGTCCCTTGACTGCCCCCTCCAGAAGTTCTCTGCCCCTTCCCCCCTTAGCGTGCAGCTCAAAACAGCGTGTGGGGCTCTGCGCTGAGCCGGACACTGCCACACTCCCCAGCTCCACGAGCTGGGTAGAGCCGGGTCTGCAGCTCTGAGAATGCAGAGGAGGGGAAGGGGGAAGGGGATGTACTGCTACAGCTGTGGAGGAGACAGGGAGAGTCCAACACCGCGCTCTGCATGGGCGGGGGGAATCCCTGGGAGGTGCTAAGGAGCAAAAGGGAGGTGGGGTTACCATTGTCCGGATTCTCCCACACATCTGGCTTTTGGATAAAAATAGCGTTGTGTGGTGGGGGAATCTGTAAAAGTCTAAAAATGTCCAGGATTCCCCCCCTGCAGAGCAGTGTGTTGGGCTCTCCCTCGAGCGGTAAGCCAGGCTCCCCGCCGCCCTCCCGCCTCCCTCTGCGGGAGACTCACCGTTCCTGGACTCCACTGTAGAGGGCTCCTGGGAAGCGCCGCCCCAGCTTGTTCATTGAAGCCAGCGCCTGGAAGCCGGGACTCGTCAGCGGCCCAGCCAGGCAGCAGAGAAGCCTCCCACCTGGAAACTGCAATGGGGGGGAGGTGGTGCCAGGGAGCTTGGTGGGCCACAGGGAAGGGCTTTGCGGGCCACATGTTTGAGACCCCTGTGTTACAGGATAGAGAGAGAGTATACGTCAAATGTAAATTCATGCTCCTCTACATGAACACACCTGAAAGCATCTTTAGATGGTCTCTCAACTTGAACGTACGGGGTTCTTGACAAATCCATGATGACTGTTATTTATTCACCTTATTATCTTCTAGGTGTTTGCAAATTGATTGCTTAATTATTTGCTCCATTATCTTTCCTGGTACAGAAGTTAAGGTTGACCGGTCTGTAATCCCCCAGGTTGTCCTTATTTCCCTTTTTATAGATGGACACTAGATTTGCCCTTTTCCAGTCTTCTGGCATGTCTCCCGTCTTCCATGACTTTTCAGAGGTAATCGCTAATGGCTCAGATATCTCCTCAGTCAGCTCCTTGAGTATTCTACGTTGCATTTCATCAGGCCCATTTAAAGATATCTAACTTGTCTAAGTAATTTTTGACTTGTTTTTTCCCTAATTTAGACTCTGATCCTACCATTTTCACTGTCTGTCTGCTTGCATCCGACGAAGTGGGTATTAGCCCACGAAAGCTTGTGCTTCAAAACTTTATAGTTAGTCTTTAAGGTGCCACAGGGCTTTTGTTACCTCTGCTATTCCAGACTAACACGGCTACCTCTCTGATTCTTACCATTTTCACTGCCATTCACTATGTTAGCTGTCCAATCGCCACTAACCTGCTTGGTGAAAACTGAAACAAAGAAGTCCTTAAGCACCTCTGCCATTTCCACATTTTCTGTTATTGTCTTTCCCCCCTCACTGAGTAATGGGCCTACACTGTCCTCGGGTCTTCCTCTCGTTTCTAATGTATTTGTAGAATGTTTTCTTGTGTCCTTTTATGTCCCTAGCTAGTTTGATCTCGTTTTGTGCCGTGACTTTTCTACTTTTGTCCCTACATACTTGTGTTATTTGTTTGTGTTCATCCTTTGTAATTTGATCGATATCTGATTTATATGCTCTCTCTATCCTGTAATATGTCCACAAAAACCTTTTTCATTCATTTGTGTTTGTATAGCGCCTAGCACTATGAGGTTTGTGGTCTATGACTGGGGCTCTTGATCGTTACGGGAATACTGCTACTACTATCTAGTTCCTATTGCTATTTCACCACTGAGTACACCATAGACTTTTTTTAGGCCTTCCTTGGAAGCCCCTGGCTGAGGCTAAAGTCAGTGAGGTGATGCACAGAGGCCAGGGTGAGCCCTTGTGGCTTTAGCTGCAAGATCAGGGCCATATGCAGCAACAATCTGTTGACACAGGTGCAGGATATTAACAGACATTAGCCTGCTGCTCCGGGGATAAGCCATGCAGCTTTCACCGGGAAAGGCAAGTGGCTGTGCTGCCTTTAAAATGGAAGGATGAGCTTGTGGTTAGGTTCATGGACTGGGGCTCAGGAGCTCGGCGTCCAATTCTCAGCTCTCTGCCGAATCCCCTGCATGACCTTGCTCAAGTCACTTCGGGCCTCCGTTCTCCATCCCTCAGGTAATATTCCCTGACTCCCACCGCTGTTTGGAGCGTTGGCTCCTCCCGGGTAGGGACTGTCTATGCATTAAGCACCTGCGGTTGGCCCATGTCAGCTGACTTGAGCTATGGGGCTGTGTAACTGTGTTGGGCTCTGGGACCCTCCCCGCTCACAGGGGACTGGGCTCCAGCCTGAGCCGGAACGTCCACACAGCCATTTTACAGCCTGAGCCTGAGTCAGTTGATGCAGGCTGGCCGTGGGTGTTTAGTGGCAGTGTAGACACACCCGTGTTGTCTGTACAGGGCCCTGATCTTGCTTGGGGACTCTGAAGATCTGTCCATACTCAGGTGTCTCAGGTAGATGTAGCCCCTGTCAGCTTTACCTGCACTAGTGTTAAAAACCGCCTTGCAGATGCAGCGTGATGGGCTGTACAAGACTGCCTGGAACCCCAGATACTGACTCACCTGGCTGGAGGCCACCCCGCTGCATCTACACTGCTCCTTTTATCCAGGCTAGTGGGGGTAAAGCTAGGACAGGCCTGTCTACCCACGCTGCAAGCACACCTTGGATTTCCGTGTAGACATATGGCCTTGTCTACATGACCGCTTAAGTTGATATAAGTTACGTCACTTGGGTTGTAAAAAAACCACCCCAGGAGAGATGTACTTACATCGACTTCACGTGGTGTCTACACCATACGATGTCGGTGGGAGATGGATGCTCTTCCATTGACATAGCTTCTGTCTTTCTTCTTCTTCTCTTTGCTCCTGGTGGAGCGTAAGGCGCCAACCATTCTTCTCCATTCGCTGAAGATTTGGTTGACGTTTCTGTAGCATTCGTTTTTTACATGGTGGGTTGCTAGCCCAACGCAAAACCCTCCTCCTTTCACATCTTGGGCTTGGGACCAAGCAATGGCGGAGTTTTCTGTCTTTCATTGAGGCTTAATTAAGTCGACAGAAGAAGGCTTTCCCGTCGATTTATTGCATCTTCACCAGACCTGCCAAATCGATGCCTGCTTCCTGATTACAGCGGCGCCGATTTAGCACCAGAGTGAAGACAAGCCCATAGTCTTAGAGCTACCAGCATCCTGACCTGTAGGTAACAGTTTTTGGCAGAATTTTAGTGCAGTTTTCTTTCCGCCATTAGGTGGCACTAGAGGAAACAGAATGAATCCAGATTGGAAAGGCTAGTAAAGATTCAGTTACAAACCGCAGAGAGTGATTTCTGAAAGCTTCCTGGAACAAATTTCCCTTTGCTGGGCCTGTGAGGCCAAATAAAGAAAGAGATTTGGCAGGGACCATGATGCTGTGTGTGTGTGTGTGTGTGTGTGTGTGTGTGTGTGTGTGTGTGTGTGTGTGTGTGTGTGTGTGTGTGTGTGTGTGTGTGTGTGTGTGTGTGTGTGTGTGTGTGTGTGTGTGTGTGTGTTGCGCACGCCTCGGAGGGAGAGAGACCGTCAAAGCGCATAGGATTCAATCAAATTGAAACTGTCAAGATAAATCATCAGTGCTGGGAAAATGAAGTGTCTGCTGGTCTAATTGTCCTGTAGGTGGCAGGGGGCATATGATAATGAGGGCTCCTGAACTCAGATAAACTTATAAATGCCAGGATGGGAGGAGGAGGGGGAGGGGAGAAAGGCCCGTCTTTGCCAGCAATCCGATGAGAAAACTTGCAAGTGGAGGTGTTTGCGTAGGAGGAAGGATAGCACCAGAAAGACTAAAGGAGGGAAAGAGTTGGAGGCGGCTCTGTAGCTGCATCTTGGGAACCAAATGTTTCCAGCTGAACAAAACACTGATGTGTAAAGAAACCTGCTTAAAAACAATTGTGCACAAATCTCTGCAAATGTACGTTATGTCGATAGCGGGCTTGGGAAAGGAAATAATCCTGTATTTACCCCCTGGATGTGCCGTTTGGAGCTGCTTTGCCCCGGCTTCAAAGCACTCGTTTGATCCGGACTGTCAACCCCGCACCAGCGTTTGAGGCTGTTTTGGATGTGGCTTGTTGTTTAGGCCCTAACTGGACTTAAAATGGTTCCGGACAGATGGTGAGGGAAGAGACCCTTCCGCTCAGCCCCGTTGCTTTGACTGGAATGATTTGAATTGACTTCCTACCTGGGAAGGAGAAGGTGTCGGGAACTTTCTGTAGAGTCTGGTGAAAAGCAGCTCTCTGAAAATGGTATTGTGGTGTCCCGTGTTTGTTGTCTCTCCCATCACTGTCAAAGCGAATGTGCTTTGGTCTCACGAGTGAAAATCAGGGGGCTTTGCTCCTGCCCGCCAGTTCTTCAAGCTCCTGCTGCCGTCTGAGAGTCAAGCTGGGTTCTTTGCTTCTTGTGCCATCACCGTCAGGGCTAAAGGTTCCTTCTGCTAGCTAGATTGAGCCCTCAGGAGCATTTGTGCGGCCCCATTGCTTTCAGTGGGGTCGCATGAATGTGACTAGGTAGACGTTACTGAATGATCGTGTTGATGATGCACCCAAAGAAACAGATTCCTGCACAGGCGCCGACTCTGTGGGTGCTCTGGGGCTCAAGCACCCACATTAAAATAATAAGGGGTGCTCAGCACCCACCAGCCACAGCAATTTGGTGGGGCCACCAGTCAGCTGTTTGGCGGCTGGTGGGAGGTGCTCGGGGGAGGGCACAGAGCAGCAAGGGGCTGGCGGGTGGGGAGCTTCAGAGGAGGGGCCGGAGCAGGGACAGAGAGAGGCGGAGCAAGGGTGGGGCCTCAGGGGAAGGGGCAGAGTGGGGACTGAGCCTTGGGGAGGGATGGGGGTGGAACACCTGCCTGGAAAAATAAGTCAGATCCTGTGGACTCCTGCGCTCCCTCCCCTAGCCATGGGGGCTCTGCAGGGCCAGCCTGAGTAGAGAGAAAGAAATCTTCCTTTGACGTTCAGATCTGTAGAGTTTTGAAATGGATGTTTTACATAGTCGCTTCTCACTGCCCAACCACGCTGTAAACAGGGTTAGATTTCAGCAGTCTGCTAAAAGTTTAGGCCGAGATTCCAAAGGTGCCTAGGGGAATTAGGTGTTCAAATTCATTGGGACCCTAAAAATTAAGGCTGAGATTCCAAAGGTGCCTAAGGGAATTAAGTGCTCAAATTCATTGGGACCCTAAAATTAAGGCCAAGATTCCAAAGGTGCCTAAGGGAATTAAGTGCTCAAATTCATGGGGACCCTAAAAGTTTAGGCCGAGATTCCAAAGGTGCCTAAGGGAATTAAGTGCTCAAATTCATGGGGACCCTAAAAGTTTAGGCCGAGATTCCAAAGGTGCCCAAGGGAGTTAGGTGCTCAAAGTCATCGGGACCCCAACTCTCCTAAGGTATGTCTACACAGCAAAGAAAACCCCGCGGCTGGCCCGTGCCTGCTGACTCAGGCTGTGGGGCTGTTTCATTGATGTGCAGATGTCTGTTCCAGGACCCTGCAGGGTGGGAAGGTCCCAGAGCTCAGCCCCAGCCCAAGCCTGGATGTCTGCACAGCAATGAAACACCCCTGCAGCCCAAGCCCCGCGAGCCCGAGTTGGCTGGCATGGGCCAGCCGTGGCTTTTTCTTTGCTGCGGCGCCATATGCTTAGGCCTGAGCCTCAGACAACTCTTCCAGTTCTAAATCTGCCACCTCACCTCAGCAATGGAACATAAGTCTGATCCAGTCTCGCAGTTCCTAAGGTCCATCTTATCCAGTAGTCTGTCTCCGACAGTGGCTAGTTACTAGATGCTGCAGAGGGAGGTGTAAGCAGATGGGTGATAATCTGCCCCCGTGTACATCCCTAGTCATGAATCCGGTTTAATACCTGAAGAACAAAGGTTTAATGTTGTTGGTTGTCATGAATTCCGATAACCCTGGGTAGTCTTGTTATCCATATAAACATCCAATAACTTTTTGAATCTTAAGCTCTTGGCCTCACTGTCTTCGGTGGCCGTAGTGCACTGGAACCTGAAAACTGCAACTTCTCACTCTGAGCGGGAGGTGCTTCCTGATCCTGCTTGCAGGCTTGGTGGCTCTGTAGGGAAGCATGTGATCTGGGCCATTGCAGCACTTTAGCCTGGCTGTGTGCAGACTGAGGTGGGGGTGAGTTGTGTTCCTCTCCTCTAGGGAGCGACCTGCTTTCTCTCCAGTTTTGGTTCTCGTGTGTTCTGAGTTCTAAGAAATAAAGTCATGTTACACTGCAACCTTCCAGTGAGAGGGTTTGGTTTTTATCTAACTTCTTTGACCATAACAATGGCATTTATTTCGCTGTAGGTTCTTACGCTGCATGCATCCGCGTAGTATCTGAGTGACTGGAGTCTCTGAGAGGTTTGTCTTGGCTCTAAAAGCTGGCCCAGACTTGGGGAGACCTGTTGGAGTTTGAGAAAGAAACAGGCCGCTCTTATGGGACTGCAGCTTCAACAGCTTCTAGGTGTGTTTCACTGTCTCCTCGCTGTCAATGTGTGTTTTCTGTGGCTCCTACCCTCAATTTTGAATAAGGGCTTGCTTGGTTGGCGCCTTATGCTCCACCAGGAGCGAAGAGGATAAGAAGAAGAAGAAGGTGAGGGAATAAAAGCTCCTCCCGGCTTGTGAAGGATGCCATTTTTCAGGAGCCCTTGGTGGCTGTCTGGGAGGTTTTCCGAGCTGTTCTGTGCAAATGTGAAGTGCCTTAGCATTAGACGGTAAGCCTTGAATCCCAGAAAGAGATCAAAGCACTGCTAACAAGTAGAGCGAGGGGACTTCACACTGAGCAGGGAGAAATAAAAGCCTGTGTCTGAAGAGGAAGGATGGGAGAAAAAGCAGCGTTGGAGTCCAGACTCCAGAACCGGATAAGGTCCTGGCTTTCATTTAGTCTGATGCCTTGAATTGCCTGTGTTCTTTGGTTATTTTTTAACCTGCTTCAGGGAGGGCTCCCTGTTGAATTAGTGAGCCCCATTCGTTGTGTCTGACTGCTTGTCATGAGGAACATGGAGGCTCCAGTTTGAGCCACGCTGTCCTTGAGCTTCTTCAACACTGATAGAAAAACCTTTCCGGTCGAAGAGACCCTCCAAAATCACTGCGAGTGTGCAGGGGTTGTAACAAGATGTGTTAGACCTTTTATTTCGGCAATAACTGGATGCTGGTTTACTCACCCCCCCAAAACTGTGGTGAACTGTGCCTTTAAAGAGCCCTACAGCAAGTGCAGCTGTCTGGGTGTGGGGGTGGTGTATGCATGGTGATCAGAGAAGCTGTAATAAAGATTGGTTTGTTGAAACATCCTGAGTTGTCTGTTAGCTGAACCTAAGTGTTTGTCTACGCTGCAATCAGCAGTGACTGCGTCACCTGTACACATTCCTGACCTAGCCACCACAAATAGCTTGTGCTGCTAAATTTTCGCTGGTACACACGTCTGCTTCGGACCAGAGGTACATACTCAAGCACTTCGCCCAGGCTGTTGCCCTGGCTTGCTGTAGCTGTT
This sequence comes from Sternotherus odoratus, assembly GCA_032164245.1. Classification (NCBI taxonomy): domain Eukaryota; kingdom Metazoa; phylum Chordata; order Testudines; family Kinosternidae; genus Sternotherus; species Sternotherus odoratus. Next base: position 217,711,712 of record JAVMKO010000002.1, on the reverse strand, counting down.
TAAGCTAGCTTGGATAGATGCTGCAGTCACTGCTCCGATTGCAGTGTAGACATACCCTTATAAGTCTCTTAGTTCAGATCCTTTTCTCCGAGTCAGGGTTGTACCAGCTTCCCCAGAGTGGTATGAAGGAGTCTAAAGTAAAATGGAATTCTTGGTCGCCTGTGATCATTAAAAGCCCTGATGCGCTTTCCAAGAGTCAGCGGTGTCCTGGTCCATATTACGTCCTTGTACTGAAGTTCCCCCTTTCTTGCCCCTAGACTTGCTCCATCTAAGAAGAGGAATTAAAGAAGGGGGTTCTCATGTAGTCCAGCCATGTAAACACCTGGACAGGCAGCTGCCTCCCTTAGCAGGGAACGTGTGTAAGGAATGTGTATCTGTACGATGAATAAAAAGGACGGATAAGAACTGAGAATACTGTGAGTTGCTGGTGATACAGGGCTTATAAGTAGGGCTGGTTTGGAAAATAGTAGGAATCTTTTTTTCTAAAAGCTTGAACAAAATTTCCAGTGGCAAAAAGGGGAGGGGAGGGGATGCGTTTGAAGCACATTTGGTTTTGAGTTGTTTCATTGAGAAACTGAAGACCTCTGAGCAGAATGCAAAACTATCCAGGAACTTTGACAAATGTTTGACCACCCTTACCTGGGATACATCACTTAGTTTTACGAGATGTCTGGGGGAAGGGACTGTCCTTTGGTCCTGTCTCTTTGTACAGCGCCTAGCCTAACTGGGGCTCCCAGGAACAACAATAATACAAATGATAAGCACCTGTGATTCAGTCCAATGACCAGCAGTAGTACAAATACACACTAGCTGGCTCATTATAGCACAACTATTGTACCCATTTTGCTGAAGTCTATAGCTATTCTTGTGACTGTGGGGTACATAGGTCTGTTGTTTTTCCCTTCATTGCACCCCTGTGTTTCTAGGAGCCCACTGGTGACGGACATTTTGTGATCTCACACGCAGCAGGTCAGAGGATGCACAAACACACTGGAGACTTTACCTGTTTCGTTTGTCTCTTAGTTCGGAGTAAACCCTGACTCCGAAGTATGACTGCAGGGGCTGTCATCTTGGCTGGTGCTGGGGATTTTGCCAGGCACCTCTGTATCTAAGAGTGTGAGCAGCCTGAGCTAAACAGCTGGCGCTATAACTCCCAAATCCTCCGTGGATTGGGCCGAGAGGGGGACTTGTAGCAGACAGTCATTGGTGGGTCACAGCTGCTCTCTGCGGGCCTGATCTAATGGCCAATAAAGTCAATGGAAAAGCTCCCACAGTGTCCGATTCTAAGGTCCAAAGGGACCTCTGTGATCAGGATTGCATCCCGTGTGTTGCATCCCATTTACACTTACGGTGAAAATGTAAATGCGCCACTGCATCTTTTTTAGGCAAAACCAGCCAGAAGTCCAGTGGTTTCCCTTTGCCTGAACTATATCATGCCTTGTCATTTCCATGCCGAGTAAACCAAGCAGTGACATTTTTCCTTTCTGTTATTGTTACAGCCTCGTGGTAAAAAACATTGAGGTGGCACTTTCAGGTCAGAGAAATTCATGATGGTGTCATGTCTCAAAACAGCTTGTTGGCTCAAGCAGTGGAGCGAGTCAGCAATAGGCCATGTACAATGGAGATAACTACCGGGTTATAGTGGGCAGCTGTGAAGCCAGAAATCTATCTGAGTCGTAAGCAGATGGGCAGGTCCTGCCTTGGAAAGAGGAAGAATAAGGAGTGGAATGAAGCGTGCGACCCTATGGCCTGATCACTGCAAGTTGGTGTTTCATGCTTCGAAGGAAGGTTGAGGCATTTGAGTTTCTTATGAGATGGGGAAAACCATTTTGAAAGCATTTATAAAAAGCCCGTAGGTACCGGTATGTCATTGTGTCTTCTCCCTTCCTTGGTTAGTTTATTAATTTATTTGCATTCTGGATTAAAACCGCTCAATAGAACATGTTAATAAGCGAGCCACTCCATGACAAGCTACAGCCTGGGAGCTAAGATGAATCCATTGGCACAACGTCCACTTGGATCTGTCTCCACAAAGGGGATTTCTGCTCACGTCTCGACTGCGCAATGGTGCTCCAGTGGGAGAGTACGTGTGGTCTGTAAAATTGTTCCATTGCAACGGGTGAGGAACGGACTTAGGAAGAGAGGGGCAGTTCCGGCACTCTAGCAAGTCCCTAGCTGCTCAGGCAGAGTTCCACTGGCTGCTACACTTGGTGGTTGTAAGCAGTCACTGTATTTCTAGGTATACATTCAGCTAGGATATGGGTACCATATGGTACCAAAGTAGAGGAGGCTGGCAAATGGAGGAAGCATGGCCCAGGGGTTAGGAACATTGTCTAGGGGTTTGGTTTGGTTTTGGTTTGTCAAGGGTTTTGGTTTAGCTGTTGCCCCCAGCTACCGTATTTTTCGCCCTATAAGACGCACTTTTTCTTCCCCAAAACGGGGGGGAAAAAGTTGGTGCGTCTTATAGGGCGAATGTGCGCCCCGGTTCCCCCCTCCCCGCCGCGGGCGGGCTGCCGGGAGCGTCCCGGTTCCCCCCTCCCCGCCGCAGGCGGGCTGCCGAGGTTCCCCCCTCCCCGCCGGACCAAAAAAAAAAAGTGCGCCCCAGTTCCCCCCTGGCTCCCGGCAGCCCGCCCGCGGCGGGGAGGGGGGAACCGGGACGCTCCCGGCAGCCCGCCCGCGGCGGGGAGGGGGGAACCGGGACGCTCCCGGCAGCCCGCCCGCGGCGGGGAGGGGGGAACCTCGGCAGCCCGCCCGCGTGGCGGGGACGGGAGAGCGAGGCGCTTTTTTTTTTTTTTTTTTTTTTTTTTCCCCCCGGCTTTTTTATTAAAAACCGAGGGGGCGTCTTATAGGACGGAGCGTCCTATAAGACGAAAAATACAGTAATTAAACCACATGTGCACAAACCTCTTACGACACCAAAACTCCAGTTCTGTTCTTAAAAAAGCTAAATTTTATTAAAAACAAAAAGAAAGAAAATACATCTGGAACTTAGGCTTTTACTAGATTTTAGAAGAGCAATTCCAAAAATTAAGCACCCAAAATAGCTTTCTTGGGGGTTTAGCTTAAAGGTTGCAAGCGAACACAAGCATCAGGGGTTAGCACAGAGGAGTCCACTAGCCATAAGAAATAAACAGAAATAAACCTAATTGCATCTTTCTAAATATTCCTAATCTATATACACATCTGGGCTTTCCAAATAAGTAGTCCTATATGATCATACCTGGCTTAAAGTTTCTCATAGCATGATTGCTCCCTGTTCCCCAATTTCCCAGAGAAGAAAAACAACAAAGGAGAAGCCCCCCCCATTTAAAAAAGTTCTAGCCTTCCCATTGGCTCTTTTGGTCAGGTGCCCACTCCCTTTCCTTCACCTGGGGGACTTTTTAACCCTTTATAGGTAAAGCGAGTAGAGAACAGCCACCAAGAGGGACTTTATAGCTAACTGGCTGGCTGGGTGTCCATACAAGGGAGCTACCTCCCCCCGGCCCTTCATTTATCACACTCATCCTTAGCTGTGCTCCTTCACAGGCAATGACTGCAGTAGTGCGGTCCATGTTGCACTTGTTCTGTGGCTAAATGGAGGACGTCATTCCCAAGAGCTGTCACTTTTTCTGAGCACAGAGTGTCCGTCCCAATGAAATTAATAGACTCCTATTGTCTATAAAGGGCTGTGAATGGGACCCAAAATTATATTAAAACAATCAAGCACAACCCTCCCCAAGCAGATGACCCAACCGATTACAACGGTTGCAAACTACAGCTAAAATACCCCCGCGTTGGAAGCCAGCCTGTAGCTCCCGTCCTCGCCAGCAGGGGCCTCGCGTTCTCACCAAATGGGCCTTTCGCGGGCGTGGGTTTTGAACCCTTCGAAGCGACAGTCTTTTCTCCTCTACTGCAAGAGGAGGTCTGGTGAGCAAGTGGGGCTCTGGGCTTCTGAGTCAGGGCACAGAACCGCAGCGCCCTGGTAGTATTAGGCTTTGAACACTTACGGAGCGGCTGGCTTGAAATGGGGTCGATACCGGCTGGGATCTGACAGCGCGCTGGTGATGTAGGCGTCTCGCTGCATCGCTGCTTTTGGGGTCACCTTTCTCAGCTGTCTGCCTGGGCTGCTACAACTACTAGTCGCTGCCCCATGTGGAATGTCTTTGTAATTAATTTGCTATGGGGGATGTTACTGCATGCAGTGGTCTGGGCGAGTCATCTCCGATTGCCAGTGGCATTTATATATATCCTGCAGAGACATATGCACATACTCAGACTACTTGTTGCATTGGTACCTGGCCCCATTCCTATGCATCCAGTGAAGCAGGTGTGGAAGTCTTTGCAGGATCAGGGCCATGGAGAAGAAAGTAGCTCCCCGTTGGCATCTGTTTGCTCTTCCACACAATTTTGCCAGCGCTAGTGTGGGAGCCTTTTCCTCTGCTGCTCTCCTTTTTTCTGGCAAAGCCTAAATCTGTCTCAACAGCTCTACAATCAAATTGCAGCTGAAACATGCCTCTTCTCTCCTTCCTTGTCTGTCTGTCTGTCTGTCTGTCTCTCTCCTGAAGTTTATTCTAGGCCTCTCTCTACCATTTTGTTTCATCCTGTAAAACAGGATGGGACTGCATCGCCGCACTGCGCAAATCTCCATCAGCTTTTCAGCACAGCTCCCTCTTCATTTCTATGGGGAGTTTTCCTTAGAAATCAATGCAACCCCAGGACCCAAAGGTATGGGGCCACTCAGTTCTGCTCTCATGTATGCTGGTGCAAATCCAGCGTAGCTCCACAGAGGGCAATAGAAGGCTGGATTTACACCAGAGGAACAGAGCACAATATTGTATATACTGGGGCTAGAAATCCCATGGATTAAATGTACCTGTAAAAGATAGGTGACTGTACCACAGAAATGTAACAATGCCTGGTGCTTTCCATCAGTAGATCTCAAAGTGCTTTACAAAGGGTAATACCATTACCCACATATTACAGAGGGGGAAACCGAGGCACGGAGCAGTGATGTGCCCAAGGTCATCCAGTTGGTCGATGCCAGAGCCAGGAACTGCTGGGTTTTAATACAGTCATGACTTGTTCAGTGCCACTGTGTCCCAGTAGAACAAAAACAGTATAACCAGGCTATTTTTTGACGTGCTGTGTGTGAGACTTTAATACTTACATGACATAATGACAGAGGCGGATTTTTATCTCTTGCTCTCTGCGGTTGGAAAGTACCAAGAGAGAATCGAAAAGGCTGCGTGTGGTTGTTTCCTGGAAGGGAAACCCAAAAATATTTCACAGGAGGAACAACTTTAGCTTTTAAAAGAACCATATGACAGCTACTACTATGGCTGGCTGGCTGAGGTCTTGTGGACAGCGGTCACAAAAGGGTCCTTCAAAGCTACTGGTACTAATTGATGTCTTTGCTGGCAGTCTCACCAGAAAGGCCAAGGACTGGAGGGACATGGGAGCTGAACTGTCATTGGTTCCAGAGCTGGTTCCTCCAGATCAGGGTTGAGGCATGTGGACGAGAAAGAGCGCATTGCCAGTACCCTTCCTGTTCTCTGTCTAAAGAGAGGACTTCACTTTCCAGAGCTGTCCATCTCTATCTGGCCCCTCCCAGATAGAGGGTCTTGCCTCATCTTGCTCCCCAGATGAGGGTCTTTTGTTGGTTTGGTAGGCTCTGCCCAGTAATACCAGGCTTTAAATAGGCTGTCCTCCCCTTGTTGGAGAGAGGGATCTTTTGTTGCTCTTCCATCCTCCCCTCACCAACTAAGGATTTAAATAGAGGAAGGTTACAGCTCTGGGCTGTGAGAAACTTAAGTTCAGCTCCTGCTTTACTGCCAACCTCCTATGTGATCTTGGGCAGATCATTTAGCCCCTCTGCCTCAGCTCCCCATCTGTAAAATGGGGCACTACCCTGCCTAATAGCAGGGTTGTGGAGAGGAATACCTTGAATATAACGTAAGAATGGACATACTGGGTCAGACCAAAGGGCCATCCAGCCCAGAATCCTGTCTACCAACAGTGGCCAATGCCAGGTTTTATTTCCCTAGTTTGTTTATGAGAAGGTCATGCAAGATAGTATCAAAAGCCTTACTAAAGTCAAGATATGCCACATCTACCACTCCCCCCCCCCCCATCCACAAGGCTTGTTACCCTGTCAAAGAAAGCTTATCAGGTTGATTTGACACAATTTGTTCTTGACAAATCCATTCTGATTGTTATTCATCACCTTATTATCTTCTAGGAGTTTGCAAATGGATTGCTTAATTATTTGCCCGATGAAGTGGGCTATAGCCCACCAAAGCTTATGCTCAAATAAACTGGTTAGTCTCTAAGGTGCTACAAAGTCTTCCTCGTTTTATTATCTTTCCTGGTACTGAAGTTAAGCTGACTGGTCTGTAATTCCCTGGGTTGTTCTTATTCCGCTTTTTATAGATGGGCACTAGATTTGCTCTTTCCCAGTCTTCTGGAATCTCTCCATCTTCCATGACTTTTCAAAGATAATCGCTAATGGCTCAGCTATCTCCTCAGTCAGCTGCTTGAGTATTCCACGATGTATTTCATCAGGCCCTGGTGACTTGAAAACATCTGATTTGTCTTAGTAATTTTTGACTTGATTTTTCCCTATTTTAGCCTCTAATCCTACCTCATTTTCCCTGGCATTCACTATGTTAGCTGTCCAATCGCTGCTAACCTTTTTGGTGAAAACCGAAATGAAATAGTCATTTAGCACTTCTGCCATTTCCACATTTTCTGTGTAAGCAGTGTCGGGATGGGTGACATCCGGTGGTGAGTTGCAAGAATTGCAGTGACTTTTGGAAAATAACACCTTATTTGCTTAGACACACCCACCGCACCTGGCCTGCACTCTAACAGCCCAGATGGTCACTTTGGCTACTGTGGGACCCCCAGTTTCTGTAGTATTGGGGCAAGAATGATAAGGTGTTGATTGACCTGTTTATGTGAATGAGGGGTTGGGACCTATATTTGGCCTTTGGCATGCTGGCGGGACTCGCCATCAGCTGGGTAGCGCTCACTAGACAAGGGACAGGGGTTCCAAAACCCACTGAATTGAGAGAGGCTGTGGGCAGGCTCCTAGACCTTGTGGTCAGGGCCTTGTCTGAGGGCCTCACAGGCCTATTGCACCTGGCCTCTCTCCCCTGTGGAATGTTAGAGCTGACTTTTGCTTCCTTTAGGAGTCTAACTTCAGCTTACTGAGCTGAAGTTGCTTTGGGTCTGGTGGTGCTTCTGCACTAAGGCCCCCCACTATGAGCTGAAATCACTCAAGAGCTGAAAAATCACTGAGCTTTATCTTAAGTGGGGGGCCCTGAGCAGTTCCGGTGCCGGCGAGTGGACCTGTTCCAGAGACCGCTGGCAGAGCAGTTCTGGTGCCGGCGAGGGGACCCGTTCCTGAGACCGCTGCCAGAGCAGTTCCTGTGCCGACGAGTGGACCCGTTCCTGAGACCGCTGCCAGAGCAGTTCCTGTGTCGGCTAGCAGGGCGGCTAGTGGAGTGACCAGCATGACTGGAGAGGCGGGGCAGTCGGCCTCTGACCACGTAAGGTGCCCCATAACCTGCCCCCCCCCCCCCTCGGTGGGGAGGTACAACTCCGCTATGAACTCTTGAACTCTGCTGGGGCTGTTGGACTTTGGGGACTTTGGGGGACTCAAGAACCCAAGGGAAAGGACACTGCCTATTGGCGTGTGAGTGTGTGTGTGTGTGGGGGGGATTCTGGTTCATGGTTTGGGTTGTGACTTTTGTTTGTGGTATTTACCCAATAATATGCCACAGTGTTTCTCTCTGTCATTAAAGGGGTTTTGGTACACTCAGACTCTGTGCTTGCGAGAGGGGAAGTATTGCCTCTTAGAGGCGCCCAGAAGGGTGGTATATTGTTGTCCCAGGTCACTGGGTGGGGGCTCAAGCCGGTTTTGTATTGTGTCCTTAGAATGGAACCCCTGGATACTGAACCCGGCCCTTGTTGCTGCCAACTCTGATGGGCAGAAGGGTTACATCTGTTATTGTTCCCCCGCCCCCAACCAATTGAGTCACAGGCCTGCCCTGTCCTTGGTCTTGCTCTTATGTCTAATGTATTTGTGGAATGTTTTTTGTTATCTTTATGGCTCTAGCTACTTTATTCTGGCTTTGTGCCTTGGCCTTTCTATTTTTATCCCTACATGTGTTATTGGTTTCTATTCATCCCTTGGCAGCTGCATCGTTCAGGAAGTGGTGCCTTTGCGCCTCCTGTCTGAAATGTCCAGAAGGAACAATGGGCTTATGCTTAGAGGGATGGAATGGGACTTGGAAGAGCCCAGTTCAGTTCTTGGTTCTGCTGCAGACTCCCTAGGTCACTGAGGGCAAGTCCCTTTCTCTTTCTACCTCAGTTCGCCCCCAGCGGTGACACGGGGACAGTACTTCCTTCCTCTGTGCGGTCTGTTTGGTGGGGGAGATCTTTGGGGCAGTGCCTACGACACTGGTGCCCTGACGTCAGTTGGGGTCTCCAGGTGCTTGTGCAATAGCAATTATCTGTTGAATCCAGCGTCATGCAGTGAACATTCGCTTTCAGTAAGAGGCGTGTGATTTCCAGGGCCTCCTAGACAGGTGTGTGTGCAACCGCTCAGCATGGTCCTCGTGGAAGTGGTGACAATGCCCGCAGGGAGGAGTGTTGTCCTCCAGTGGGACAAGACCTTAACTACTGCAAATGGTCTATCAAAGCAGCAGCTGTGGTTCTGTGAGATTGTCCCCTTCCCAGGCAGTGTGGCCCTGATGAAGCACAGTTGAATGTTCTGTGACTGGCTCTGCCCATCCCAGAACCAGCGAGCTGAGCAGCATGTTGAAGCAAGGGCTTCAAATAACCACCACAGCTGATGCAAGGCGCACTGGTAACCACAGAAAGCCCTAGATTGTCCTCATTAGGTAGATCCACCCACTGTGCCCGTTTCTTCCTGACCCCAACTGACAATCAGCTCATGCCTTGATGCATGAGGGTTCACTATATGCTCCCATTGAATATACCACAATGCCCATGACTTCAAAAGCGAGGGTGCATTCACCAGGGATCCATCATATTCAAGTGCCAAAATATCAGTGAACGTCTGCTTGCCCTAAGGTGTGACCATGAGCATTTTTGTTTTCATTCTTCTGTTTACCACTTAATTGCCTCCTCGGATGATTGTAAAGCCAATATTAACACAAAACCTGCATCAAATTCAACCAGGGAAGCCATCCATTTCCCCTCCTTGTCCAGAGAAAACACCACTTAGCCCAGAACTTCTGCTCCGACATTATGTTAGAAATCTGTTCTGAGTGCTATAGCAGGGGTTCTCAACCTTTTTCTTTCTGAGAACCCCTGATATGCTATAACATTTCTATGGTCCACCTGTAGGGTCACCAGATGTACCGATTTAACGACAGTCCTGATTTTTGGGTCTTTTTCTTATATAGGCTCCTATTACCCCCCAGCCCTGTCCCAATTTTTCACACTTGCTGTTTGTTCACTCTATTCACCTGTGCCACAACAGCTGTTTTCAGTAGATTAAACACTAGAGCCCACATTAGTGGGTAGCAAGCAGGGCAATGGCCAAGGGTCCCTCGCAAGACGGGGTCCCCTAAGCTAAGTTGCTCAGGTTTCGGCTTCAGCCCCCGGCAGCAGGGCTTGGGCTTCAACTTTCTGCCTTAGGCCCCAGTGAATCTAATGCTGGTCCTGCTCTCTGGTTTATTTTGGCGGATCCCCTGAAACCTGCTCCTGAGATCCCTGGCTGAGAACCACTGCTTTATAGCTGCTTTTGTCACTTGTCAGGAGCTGATGTTTGGGTGGTTTATACCTCTGAGTTGGCTTGTAAAGCCTCGCTGACCCCAGTATAATGTTGTTGTTTTTTCACTGCTAATAGTAAGCCAGTAAAGCGGGTCTCCTCTCTGCCGCCCAAGTGATGGTAACGAAGGGCAGGTCTACACTACCCGCCAGATCGGTGGGTAGCGATCGATCTATCGGGGGTTGATTTATTGTGTCTAGTCTAGACTTGATAAATCGATCCCCAAGTGCTCTCCTGTTGACTCCGGTACTCCACCGCCGCGAGAGGCGGAGTCGACAGGGGATCGGCAGCAGTCGATTTACCACCGTAAAGATGCCCTGGTAAGTCAACCTAAATACGTCGACTTCAGCTACGCTATTCTCGTAGCTGAAGTTGCGTATCTTATGTTGATTCCTCCCCTCCCCCCCCCCCCCGGGGTAGACCAGGGCTTATTGTTGGTGCTGAAGCTTGCCTGGCTGGGTTCAGAGAACTCTCTTGCCAGTCTTCATTTGCATTGTAAGAGTGCTTGAGTTTTTGAAAGAGCCTTCTGATGTGTGTTGAGTGCCAATGTGTCAGAGCAACTGGCTTAGGAATAATAAAGCACGGCACATTCATTAGCAATGCATGCCAAACCTGCTAGGGAGGAGAAGAACCAGCTTGTAGTACCACCTCTGATGGGCTGTCTGTGTTCATACACAAACTCTACAGTAGCAACAAAGAGTCTTGTAGCACCTTATAGATTAACAGATCTTAGGGATCATGAGCTTTTGTGGGCTAAGACCCACTTCATTAGATGAATGTTGTGGAAATCTCCAGAGACAGGTATAAATATGCGGGCAAGAAAGCAAGGTAAATTCAATCAGGGAGGGTGAAGGCCACTTCCAGCAGCTGGAAGTGGCCAGAAGGTGTGATGGAGGAATCTATGTTACCTCAGGCATGCTGAATACCGAATGGCTAGAATGTGAAGGCTGGGAATTTTTGGAAGGCCTTAATGTTGCTTGCAATTCTGAGGCATGCGAATGACTTGGAGGTATGTCTACCCTGCAGTCAGGAGATGGGACTGCTGCATGCGTAGGCAGGTCTGAGGTAGGTTTGGGTGCTGTCTAAAATTAGCTAGATAAAATTAGCCACGTAGGCAGGGCAGCATGCGTGGTTGCATGGCTAATCAGCCAAGTGTAAGCCTGCCTAGACACTTGGTTTGCCCTTTGGCAGCTGGTCCGTGCAGCTGCCAGTGGGGCTGGCGCTTCAGTGCTATTTTTAGGGAGCTGGCTCAGCCGGAGCTTACGCCGCAATCGCACCTCAGTCCAGTGCAAATGTGCACATGGATAGGGACTGGGGATGAGCTCCTTTTAGTCAGGGCCAACTTGCATTCGAGGAATTTTCCTGTCCTGCTTTGCCTTTTACCATCACCCACTCAAATGAAGCTGGGAAACAGGCCTTATGGTGGGAGACTTAAGGAGCTCCGTCAGTTTAGATGATCAAAGAGAAGGTCAAGTGTTGAGTAGATTATGATGGATAAGGGCCTTCAAGGGAGAACATTCTGGATACGAATGGGTTCTTCAATCTCAGCCACTGATTCTTGTTGTGCCTTTCTCCACTAGGTTAACGCCAGACTAATTCAAATTAGAAAGAGGGCACCAATGTTTAGCAGTGAAAGTGATTAACCAGTGGAACAGGTTACCAAAGAAAACAAGGGATTCTCCATCTTCAGATCAAGGCTGGATGCCTTTACGGAAGACGTGCTTTAGTCCAACACAAGTTATTGGGCTCAATGTAGGGATAGTGAGGTGGATTGTCTTAGGCCAGGTCCACACTGGGGCTGGGGAGGCAAAAAGATTGATCTAAGACACAACTTCAGCTACGAGAATAACATAGCTGAAGTCGACGTATTTAGGTCGACTTACCGCAGTGTCTTCACTGCGGTGAGTCGCTCCCTCATTGACTCCACCTGCGCCTCTCGCGGCGGTGAAGTACTGGAGTCAACGGGAGAGCGCTCGGGGGTCGATTTATCGCATCTAGACTAGATGCGATAAATTGACCCTGCTGGATTGATTGCTAGCCGCCGATTCAGCGTGTAGTGTAGACATACCCTTAGAAAGGAGAACAGACTAGATATCCAGTGGTCCCTTCTGGCCTTAGACTCTTTGAATTAATTGCAACATGCTTTACATATTGTTACACTTTGAATATCAATGGAACAAGGCAATAAGTCTAGGATTTTTTTTTAACCATTCCACTGAACACATTTTTCAATCCTTTGGGTTGTGCTGTTGCCTCTTTTTTAAAAGGTGCAGATGTTGAGATTCCTAAACTATTTAAAACGTTTTTGGTGGCTCACTTTGTATAATGTATAAATAGGCTATTCATAAATTCCAGGGTCAGATAATGGTCAGTGATGGAGAATCCACCGTAACCCTTGGTAAATTGTTCCATTGGTTAATTACCCTCACTGTTAAAGCTTACACATTATCTTCAGTCTGATCTACTAAGGCCCTAGTGAGATATAAAGGATTAAAAATGATTAATAGATGTTATAAACAGGTTGCAGTCATGAGTAATGCTATAGATAATTATAAGCACATCAGTAGAAGCTGATTACAAAGCTACTGACTGACCTGTCAGATTCAAACAATTGATTAATCATTTATTAAAACATGTGCCACCTATACTGAAGTCTGCCTGACACTTCCCATGATGAGACCTGATTTAATTGCTTATAACTTTTTGCCAAACTTTAACCGTTTGGGCTGAAATTTTCCATGATGGGTTTAACCTCAGGTTAAATTTTAATGGAAAGTTTCAACTAAACAGTTCAGAAAATGAGATTAGGGAAAAATACATTGTTTTGCTCAGGTTAAAAAAAAAATTCAACATACCTTTTTTGAGACGCTCTAGCACCTTCATGCTCTGGGGCAAATATGCAAAATTTGGTGTGTCAGGCATGTGCCAATTACTGTCCCTGTGAAAAATCCTCACAAATCTGGCCAGCTTCTAAGCCTATGAAAAACCTCAGTTTGCAACTGCTCAAGAGAGATTTGTTTCGGCAGCTAAATCCTCTGAAGGTGCTGTCTGCCCTGAGCATGCTGCATCTCAGGGTCTGAGCAAGGATATTTTGCGCCCTAGGCGAAATTTTTACCTTGCATCACCCCTCCCCCTCCCCTTTTCCCGGAGCATTGCTTATTATAACCTTTTAAAAAATGAATATTGCATAAGGTAGCATTGTTTATTCAAATTAATATACGTTTGGCTTGAAAATTTATTAATTTTATTATTTAGTTGATATATTTCATGAAAATAAATAATATGATAGTGTTGATGTTGTTGTTTTCATTTTGCATAATAAGCAAAATTTTGCAGCATTATTAATAACCGAATGTAATGAATGTGCATTGTAAGGAACGATGACATTTAAAATATTTAAAAGGCTTGTGGATTAATATTTAAAATTTGGCAGCCAGCAGGGGCCGATTTTTTAGCAGCAGCCGTGTGGGTGCATGCGGGCGCCTTACGTGTGGGGCGGCTTGCACCCTACCCCCTCACAGACCTGCGGGGAGGACCCGTCAGTCCCACGCGGGTTTGTTTACAATGGGCGGGGATCACCCCCGACCAGTGAAATGAACTTTCGTGGGGAAAAGGGTGGCTTTTTTTCCTGGTGTGCAGGGAACGGCATCGCCAAACTGTCTGCCGGCTTCTGACCTTTGGTCCCCACCACACTGCGTGCCTACCATGTAATCATGCCCCCCTGTTTATCGATTGCGCTTTTGTGTGGCTGTGCCTTGAATGTTTTTTGTGTGTAGCGCTAATAATTCTTGAAGACACAACGAGATGTGCTTATGTTATTTTTGGAGCGGCGCCGCGGTACTACTCCCCGGGGGGGAAGATAGCGGCGTTGCCGGCTTTGTTGGTGGGCAGCTTTAAGGGGTCCATTACTGCTCGGTAGGGGTTTGCAACTGGGGTATCGTTGAACTGGGGCACTGCTTTTTGGCGCTCACAAATTTTGGCGCCCTAGGCGGCCGCCTAGTTTGCCTCGTGGTTACACCAGCCCCGCTGCATCTCCTTACAGCTCCTATGTACCAAGCAGATTTTGCACGCGCCATCCCCAAAGAGAAAATTGCAGCCCAGGGCGGTGAGGGCTGAGCAAGGTGTCCCTGCAATTGCTCCTCCCAGCTGCCAGAGAAATGGGGTTGCAGGAATTAATAGGCCGAGCAGGGGTTGGCTGGTGGGCAGGAACTAAGCCCTGGGGTTACTCGTTGAAGGGGGAAGAGAAAACAAAATATTGAATAAACCCATGCATCAAATGAGGTAGGAGTCTGGGGACGGAGGGAAATAGTATGTGATCATATAGTTAGACACACGGGGGGAAGAGGGGGCAGGAAGGGGGATTAAGGCCCCTTAAATCTGACACTCCTAACTATTAGAGCTTGACTTCTTGCAGTCTTAATGATGCTCTTTGAATGTTGGTTTTTTGGATGTAATAAACATACGACAAACAATCCCCTGAAGTGGAAGGCCCCATTCTAGGAGGTGTGTACATACATTTAATAAGACCGTCCCTGGCCCAGAGAGCTCCCAGGCTAAGAAGCCAAACCAGATAAACAGCCGGGGAAAGGAAGGAGTGTGGCAGTTTTTCCAGATGGTGAGAGATCGTGTCGTGTGACCATGGAAAAAACTCTTCAAGTCTGTGGAAGAGCTGGGAATTGAAGGTCTCCTGTGTTCCACTTCTGTGCCTTACCCACAAGACCGTCCTTTAAGAACAGCCCACGATTGGGTTTTTTAAAAAAATCCTTCAAGCTTGCAGCTGATCACCTCTATCAGTGAGGCTCATAAACTGCCAGTGCTAAGCTATTTGTGTAGCTGAAGTTGAGTGTCTTAGGTCGACCCTCCCTCCGCCCCTGCTTAGTGTAGCCCAGCCCTTAGGCATCTGCATCCTCTGTTGACCCCGGGGGGAGAACTGATGGGCGGGTGCCTTGAAATGATGCCAGGCCACCCCAAGGTCCCATGAGGCTGGTGTGGAATTTCGAACTGACCCCACTGAGAGACTGAAATTTAGTTAAGGCTCCCAGCAACAGGAGGGGCCCTGCCGTTCACACCCTGGGACCAGCAGACACCAGTCCTGGCCTCTTCATTCCCTCTGGCACCCCAGAGGTGTAAAGGCCTCTAGGCGCCTTTGAACCCCTTCCTCCTCCAACCTGCCTGACCCACTTGTCCAGGCTGAGCCAGGAGGTCAGCACGGACCGCACTGGGACTTCTATTTTCGAGCCCCAGTCTCCTGGGATCTTGGCCGTCACAGGACCTGTTCAGGAATTTGCCGCCTGCCCAGCTGAAAGAGCCGCTGGCGGGATTGCATTGTCTCCTCATCGATCTCTTTCGACCCTGTTTCTCATGCACCATCCAGTGTAAACAGATAGTGGTTAAACCTCCTGGCTGTTGGAAGCTTAAGAATGCATTGTCAGCAAAACGCGCACCACTCAGCCATGGGGGAACATTTCCAGAGGCTGAAAGGTCGGATGCTTTGAGGAGCTGCCGCATTCCCCTCCCCCCCACCCCCAGCTTTTCCAAACGCAGGGATTAAACCCAGACGTCCGGTAAGGTGTGGGAGATGGATGTTCCGTCCCCACAAAACTGCTGGGCAAAGCCCCTGGGGGGTGGATCGAGCAATGGAGACATGTATCTGCCCACACACTGATTCCCTCTTCTGGAACTCTCTGCCTGACATGCACCCTCCTCATGCACCACGGGCATTAAGTCAAAGCAGCACCCTTAGACCCAGAGCTGGCTTTTGCCCTCTCCTGTGACCTGACATCGCAGGGATAGGTCCTTTATAGTGCTGCACAGCATGTCTACTTCCCAGCTACTTGCTCTGAGGGACCAGGCACTGCTCTCTGTCCTCCGGAGGGAGGCGTGCCCTTCTCCCTCTCTCTGTTGATGGATTGGTACAGACTGCGCAGTCACCGGAGGGTGAACTTTATGTCTAGATTCAACATAGCAACTAGCCCCACTGAGATCCAGCCATCGGTTTTACTTCACTTAAAAAGGTTTAAAACCCCAAACTTCTCTCAACTCCACGTGCTACTAATTGGTACAATTCCGTCATCAAAAGGTCAGTTTCTATGTCTGTCTTCAGACACTCGCTAGACAGGTCGGGCCTGAGTCTTCTTTCATTTACACTGGCATAAACTCTAAGTAACTGTATGGAAGTACGTGAAGTTATGCTGGTGTGAAATACACATGAAGGAAGAATCTGGCTCTTCATGTCTTTATTTTAATCGACCATTTTGTGCAACCCAGATAGTTAAAAAAACAAACAAATCAGGAGGAGAAAAGTATCTGTCTGGCCCCCTGTTTATCATTTGGCAGAAGTGAGTTAACATCTCCCACAGATGTTGATGAGATGAACCATGATTGCAAAACCCAAATATTTAGAAAGGGCATGACAGTGACAGATGATGATTGATAACGAGGGAAATGAGGGGTGTTAATTTCTTAAACCATTCAGTGTGGGAACTAACCAGGGAAAAATGTCTTGCTCTCTCTGTGTATGTATGTGTATATATCACATCTAATCCCACCCTACAAAAAGACCTAGGTTAGAAGAACATTAAGGTTGTAACGTCAAGTACTCAAAAGTTAAAGTTGCATGTGCAACTGTAGTTTGGCCCAGTTGTGTGTTCGCATTATGATTCTTTCAATTTCCCTCCCTGCTTTTTCTCTTTCACTCCCCAGTTATCTCAGTAGCAAAATTAGAAAAGGAAAAAGGGGCAAAAAAGGTAGGAGAATATTTAACAATGGAACATTTGAAATAAACGGTTGCTCACTCGTGAAACAAAAATGATTCAAAATGTCTCTTCTCCCACTCTCCCTTCTTAACCATCTCCTGTCCAAAATGAATGGGACTATGCTGTGCTCTCACAACTAGAGGTGTATCTGGGCCTGGGTCATTCCAGACCACCTTAAATTCTCCAGTCTCTTGGGAATAAGCGGGTTTTCCATCTCAATAAAGATAAATCAAGAGTCATTTGTGATGCTGTGTGTGTGTATATATATACAGAGTTGTATGTGTGCAATTATTCAGGGCCTGTTGCTACATATTTGCCATTTGGACTGTTGTATTTTGCTCAGTCTATTGCTGACTTTACCGGTTCCTGAATATTACAGCTTTTGATTGACCACCAACCTTTGTGTCTTGCTTCAGTTTCCCCGTGTTTTGGGATTGCTGTTCTGGGGGGGCATCAGAGCATAACACCTCTGTTCTAGGTCAGTGGTTCTCAACTGGTGGTCCATGGTGACTTTTTCGGTGGTCCATACGGATATTGTCCAAAGTCAGATAGTGTGAGCAGGCGTAGGAAAAAGGGACACTCAAGTTTGAGACCCGCTGCTCTAGGGTACCCAACCAGGCAGTCTAAGGTGCAGAAGGGGTCGTGCTGTCAGACGCTGAGAACTGGCATCACCTCAAATCTGCCATTATTGTTCTCAACTTCACTGCTTTTAAGACTAATAGGGAGGTTTGGGGGGACACAGGATTTTAGGGGCTGTGGACCTGATACTATGAGGAGCCAGGCCCGGGCCACTCCTGCTGAAAGGAGCAGGAGGACAGTCCCACCTTGCAGGAGCAAGGCCTGTAAAGGACAGATGGTCTTGTGCATGTCACTGGACAGGGACTCGGACGAGTTGGGGGTCTGTTCGCTGTCCTGACACAGACATCCTGTGTAACCTTGGGCGAGTTATTTAATCTCTCAATGCACTTGGTCACCAGATGTAAAATATGGATAATAGCACTTCCTTTCTCTTGTCTCTTTGGTCTTTATCTCCTTGGTATAGGGTCTGTCTCTGTGTATTGCCTAAATCTACTAATCCTGGTTGGGACTTCTATGTGCTATCATAACACAAGTGTGTGTGTGTGTGTATGTGTGTGCAAACAACACTCATTGGCTTGCTCTGATCCTAGCCACGTGCAATCTGTTTAGCAGCCCCAATAACCCCACACAACAGGAAATGGAAAAAAGACGAATGTATCCACTTTACACTAGTCAGCATACAATAGCAACAGATGCCTCAGTACAAACAGTTGTATGGGGACTGGCTGATGTTGTTTTTGTTAATGGCCTTTGGCCGTGATTTGGGCCACCTTTTCTTTCCAGCCAGTCATTAATTTCCTGGGGAATGTTCAACTCTCGGTGGTTATTGATTCTCTAATGCAGGTGGCTTCCTCTGAGTGGGGGCTGAATTGAAGCAGAATGCTGAATAAACAATCGAGGTTTCTCAATGAACATCTCCCAGATAACTGTAGATGGAGAATTCTTATGACCTCTGCCACTGAAAATTGATGTTTACTTAGGAGTCCCCATCTTAGAGCGTTATTATTTGAGTTAATCTCCATCGAAGAGAAGCAGATCTTGGTTTACTGGGTTTTTTTTTTCTTTTGGAATAATTGTACACAATACACGGCTTGGAATCCTTCCATTTCTGCCCTTTGTCAAGGATTACAAAGTTTACAAAAAACCTTCCCTAATTAAGATGTCCGATTTCCAAAGCAGTTGGAATGGATGTTTAGTTTAAAGAAACATTATGAAGACACTTTCAACATCATTTTTAATTCTCTCTGTCACTTAGAATCCAGTGACAAAAATAAACACATTTGTTATATTTGTAGAGAATCCCTATTTCTCCTTAACATCCATGGACATCTTGGTTTATTTCAGATCATCTTTGCTTTTTATGGATGCCTATTGGGAGGTGCTTCGACCTTTAATCAATGAAGTGGACTGTAAACTCAGGGGAAATTGTGGGGGAATCCAAAGGCCCTTTGGTTTCAAGAAAGTTTTGTAAAACTGGAGGTCATAAAATGAGGGTAACCTTGTATATGGCTGCCCGTGACAATGGGCTGCTGGCATTGCTGGGCACTAGCTGATGAAGATGGAAGCACTGTAAGAAATCCTACAGTTGTATATGCAGAACACACCCCATTCTGCTGCATTCTCACAGTGAGTAGTAGTGAGAGGAAGTCTGGGTTGGGGGTACAAAAGAGACCCACAAAAATGACCCCAGGGCTGGAAAATGCCTTTCAATGAGAGACTTAAGAGGCTCAATCTGTTTAGTTTATGAAAAAGCAGATCAAGCAGTAATTTGATTGGTGTATAAGAAGTATCTGATATTTTCTCCTTATCAAGGGAAAGACTGCTTCAGTCTAGTCAGCGGTCCCCAAACTTTTGAGGGTCATGCCCCTCCTTACCCTGGGCCAGGAGCGGAGTCATGGCTGGGCTGTGGACACACGTGGACAGGAGTAAGGGGGCTGGGGCCAGGCTGCTTCCAGGGTCTAGGCCTGGGGGTGGGGCTGGGAGCAGAGAAGCCCCTGCTGGGCCACGGTGGGGGCCGTCAGCCGAGCCCACGGCCAGGTGCGGCTCCACTCCCAGCCTCGGGCCTTGCCCAGGAATGGAGCCACAGCCAGGGCCAAGGCTGGGCGGGGCCAGGCGCGTGCGGGGCCGGGAGTTGGGGACGCGACTGGGGACTGGACGGAGCAGAGCTGGGGGCGGGGAGGGGCTGGGTGCCTCTCCCTCCCCAACCACCTGGGGGACTGGCCCAGGTCCCGCTCTGCCTCCTGGACGGCCCTCCACATCCCCCGAGGGGAGCATGCCCCACACTTTAGGGACCTCTGATCTAGCGGAAAGAGGCAGAACAAGAACCAATGGTTGGAAGTTAAATCCAGGAAAATGCAAATGAGAAATATGGTGCAAATTTTTAACAGAGAGTTAAACTAAACTAGATCATAATGGTCCCTTCTGGCCTTAAAATCTCTGAATTTCTCTGAAAACTTGACCTTCAGAATAAACCTTTCAGAGAAGTTGGTGAGAAACCTTTGAGAGAAGTTGAACAGAAAAGGTATGTCTTCGGGGATTGCTTCCTCTATTTCTGATCCAGGTTAAAATCAGTCACTGAAGAGATTCACCAAAAATGTTCTTGTGGAAGTCTAAATATTTGGCAGTACTGGGTATCTTGAGAGAGCATCTTTGCACCTGCCTCACATCCTGCTTTCTCCGGTGGCCGGGTGGAATGGCTGAGTGACCTAAACACCAGGCTTGCAAAAGGTAGAATCTTTGCGGCAATGGGTTGCTATCCCAACCGTGTTAGCTCAGCCCTTCGTCCTTCCAAAGGAGACCTATTGAGCTGGACGGTAGCCAATCCTGTGCCCCTCTTTTACTGCTCTGCTGGCACAAAGGTGCCCTAAACTAAGAGATGAAGATTTCCCTGGTGTGGTGAAATCCCTGGCTGGCATAGTCAGACCCCTGTCAACCGTTTTGACCTCCCAATCACCAGGGACACATCAAGGGAAAGCCCTTCAGCCTCCTTGGGACTGGAGCAGGAACTGCTATCATACACCAGTGTAATTTAGAGCAGCCTCAAAGCAGCTCTAAGTTACACCAGGTATTGAGCCGGTGTAAGCAGCCCTGGGAGCAGGGGAGGCCATATCGGCATACAGTCCTCTCCATTCTTCCCTGCTCCCCAGCTGTGCTAGGTAGAGCTCTGCTGCAGCTCAGGATCTAGCCCGGAGGTGGGCAACCTGCAGCCCCTGAGCCGCATGTGGCCCACCAGGGTAATCTGATTGCGGGCCGTGAGACATTTTGCTGACGTTGACCAGCCACAGGCAAAGCTCCCAGTGGCCGCGGTTCACTGTTCCTGGCCAAAGGGAGCTGCGGGAAGCAGCGACCAGCATGTCCCTGTGGCCTGCTGCTTCTCGTAGCTCCCATTGGCTGGGAATGGCGAACCGTGGCCAGGAACCAATCCATGCAACAAATCTTGATGCCAACTCTGCCCACATATCTACACCAGCGACACCATCACGGGACCTAACCAGATCAGCCACACCATCACTGGTTCATTCACCTGCACATCTACCAATGTCATATATGCCATTATGTGCCAGCAATGTCCCTCTGCTATGTACATCGGCCAAACAGGACAGTCCCTATGAAAAAGGATAAATGGACACAAATCAGATATCAGGAATGGCAATATACAAAAACCTGTAGGAGAACACTTCAATCTGCCTGGACACACAATTACAGATTTAAAGGTCATCATCTTGCAGCAAAAAAACTTGAAGACCAGACTGCAAAGAGAAACGGTGGAGCTGCAATTCATTTGCAAATTTGACACGATCAACTCAGGCCTGAATAGGGATTATGGGTGGCTAGCTAACTACAAGAGCAGTTTCTCTTCTCTCACTGTTCACACCTCCAGTTCAGCTGCTAGAGCAGGGGTCTCCAAACTTTTCAGCCCGAGGGCCGCATTAGCTATCAAATAGCAGTTCGGGGGCCGACAACACACTCGAGGTCCAAATAAAAAAGAATCAAAACATGGATGTTGTTTTTAATTATTTATTTAATATTATTTTATTCAGTTATTATTTAATAACACATTGATACACTACACCTGAACACTACACATGAACACCTGTTCACAACACCTGAACACTACACATGAACACCTGAACACTACACATGAACACTACACCTGAACACTACACCTGAACACTACACCTGAACACTACACCTGAACACCTGAACACTACACATGAACACCTGAACACTACACCTGAACACTACACATGAACACTACACATGAACACCTGTTCACTACACATCAACCCCCCAACTGACCCACCCAGCCAGGTCTCTCCCCCCAAAACCTCCTTTCCTCCAACCCCCCTCCCCCAAATGACCCACCCAGCCAGGTCTCTCACCCCAAAACCTCCTTTCCTCCAACCCCCCCCCCCAATGACCCACCCAGCCAGGTCTCTCACCCCAAAACCTCCTTTCCTCCAACCCCCCCCCAATGACCCACCCAGCCAGGTCTCTCACCCCAAAACCTCCTTTCCTCCAACCCCCCCCCCCCCGAACTGACCCACCCAGCCAGGTCTCTCACCCCAAAACCTCCTTTCCTCCAACCCCCCCCCCCAACTGACCCACCCAGCCAGGTCTCTCACCCCAAAACCTCCTTTCCTCCAACCCCCCCCCCCAACTGACCCACCCAGCCAGGTCTCTCACCCCAAAACCTCCTTTCCTCCAACCCCCCCCCCCCAACTGACCCACCCAGCCAGGTCTCTCACCCCAAAACCTCCTTTCCTCCAACCCCCCCCCCCAACTGACCCACCCAGCCAGGTCTCTCACCCCCCCAACTGACCTGCTCAACCCGGTCTCTCCCCACAGACCGGTTCGCCGCCTGGCAGTGGGTGGCTCCTTGTTTCGCCCCCTGCAACTGCGTGGCGGTGCGGCGCGTCCCGGCCCCAGCTTCGAGCCGTCCCTGGCCGGCGGCGGCAGCCGAGCACGCGGCGCGTCCCGGCCCCGCGGCTGGCGGCGGCGGCCGAGCGCGCGGCGCTTCCAGGCCCCGCGGCTGGCGGCGGCGGCCGAGCGCGCGGCCCTTCCAGGCCCCGCGGCTGGCGGCGGCGGCCGAGCGCGCGGCTTTTCCAGGCCCCGCGGCTGGCGGCGGCGGCCGAGCGCGCGGTGCTTCCAGGCCCCGCGGCTGGCGGCGGCGGCCGAGCGCGCGGCGCTTCCAGGCCCCGCGGCTGGCGGCGGCGGCCCGCGCGGCGCTTCCAGGCCCCAGCGCGGAGCCAAAAAGATCTCCGCGGGCCGGATGAGAGGGCCTCGCGGGCCGCATCCGGCCCGCGGGCCGTAGTTTGGAGACCCCTGTGCTAGAGGAATACCTCATCCTCCCTGATTAGAGATAACAAGCTGGTTCAGCCTCATTGGACTAACCTATTTATCTCTAACCTGGTTCTTGCCTACTTATTTATACCTGCCCCTGGATGCTTCCACTGCATGCATCCAAAGAAGTGGGTATTAGCCCACGAAAGCTTATGCTTCAATACTTTAGTTAGTCTTTAAGGTGCCACAGGACTCTTTGTCACTTCTGCAATTCCAGACTAACACGGCTACCTCTCTGATTCCATGCTCAGCATGTCTATTAGAGATGTCATGGCAATCTTACCCAGAGTAAGGGTTTGCAGGGCATGCTGATCCAGAAATTGTCTTTCCCCCTCCCTCACCCCCCGTGTAGTGTAGGTTGCTGTCCTCACCCTAGAGGTGGCTGCATTGCAATCAGCTCTGATGAAAAATGGTTTGGGATCTTTGTCTCTAAAACATTAAGCGTCCAGAACTGTGGCATTTTCTGGGTTCTCCCAGCGCTAACTTCAATTCTGGTCAACAAAGAAAGCAGCTGTCTAGATCGGGGGTCCTCAAACGTCTTTGCACCGGGACCCCCTTTTGACAACAAAAATTACTACACGACCCCAGGAGGGAGGACCGAAGCCTGAGCTCACCCGAGCCCAGACACCCTGGGCAGGGGAGCCAGGGGCTTTAGGCCTGCCCTCGAGCTTTGGCCTCAAGTGCTGGGGCTCGGACTTTGACTTCAGTCCCGGACCCCAGAAAGTCTAAAGCCAGCCCTGGGGACCCCATTAAAATGGGTCCTTAGCTAGTGGTGGACTCTTGCTGGGCAATTCCAAAGCCAAACACAGATCACTGTGCAGATAATAGTGGACTGCTCTTTGAAGCTTGGTTCCGCGTGCCTGCTCTATCAAACCTCTGTAGATGACAAGGGCACTTACTTTAGGACCACGGTCCCTTCCTCTCCGCGAAAATGATATGCCTGGTGGGAAAATGCACCCTTCCAAGACTGGGAATGATAGAGCAGCTCAGGAAAAGCAAATGCAAAGAGGATCTACCTTAACCCATCGTTGTCCTGATTCCAGAAATGTCCAGACCAGGCCAGAGAGAGGGACCCAGAAGACATCACTACCCCTACTGGCTCGGACTGAATCCCAAATACATTTTAGCACTTTGTCCTACCTGCCTTGTGGGTCCTTTTCCTTTCTTACCTTATTTCTTCCCTCTCCTTTTCCCCTCTGTCTAATCAGAGTTTGGCATAGCCAGCCAAGACTGTGTATTTTGCGACTGTATTGGAAGCCTGTGACCAGAGAGGCACCTAAAAGCCATGTCCTCAAGGTACAAGTCTGCCAGGTCTTGGAGCGGCCTGTGTTTCTCTAGCTGCGAGGTTGTGAATGTGCCAAAGATAGAAGCTGCATTCTCTCTCTGCTGTTCATTTCCCCTTTTGTTTGTGGTTGTCTCGTTTTGTCGTCTCTTTCCCCGGCCCAAAGGACAGTTATCACTATCTTTAATGCCATCGAAAAGATTGTCAGACGAGGGTTTTCCCCTTATAAATACCCTCCTACAGCTGAAGGGCAAGATCAAGGGTTATTCAAATGAAAGCCATATTTCATATTTTATTCCAAATGCTTTAACTGTTTTTCCTGGTCTGTATCTTTAATTAAAGGCTAAAAAGATGTTTCATGGTCATTTGCCATGGTGCTAAGCAGGGGAGGGCTCTCGACCAAACCTCAACTCTCGTTTAAGACTGTTGAATGTTGGACAGCTTCAAGGTCATGGTCTTTGGATCCATGTATTTCATCAAAATTAATACAAGTGTCTGTTCTGTGTTTGTACAGCTCCTAGCACAATGGCGTTCCTGGTCCATGACTGGAGGTCTCTGGTGCCACGGTAATAAAAATAATGAATAGCAATTTGGCTTCAGTGGCACTATGATGTGCACTGGCTGTGGGTCTGGCTTGTCTTGAATTCTTGCCCTAAACTATTGTGCAGCGGAGCTGTGTGTTGTTAAACAATCACTATGCTCAACTCAGGTGGTGGCTGCATTTTGTTGGTGGGGAAAATGATTTCTCTCTCGGGTTCATTACCTATTTGAGATCCTTTGGCAGATCAACTTCTCTGCAAAATCATTTCAATACTAAAGCTGTTGTCAATTGTTTAATAAATACTTAATGCTAAGAAAGCTCTCAAGCCTCCTTAAGGAAGTATGCAGACAGCCGGGCTGGGTCCTCCTTTATCGTGAAATTCCCTGCTCTTCCTCCACTATGCTGCAGGCAAGAAGAGAATGCCTTGGTTATGCTGAGCATCTGTGCATTTGACCCAATTACTGTGCTATACTATCTGTCAGTTGACAGCAGCATGTAATTCAGAGATGCCTGATGCTGGAAGCTAATTACTTCTTCCTCTGTTACCCGACTTTGAGTTAAAAAAATATGAAAATGATTTATTGACTAATGTATTTCACTTGCATGGCAATGGTTTTAATTTCTGGCATTATCAGACCAGTTCTGCCTGCAATTAGATACCAAACTTAAAACATTACGAACCTTGCACTTTTCTTTCTTTTAAGGTATGGGTAGTAATTATAGCATGTAATTAAAGAAACATTCGATTTGCAGAGAGCTCTGGTAAGTTGTTCTCATTTCAAATTCAGGGAGAGTAATTAAACCTTTTCTGAGCTGGTTTAGCTCCGGCATAGCTCCACTGAAGTAAATGGAGCTCTGTCGATTAACAACAGATGAAGATCTACCCATAATTATTTCCTGCGACTCCAGTCCTGAAAGCTTTCCACTTACAGAACTGTTGTTGATTTTCAATGGAATTTCCACAGGATTTGGCCTTTTCCTGATCAGAAATCTCTGTATCCATCCATAGCCCTCACCAACAGATGTTACAGGTCAGGGTGGTCCCAACCCTGACAGATCCCTACAATGTGGGGTGCAACATGGGGTGGCGTTGGGTGTTTTCTGTGATCAATACGGAACCTGCATTGGAGAGCACTCTGTCAGCCGTGCCCTCTTTCAGATCAGATATAAATAGGGTCCTACCAAATTCATGGTGCATTTTGGTCAATTTCACGGTCATAGGATTTTAAAAATTGTAAATGTCATGGTTTCAGCGATTTAAATCTGAAATTTCAGTGTTGTCATTGTAGGGGTCCTGTCCCACACCCAGGAGGTGTGTGGTGGGGGTCGTAAGATTATTATAGAGGGGGGGGCTGCGGTACTGCTCCTCCAGAGCTGGGCAGCAGTGGCGCAGAGGTAAGGATGGCATGATGTGGCATTGCCACCCTTCTGTGCTGTTGCTGGAGGGGTGCTGGGTGCCTGGCTACCAGTCACTGCTCTCCGGCCACCCAGCGCTGAAGGCAGCCAGGAGTGAGTGTGGTAGTGCCATAGACCCTTAAAATAACCTTGTGACCCCCCTGCAACTCCCTTTTGGGTCAGGACCCCCAAATTGAGATACGCTGGTCTCCCCCACGAACTCTGTATAGTGTAGGGCAGGGGTTCTTAACCTGGGGGTCAGGACTCCTCAGGGGGTCATGAGCTGTCAGCCTCCACCCCAAACTCGGCTTTGCCGCCAGCATTTCTAATGGTGTTAAATATTTAAACATGCGGTTTTCATCTATAAGGAGGAGTCTCACCCAGAGGCTTGCTGTGTGAAAGGAGACGTTTGAGAGCCGTGGGTATAGAGTGAAAGCACACACCAAAGCAGATTTCACGGTAGGAGACCAGATTTCACGGTCCGTGTTGCGTTTTTCATGGCTGTGAATTTGGTAGGGCCCTAGACCTCAATCTTGGAGTCCTGATCACTGGTCATTAAAACTCCTACATCCTTTTTCATAAGGGTGGGGGTGTTTGGCTGAGTTCCAGTTAGGATAATTACGGTGAATGCCGTTAGTCTACTGACATTAACTATTGCTAGCAGTTAAATTTACCAATGG
Organism: Sternotherus odoratus; assembly: GCA_032164245.1. NCBI lineage: Eukaryota > Metazoa > Chordata > Testudines > Kinosternidae > Sternotherus > Sternotherus odoratus. Next base: position 217,685,356 of record JAVMKO010000002.1, on the reverse strand, counting down.
TATTTGTGGTGATGTCCATTGTTCTGGGCAATAATGCGGATACCAGGAAGCAGTAAATGTCAAGATCTTAATGACGCCACCTTCTGCTGACCTACTTTCCATCCACGCTTCCTGTTGCAGAAAGTATTCTTTGTTTAGCAAACCCATTTTTCTAAAATACTGCGAGTGCTGTGTTGTACCCAAGAAGCGACTCTACTTAAGTGCTGGGTGAAATGATTCCTACGCAGAGAATGGTTACAGGGAGTTAAGGTTTATAAGGTGCTATGGGACCCATAAGGAAAAAAAGTACTGCACAAATGAAATGTATTAAAATCATTTAAAGTTCTTGCAAAATACAAGATTTTCAAGCTTAAAAGTAATTTTTCCCCCTTCATCTCTTCAGTGTCAAATTCATCTGGGAAAGTGCATTTGCCCTGTTCTAATGACTTGTCTGATCTTTTTCTTGGTGAAATTGATCATAAAATTCCCATTGCTTGCAGTGAAAGCAGGGTAAAATCTCTCTCTCTCTCTCTCTCTCTCTCTCTCTCTCTCAATCTTTACAAGACATGGCTGTCTGGCTTTACAGAGATTCATGCAATTCCTTTCTTTGGGCTTCAGTCCATGTCCACAAAACTCTGTTTTGGGTTTGAAGAAACCTGAAACCTCACAGTGGAATTCAGAGGAAACCAATGAGGTACCCTTGGTTTTAGGTTGAAAACACATTTCACTTGATCTTCCTATAAGTTCCTAAGTCAGGGGTCGGCAACCTTTCAGAAGGGGTGTGCTGGGTCTTCATTTATTCACTCTAATTTAAGATTTCACATGCCAGTACAGTAAACCCTCGATTTAACGGACCCCGATTTAACGGACTTCGGATGCAACGGACAAAATTTCCGATGCATCCGAAATCCGTTATTGGGGGCTGCCGGCTCCCGCCCCAGGGAGCCGGCTGGGTTGACAACTCCCGCCCGGCTCCCCGCAGCGGGGACCCCGGCGGGAGCTGTCAAACCCCCCGCCCGGCTTCCCGCTGCGGGGAGCCGAGCGGGGGCTCTCAAACGCCCCCCCCCGCTGGGGGGAGCCGAGCGGGAGCTGTCAACCCCCCCGCCCGGCTCCCCGCAACGGGGAGCCGGGCGGGGGGGGGGGGTTTGAGAGCTCCCGCCCGGCTCCCCGCAGCGGGAAGCCAGGCGGGAGCTGTCAACCCCCCCCCCGCCCGGCTCCCCGCAGCGAGGAGCCGGACGGGGGGGTTGAGAGCTCCCGCCCGGCTCCCTGCAGCGGGAAGCCGGGCGGGAGCTGTCAACCCCCCCGCCCGGCTCCCCGCAGCGGGGAGCCGGGCGGGGGGAGGGGGTGGGGTGGGCTGACTCACGGCTGGCTCCATATAACGGACTAATTCGGGCGGGGGGTGTCCGTTGTCACCCGAAAGTCCGTTATTTAATAATTTAAAAAAATTATTAAATAACGGACTTTCGGTTTTAACGGACACCCCCCGCCCGAATTAGTCCGTTATATCGAGGTTTCACTGTAATACATTTTAACGTTTTTAGAAGGCCTCTTTCTATGTCTTTAATTTATACATAAACTATTGTTGCATGTAAGTAAATAGGTTTTAAAAATGTTTAAGAAGCTTCATTTAAAATTAAATTAAAATTAAATTAAAAGAAGCCCCCAGAGCAGTGGCCAGGAGCCGGGCAGTGTGAGTGCCACTGAAAAGCAGCTCATGTGCCACCTTCGGCACCTGTGCCATGGGTTATCTACCCCTGCCCTAAGTCAAGCCAGGGCCACAGGGTCAGACTTTCTCAAAAGGTCCAAGAATCACTAGGGATCTTCCATCACACCTGCTCTAAAGCTTGAGTGTGTAGTTTGAGAGGAAGGATGGCCTTATGGGTAAAGCACCGTGCTGGGATTCAGGAGACTTGGGTTTAATTCCTAGTTTTGCAATAGACTCCCTGTGTGATCTTGGACAAATGGCTTCATTTCTCTCTTCCTTATTTCCCCATCTGTAAATAATGTGGATGATAAACTTTCTTCTCTCACCCTCTGCCTGTCTTTCTATCTAGACTATGTGTCTTGGCTAGGCTCTCTAAGTGCCACCATATTATGAATAAGTTACCTGAAGCCAAGCTAGTTTGCAGTGATTTTGATTTCTCCTGTGACGTTTTTCACTTCTCTAGTTCTTAAACCTGAATTTTGCCCAGAGGTATGTGAAAGATGCCTTCATTGGAAAAAATACAGTCATAAGATCGGTAATAATACACAGCTTGTGTGTAGCACTTTTCATCTGTAGATCTCAAAATTGCTTTACAAAGGAGGTCAGTGTCCCTTATCCCCATTCTACAGATGGGGAAACTGAGGCACAAGACGGTGAGGCTGACTTGCACAAAGTCACCCAGCAGGCCAATGGAGGAGCAGGAATAGAAGTCATGGGCAGCTTTGTGTACATTTGGGGGATAGAAATTGACCCTTAACTAGCTTTAGGCTAAATGATGACCCTCAGTGATCCTTTTTTTCTATTATTCTCACTTATCTGCAGGGTTAAAGTGTTTCTGCCTTGTCTGTGACCCAATGCGACCCCTACATTTCCACCTTACTCTAAGCACTGCCAGCATATCTGTAGAAAGAAACTTGAGCGCTACTGTGGCGGTCCGCTTCCACAGCGCCCCCTGAAGGCTGGGCTAGGCGTGGCAGCGGACTGCCGCCTGTCTCTGACCCCCCCCCCCCAAGGGAAAGGGGGTAGCGTGGCCCAATGGCCGGAGTCTATACCCGCGTCCCCTGTTCTCAGGGTAGCGTGGCCCAGTGGCCGGGAGTCAATACAATCACTTTCCCGCTCTTGGGGTAGCGTGGCCCAGTGGCCAGAGTCAATACAATCGCTTCCTGCTCTCGGGGTAGCGTGGCCCAGTGGCCAGAGTCAATACAATCGCTTCCCGCTCTCGGGGTAGCGTGGCCCAGTGGCCAGAGTCAATACAATCGCTTCCCGCTCTCGGGGTAGCGTGGCCCAGTGGCCAGAGTCAATACAATCGCTTCCCGCTCTCGGGTAGCGTGGCCCAGTGGCCAGAGTCAATACAATTGCTTCCCTCTCTCGGGGTAGCGTGGCCTAATGGCCGTAGGGGTAGGGGGACCCGGGCCCTCCCACTCCACCGGGTCCCGACCCAGGGCTCACCTATCAGCGGGGCTGGTCTCGCCCCATGCTCGGCGGGGATCCGCCCGCAACACGCCGAGCTAGTCTGTCCCTTTAAAAGTTCCCTGGGTCACTTCCTACCCTGCCTTCGGTGTCCGGGGGTCCGTCGGAGTGATCTCCCTCCGGGCCGATGGCGGGTGGGTCGTCCAGCGGCGTCACAGCCCGGCTGTCGTCTGGGTCCCAGGATGTTGGCTGTTCCTCCTCAGGAGCTGGTAACAGACGTCCTTCCCCTCCGGTGGTCAGTCCCAACTGAGCAACTCTGCAGGCTTTTATGCTGGGTCTCCAGCTGGAGCATGCCCAGCAGAGCTTCCGGGGCGTGGCTTCCTCTGCCCAGAGAGAAGGGTTAACCCTTGCTGTACCGGTGCGGGGCCGCTCAGCCCCGTCACAGCTACAATCACACGGTGTCTTCTTAAATGCTGAATCTAGCTTAATTACATGTCAGCTTCTACTGCTCCCACCTTAATTATTCCTATCTAAAGAGACCGTTGTGAAAACGAGAGCTCAGTACCATTTTACAGATCCCCTTCAAACACTGACTCATTACGCTAAGTGGCACTTAATCTTTTGATCTTCCGATGACATGTAGACACACATGCTAGATTTACAGAACGGCCCTGGGGTATTCTCATTGAATGGAAGGCTTGAGTGACACAAAAATAAAGGGGCAGGTGAGGATATTCCCAGTAACAACAGATCTGTTTCTATGGGGATCAACCACCCTTGATTCTTTTATTAAGTTAGGGGAAGTTGAGAGGATTAATAGATTTCTGTCTTCATACGCTACCATGTACAAGAGAAAGTGGTTGCATGCCTGTGACACTCTGTACCTCGGGAACACCCTGTCCCCCCATGTTCATCCTTACATTATTGTGTGGTATCTAAAATGCAAAGTTTATCATGTCGGGTGTCTTCGGAAGGCTCATGATGCACTGAGAATTGTTACAGTAATGTTATAGGGTGTAATTTCATGTACATAGGTATGAGGCTGAAAATGTGTTCTCGTAGGCTGATCATACGTACCGTTTTGAACGGGACAGTCCCGTTTTTTCATATTTCTGGACCGTCCCATCTTTTTAACATAAATATCAATTTTGTCCCGTTTTTTGGGCAGGTCCCTCTTTGCAAGCTGCTTTCTAGGGCAGGGGTTCTCAAAGTGGGGGTCGCGACCCATGGAGGGGTCGCGGGCCACTTTTGTGGGGGTCGCAAGCCCCCAGCGCAGCAACTCCCTGCTGCGGGATCCCCGGGGACTGGCTTGAGCCCCACGCCCCGGGGAGCATGGCTGGAGCCCCGGGCGGGGGTTGGTGCCCCGAGCCCCGATGAGCACAGCGGCTGGATCCCCGGGCGGTGGCTCCAGCTGCGCTCCCCGGGCAGCGGCTGGAGCCCCGGGCGGCAGCTCGAGCCCTGAGCCCCGGGGAGCGCGGCGGCTGGATCCCCGAGCAGCGGCTCCAGCTGCGCTCCCCGAGCGGCGGCTCCAGCTGTGCTCCCTGGGCAGCGGCCTGAACCCCGGGCGGGGACTGGAGCCCCGAGCCCCGTCTGCCAGTGGGGACCGGGGCCGGGGCTCAGCCAGCAGCCCGCCCACAGCGTGGACTGTCTCATAAAACTTCCGGCCGGCAGCCCCCCCGCCGGCGCGTCGGCCCCCAGCTGTGGCTCCGGACAGCTCCACTCCGCCGTCGGCTTCAGCCCGCCGCCCGCTGCCTCCTCTTCTCTCTATTCCTCCTTCTTCCCTCCTTCTCTCCATCCCTCCCTTCTCTCTCTCCCTCCGTCCACTGCCTCCTCTTCCATCTCCCTTCTCTCCATCCCTCCTTCTCGCTGTCCCTTGCCTCCTCCATCCCCCCTGCTCCCTACCCCCATCTCTTCTCTCATCCATCCATCCTCTCCCTTCTCACCTTCCTGCCTTCTCTCCCTCCGTCCCCTCCATCCTCTTCATCCCTCATCCCCCTTCTCTCTCTCCCTCCATCCTCTTCACCACCCCATCTCTGTTCTGTTTATTCCTCCATCCATCCCCCACCCCCCCAGTCCTCCCTCTGCCTCCCCCCTGCCCGGCGCTGGGGGGCCCAGGTGGGGCCATGGTGCTGGTCACCTCGTCCACCGAGCTGGAGTGCCTGGCCAAGCCGCTGTTCTGCCGCAAGGGGGCGCTGTGCCAGAAGGTGATCCACGTGGTCAAGAGCCACAAAGTCACCGCACGCTTCTTCAAGCAGCCCACGTTCTGCAGCCACTGCACCGACCTCATCCGGTGAGACCCCCCTAGAGCCCCCCCAGTGCCCCTCAGCCCACGTTCTGCAGCCACTGCACCGACTTCATCTGGTGAGACCCCCTGGGCCCTAGAGCCCCCCCAGACTGCCCAGAGCCCGCCTAGAGCCCCCAGAGCCCCCAACCACCCCCCAGTGCCCCTCAGCCCAGGTTCTGCAGCCACTGCACCGACTTCATCTGGTGAGACCCCCCAACCCCGTCCCATTTTTGCCATCCCAATATCCCGTTTTTGTCCCAAGGAAATATGGTCAGCCTAGTTCTCGTGGCTTAAAACAAGCCCAGGCAACTCTTTCCAGTAGAGGGGAAGTTCACACCTCTTCAGGGCACTTATGGGACGAACCCAGCCCAGTCTCACAGGAACAAAGGACTAGGCAGCGGCAGAGGATCTGTTAGACTCTCAAGTGAGTCACATCCCCCTTCCCTTGGTCAGTAGGGGACTACTATAAGGTAATGCTCACCTGACTCTGAAGTGGGGGGCAAAGCCAAGAGGGAAGCAAGAACATGATAAAAGGGAGACACGTTTGCCATGCTCTTCCTCTCTTCCACCTCCATCTAGAAACATCACCAAGCGACTGAAGTGCTGCTCAAAGAGGAGGGTCTGGCCGAAGGGCAACCGGTCAGCCAGTGTGAAAAGCAGCTACGTTTGTAAGGGCATTGACAGTGTTAAGATCAGCTTAGAATGTGTTTTGATTTTATTTCATTTGACCAAATCCGACTTGTTGTGCTTTGACTTATAATCACTTACAATCTATCTTTGTAGTTAATAAATGTATTTGTTTAATTCTATCTGAAGCAGTGCGTTTTGTTTGAAGTGTGTCAGAGACTCCCCTGGGGCTAACAAGCCTGATATATATCTGTTTCTTTGTTAAACTGATGAACTCATATAAGCTTGCAGTGCCCAGTGGGTATAACTGGAGACTGCAAGATGGAGGTTCCAAGGGTTGAGTCTGGGAACGGAGATATTGGCTAGTGTCATTTGGTTGCACAATACAAACAGCTTACATGCGAGAGGCTATGCAAGAACAGCCCGGGAGTGGGGTTCTCACAGCAGAGCAGGGTAAGTCTGGCTCCCAGAGTCAAGAATTGGAGTGATCTAGCACAGGGGTGTCATCTAAATTTTCCATGGATAATTTTGATTTTTTTCCCCAACCAAAACACATGCCCCAAAATCCTAGACAAAAGCCCAAAATACTGAGATTCAGAAATTCTGCCCCATGGACTTTGCAATTTAGGTGCCTCTTCCTCCCATTCTCCTCTACAGGCTGGCCTATCTGGTTGAACTACATCTCCCATGATGCAGCACAACCTAAACACTTGGAAAGGGGACATGGTGCATCATGGGAGATGGAATCTGTCTGGGAAGCCCACCCCATGCAGGAGAATGGTGACATGAGGCAATCAAATGACAGCTGCTGTAAGGCACTGTGGTAGCATTGCCAAATTGAAATATTTAGGGTTTGGGGATGTTCTGTTTTTGACTGAAACGTTGTAATTTTTCACAGAAAGAGAGAGGCGAAGGCAAGACAAAAGGGGTGAGGCTGGACTTTGCAGACAGGGAGAGGAGGAGCTGATTCCCTCTTGGGGTGACACAGCGGGCTGTTGAAAAACATCTAGTGTGATGGCAATTTACAGTTTATTTTCCCAGCCAGCTATTTAATGTTGTTCTCTGGTTTCCTGTGTCTTATTGTTCCTGCCAAATTTCTGGGTTTTTCCTTTAAAGTTTAAGCTTAAGGTGATCTCCATTGTGCCAGTTTGCCACTGCCTCTCCTCACAGACAGTCCCTGTACCACAGATCTCAGAATACAAGGAGACAAGAGAGTCAAAGTGATGAAACATGCCCAAGGTCACATACCAAATCAGTGGCAGAGTTGACACTAGTTCCCTGATCTCCAGACTCCCATGCCTGCAGCTTATCCACCAGATCACATGCCCTCTCCTGGAGGTAGCTAGATAATATTCCCATTGGTCAAAGGAAGAACATGAGGCAAAGAGATTAAGTGAGTTGCTTAAGGTTCTGTATGGCAAGCCAGTGTCAGAAGTGGGCACAACACCGGAGTCCTGACTTCTACTTCCCTGCTCTAAGCACCAGACGTACAGCATAACTCAACCCTCAAAATTGGGTTAGCTCTGTGTTGGCCACAATAAATTCCATTTTTGTTCAAGCAATAAAAGGAATACTTGTGACAAGAAGATCCACTTGTATGTTAAGGAAAGTGTATGTATACACCAAGAATACTGGATAATGATTCCAAGAACAACGCATGCCCATGTAAAGGATTGCTATGGGATAACACTGAGATCTCTCCTTGACTGGGCTAAGAAATGCTCAAGTGATCACTCAGAGAGATTTTTGAAATACACCGCTGTGTGTTCTTATCTCTGCCTACTGCTAGAGTTTTGCACACTCTTCTGCAGGCCAGGAGAGCATCTTCCTTCTTGTTTGTTTAGTGATCAGGTTTTAGATCCCGATCCCCGAGGCTGGGTTTCTGAAACACGAGATGCTTTCCTTAGAGCAGGGGTGGACAAGCCTTTTGGCCTGAAGGCCACACTGCAAAATTGTATGGAGGGCTGGGTAGGGAAGTCTGTGCCTCCGCAAACAGCCTGGCCCCACCCCCTATCCGGCCCCCACTCAATTCCTGCCCCCTGATTGCCCCCCTCAGAATCCTTGACCCATCCACCCCTCCCCCCCGTGCCTTGTCCCCTGACTGTCCCCTCCAGAGACCCACACCCCTAACCATGCCCCCAGGACCCCACCCCCATTCAACCCCCCCTGCTCCTTGTCCCCTGATTACCCCCTCCCGAGACCCCCCAACCCCTCCGCCCTGTCCCTATCCACCCTCTGCCCCTGAGACTTCCATACCCCATCCAACCCTGCCTGCTCCCAGACTGCCCCCCAGAACTTCCCGCCCATTAGGCAACCCCCTGGCTCTGGCCCCTTTACCACACTGCTCAGCAGCGTGTCTTGCAGTTACGTGGAGCCAGACACGCTGCCCTGCCAACCAGAGCATTGCCCGTGTGGTGCACTGAGGCTCCGGGGGAAGGGGGAAGACGGGGACAGGGCCGGGACCTGTGACAGCCTCCCCAACTGAGAGCTCAGGGGCCGGGCAGCACTGTCCCATGGGCCGTAGTTTGCCCACCCCTACCTTAGAGCTATCTTTGCAGTAGCAAAAGGTTCCAGGTGGTCTTCAGAGTGCTGCTGCAAACTGTCTGAATGGGGTGAGACCACAAGTACACACACCACCAGTCCTCTAATCTGCACTGGTTGCAGTTCAGCAAGTGGCTCGTAGCCTTTAAAAGTTGGGGCGGTAGCCCCTGTATCATCTCTATGGTGGCCCTTGGAATAGTGAATTCAGATCTGAGCAGCTCATGGCAAAGCTACGGATGGCACGGAAGGGCATTCAGAGGAGGGTGAAGGCGGAGAGGACTGATTCACGAGGAAAGATTTAAAAAAGCAGGCAATGTACAGCTTGGCTGAGTGGTGACGAAAGCAGGAGGTACGTTCCCCGTGATGGCAGGATGTTTAATGCCAAGGATGGAGAGGAATTCTGAGTGTGTTATGAGAAGGTTATAAATAGGAGTAACAGGATGAAATTCAGAAAGGGGAGATTCAGGCTGCCTACGTGGAAATTCCAGCTGAGCATTTTCAACAGCTTCTTCCTAGTTCCAGCTGGTAACTAGGTTTTGGAACAGAGTAGCCTAAATGGATTAGGGTCTGGTGGTCTATTATCTTCTGGGGTTATTTACTGGTCCCCCAACTGGGTTTGGGATGGAAGGCAGGTGGCTTTCAAAGAGCCATTTGCTGCTTTTCCTATGGCTGCAGAAGCATATCTGCATGAGAGGTAGATGGAGGGGGGGGGGGGGAGAAAATCTTGGACTATTCAACTTCCTCTCCTTTCTGTGTATCTCTTCTCCCTAGCATCCTCCTCAAGACCAGTTTACCCCTTTGTCTCCACAAGTTGGGAAGAACTGAGTTAATATACCCCGAGGAAAATAACTTCAACCTGGCCCGGACACAGTGTAGGAGAAATTGTATAAGGGCAGTGGGGCACTAGATGACCTAGCGATGGAAGAGATGTATTAACTTCTATTCATGTGGCAGAAACAAATGAAAATGCCGTCCAAGGAGAGTCACTTAAATGAGGTAAGAGCTGCATCTTGCTACTTCATCTAAATGGAATGGACATTGGGCTCCAGTAAGGCAGATGTCTGCAGACTTTTTGGGTTGTAAATTTGGGGGTTGTGGTACTGATTTTTCCCTTTTTGGAAGTCGTTGCCTAACCTACTTTCTCTCATTAGATTTCCTCATGATTTGTCTTGTCATGTTTTATCTCAACAAAAGTGTAACATGGAGGCTTTCAAAGGCTCCATCACGTATTTCACCAGTAGTATGTTCTACAATGTCTGTGCATCTCCCACTCCAAGTTCTCTTCTCTAAGACCTGCAAGAAGCAAAAGACATAAAAATTAATCTTCTAGATACGTATATTTGTAACAATAATAAAATAACAATAAAGCCATTCTGGGAGTCATCCGGTAGTGGTGTTACTTATAATCTTCCAAATTCTTATTCATTCGTTGAAGTACCCTACCGTCAGCAGATTCTTTGGCGGAGCTGTTACAAACAGCAGGGAAGTTTGCTCTCCGCTCTAATTCCTCTCATCATTGTCATTTAATGGAGCAGAATTGCTTCCTGGGAAGCAAACATTTGTGTGGGGCAGAGATTTCGGAGAGAGGCCTTGTCTTCTGGGCCGTGTCCTGCTGTGTCAGGAATGAAGAACAAGTTGTCAAGAGTACATTTTACTTCACAACATGTTTTTAAAGGGTAACACTTTTATTTGAAGGCCTATGGGGTGTTCTGCAGTGGGAGGCTTTGTGATATTGCAAGCTGTTTTTAATGCATTTGAAAACGACTAAAACCTGAGGGAATTGATTGCTTTTGAAAGGTGCCAAACTGAAAGACCCCCCTGACTGGAGGTCTCTGAGTAGCTGTTAGCAGAACTGGGCAAGCTTCACCAATACCTCAAGCAGTAAGAGGGTAGCCTAGGTTATGTCTTCACTGCAAAAAACCACACCAAAACCCAAGAACACACAGAATCTCAGAGTTTGGGCCTACAGGCTTGGGGGTTGCATTACAGTGCTAAAAATAGCAACGTCTACATTCCCACTTGGGCTCCAAGACCCGCCCCTTTGCCAAGTTTGGGTCACAGAGGCTCTGAATCTGCTAACGCTCCCATCTAGGGAGCTTGCTCTTCTAGCTCAAACTGTAGCTGCTCATGTCTGCAGTTCTCCTGGGCCTGAGTTCACTCGCCAAGATGGCGGCTGTTATCCAGGCCCGTTTGATTCTTGGCCTGGCTGCTGATACGGGGCCAGGGCTGGTGATGAGTTTCTGCTATGCACATTGTCTAAGAGGAACCGGACAGAATGCCATCTTGTTTCTCATATCCCATCACTCTGGGGCTGGTTAATGTGCTGGATTTGAACCAGCCACAGTCTCCGTTGTCCATTAACTGTCCCTTAAGCTATCTTGACCTCCTGTATTTTGGCATTTTGAGCCTTAAAGCCGGGAAGTGAGGAATTACCATTTGTCTAAGGATTTACAATGCAGATGAGCCAATCTACTATAATCAGAGCATTCTCATTCATAGCACCGCTTTGTGCTTTAAGGGTACATCAGGGCTAGGAGTGTGGAGGCCAAAGGAACACTTTTAATCTACAGAGATTGAGGAATTGGTGAGGAATTAGCAGACGTGCGGTTTATTGAGAGGATACATTTTGCTGTAGGTTCAGGGGCGATCAGTCTCTGTTTCATAGACATCCTCCCTTATAATACCTAGAAAACTAATTTCAGGCCGAGAGATTCCTTTTTTAACCTTGCTCCATTTTAAGGAAAGTGTCACCTGGGATTGCCAATGGCTGTGACACCATTTCAGCAAGAGAACAGTGGTAATTTAAGGCCCGGCTGCAACACCAGAAGCAACAGTCAGGTAATTTAAAGTGAAGCTTGGTGTTCTGGGGTCACCTGGCCTTCATTTCTTCTCCTCTCACTTCTGGGCTCTTGCAACAGTGCAATTTCCATGCACAGTTTCAGCCTTGCCACAGATGTCTGTCTCAGCAACTGGGTTCTGTTCATGGGACAAGCATTGCAGCAGCCGGGGGGTTGGCTGGGTCAGGGGATCCCTGATCTGGCTATGGCCCCTTTCGTTTCTAGATCTCCAGCTCACTGTGTGACTAGGTTGGAAGAAGTAAAGAGTTCCTGTAGTCTGGATGATGCCTGTGAAGTGACCTCCATAAAACAAACCAGGGGGTCTGACTCCTATAAAGGACATCCTCAAAATCGACATTGCAAAGGACACCACTTGATAGTAATATTGGCACCAAGTCCAACCGAGATCAGGGACTGACTGTGCTTGGTGCTGTACAGACATGTCCTGGAGAATTTACCATTTAAACAGGCAAGAGGAGAAACAGAAGGGAAGGCCCAGATTTTCAAAGGTATTAGATAGTGGTTCACTCAGTGCTGCAACACATAAATGACTTAGGAGCCACAGTCTCCCTTTGAACATTGACTCAGCCATTAAGGTGCCTAAATTACATTGCCTTGTAATGAAACTGAGGCTCCCAAGTGCCTAAGTCACTTTTGAAAGGCTTAGCAGGCTCCGATGGCAGTTAGGTGTTGCAATGCTGAACAGAGAAGTGCTAAAATACCTTTCAGAATCTGGGCCAAAGTGCCTTGTCCTCTGTCACCCACTATTACTGCACTATTAGTGGTAAGTATGCCAAATGGCCTGTGATGGGATGTTAGATGGGATCTGAGTTCTGTTCTGGGTGTCTGACTGGTGAGTCTTGCCCACATGCTCAGGGTTCAGCTGGTCACCATATTTGGGATCAGGGAGGAATTTTCCTCCAGGGCAGATTGGCAAAGGCCCTGGGGTTTTTTCGCCTTCCTCTGCAGCGTGGGGCCCGGGTCACTTGCTGCAGGATTCTCTGCCCCTTGAAGCCTTTAAACCAGAGCTTTCCAAACTTTTCATGTTGGTGACACACTTTTTAGACATGCAACATTTTGCGACACAGTAATTCAGTTTTACTAGCAAACCGGAGGTTAAACTAACCCGTTATAAGAGATACGGACACATACATAAATTGTAATAACGAAATGTCTGGGGACACAACATATCTCATGAAAACTTTTCATTTATATTTTTAAAAATATATGATTTGTAAGATAACATACATTGTTGTCATTTATGAGGAACAGTATGTAAATAGGTGCAAGAATTAAAAAAAGTTGAATAACACCAGTAACTACTTACCATTTTAATGGGATGTATGAGGTTGATGGGATGAACACAGCTTTTCAATATATGGTGGAATAAGAGGATTGGGATGCGGGGGGATAAGCTCTTGCTGGGGTGTGGGCTCTGGGGTAGGGCAGGGCTGGGGATGAGTTTGGGATGGGTGTAGGCAGGCTGTTCTGGGACTGGAGCCAGAGAGGAGGACTCCCCCCAGCCCTTTCCCTGCCAGAAGCAGCAAGCTCTGGGTCAGCTTCCTCCTTTCCTGCCCCCACCCCTCAGCGGTAGCACTCTCACTCATCCCCATCACAGGCAGCAGAAGCAGGAGGGCACTAGGACCCTGCAGCAACGGAGGCAGCATGTTGCTGCACAGAACGGAAGAGAAGGGACGCTCTGCTTTAGGGGAGAAGGTGTAAGGGGGCAGCAAGGGGAGGCCAGGGGACCCTTGGGAGGGGCAGAGCCAGGTTGCGGGGGGGAGGCTCTCTGAGCTCTTCCCCCTCCTCCCTTCTCGCTGCCGGCACCTGCATCTGGCCGCGGTGCAGTCCTCCTTCCCCCGACTGTCTCTGTGGGGGGGTGGGAGGGGAGTGGGCTTTCGGCCCCCTCCCACCCCCCCCTTCTGCTAGCCGGCACTGGCCAAGCCGGCAGCAGCAGCAGCTTGCTTTCCAGCAGTTTTGGCCCGGTAGTGCTTTTAGCTGCTTTAACATTAGCTGCTTTAGGAAGTTCTGGGGTCGGGGCCAAGGGAAGCAGAGAGAGCTCCGCGCGACACACACACTGCCGCCGACACACTAATGTGTCACGGCACACAGTTTGGAAAGCTCTGCTTTAAACCATGAGTTGAGCACTTCAGTAGCTCAGACATAGGTTAGGGGGTCTGTTATGGGAGTGGGTGGGTGAAATTCTGTGGCTTGCCTCATGCAGGAGGTCAGCCTAGACGATCATAATGGTCCCTTCTCACCTTAAAGTCTATGAGTCACAGAACCAAGCCTAGAATGGAGGTCTCAGGACTCCTACTCACTCACCCGACCCCCTGGAGCACTCTGCCTTGCTTAGCATCTTCTGGGAATTCTATTCACTAGAGTTTATAAGGCAGGCGGGTGGGTGAAACAGCTTTCATTACCTCTGCCTTTTCAGTGGCCTGGGGGTACAGAGTGCTTTCAAACCGTCCCTAATTCACTGACTCTTCCCTCCCCCCCGCCCAGCATGCTAGATTTCCTGAATGCTGATGTCTGCCAAGCAACAACAGACTTCTCTGCAGCTTTTCTCTGAAAATAAAAATGGTTGCAAAACTTGGCTTCCGTCCAGAACAGCACAGACTGGCGATCAGCCAGGGAAGAGAAATCCAGGTGGAATCCGATATGCAGAATCGTGGAGCTGACTTCACTTACAAAAGTAGAGGGGGAGAAAGGCTTAACAAGGGAGGGTTAGAATGCATTGATTTATTCAAAATTATTCCATGTCTCTCTGGATCTATGTTAAAAAAAATGTATCTGGTCTCCTTCAGCCTCTCTTTCATATTAGAGCCAGGGCGGGCCTAAGGTATGTGAATAAAGAGCGTTTGTGGCGGCTGCATATTGATGCCTCGAGCACTGGAAATTTAATATATGCACCTCATTTGTAAGAAGCTTTTAAAAACATTTCCCCACAGGGGAACAGCTAAAGAAGCATCAATAAGCTGCTTGGAGCAGGGGTGTTCTGTGGCCTGATCCAAAAACCTAGCAAAGTCACCGGGAAAAACTCCCGTCAGGAATTCGTCCCTGATGTCTACAAAGACTGGCTGAGGCAGTGCTGCCTGGTGGAGCGTATGCCGGACTGGGAGCCGAGTTCCACTCCTGGCTCTGCCACTGACTGGCTGGGTGATCTTGGGCAATTCAGTGCTCTGCCCCTCAGTTTACCCCCTCTCTAAAATGGGGAGACTGAACCTGACCTCCTTTGTAAAGTGCTTTTAAAGAGCTTCCTGCTAAATCCCCTTTTCGGTCTCACAGTCTATGGCCCCTGTGTAAGTAGACAATAGAGGCTGGGGACTTGGGTCTAACATTCAATGGAAATCATTTGGCCTGGAGTCCCATCAGGGCTCTTAGTCTTTTGTGTCTTGTACAGTGCCAAGCACAGCATCAGTCTTCCTGAACTAACATGTTGTCTTTTTCTTAGTAGTCCACATGGCAAAGCCCCAGTCAAACTCAGGGCCCTGCTATGCTGGGTGCGGTACCAACACAGAGGCAGCCATGGCTGTCAATAAACCTTCAGCTGCCCTGTCTGAAAACTTGGCCCTTTATGAATCTTAAGGAGGGGAAAACTGTGCTCTGATTTAGCAAATCACTTAAGCATGTCAGTAATCCCATTGGTAGTCAACGGGGTTACTCGTTTGCTTAAAGTTACTCACCTGCTTATGTATTTGACTGGAGCAGGGCCTTGGTTTGAAAAGAAATTAGACTGTTTGGCTCCCTCCAAACTTTCATCCGGTTTTAGATGTGACCCGAAAGGGTTCGTTGCTGGAAGCCGTTTCTAGCAGGGATCGGTTTAAAGTTGCTCTTGCGACATTGATTCACCCAGTGCTGGAAATCGAATTGAGTAAATCTCACTTGAAGGCTACTTCTGGGGAGACCGCCAACCCAACTTTTCGGACCCATAAGCAGTAGAGAAATAGTCCCAAACCCTGAGCGCTGATGGGTCTGATCCCGTCTTCAGGGGAATTGGATGCAGCCTTTTTTTTTTAGACTGGCCAATTGTGACAAACCTAGTCTTGTTGCAGTTTACCTCCTCTGCTGGGACTGCAGTGGCTGCAACTTTAGTCTCAATCTCTCTTAATTAGCAGTGGATGAGGCTGCAGAGTTGAATCTTTGAGAACAAAGTAAGCAAGCTCATAAGATCTGTGGAGCTATATTAGCTCAAAAGATCTGTGAAGCTATATTAGCTCCTAAAGGATGCCTTTTATAGCGATGGGAAAGGAATCTGGATGCTTTAAAACGGGGTGGAAGATTATTAATTCAGTGCAGGTATGGAAATAAAAAACAGGGGTTTTATTGGAAGTGCTTGTGTGTAATTTTTCTTGCTCACAGTCCCCTAACCAAATGAAGGAGACCCCTGTTAGTTTAATGGATGAAGTAGTAAATAGCAGGAGAAGGACACAACACACTGATATTACAAAGCAGCAGCTGTTTACCCAGGACCGGCTCTGCCATTTGAGCTGCGTGGGAATTTCCATTAGCTGTGAGTAGCAGCAGGGCTAATACTCGCTGCACACCGGCCATCCCCTAGAGGAGGAGAGAGGCACAAAGCCAGAGGTTTCATGTACCACCTGTTCAGAGGACAGTGCTCCATTAGGATACAAACTAATTACCTGCCGGGGGGACCTATGTTTATTATTTCTATCCACCTGGCGGGTTTCTGTAGCACCCATCACCATAGTATCTGAACAACTTCCCAGGCAACTTCCATGGTGAGCGCCGTTGTGGACTTTGAGAAGATCCTTCCATGGTGCAGGAGGCTTGGCGTGCATTTAATATGCAGGGTTGGGAGATCTAGTTCCTTGTTCTTTCTTCTGCATCTCAATTATCCCTCACGCCCAACCCACCCCTCACCGAAGTCCATTTTGCAGTTGAACCCCTTTAGCCAGGGATGAATAATCTGTAGCTTGCCTGTGCTTTGTCCTGGGGTTTGTTGGGCTCTAGCCATGTTACCTGGGGCTTTAAGCACATCGGCTCCCCTACAGTAAACTGGGCTGCTCTAATTTACACAGGGGAGCTAGCCTGATGTTCATCGTATAACGAACCGGGGAATCACATAACGGACTCAAAGCCACCTTTGCAAACCTCCAAGCTGAGCTGTTCCTTGGCCTTCACTTCTTGTCCTGAACAACTGGGCAGTGTTACTGTGGGCTATTAGCAACCGTTTACACCAGAAGTGGCTGCATTTTGATGGTGGGTAAAGCATCCCTTGAGTGCGCAATTCTGCACAGTTTTAAAGCTCCCCCTGGCTGAAAGGGACTCTGTAAATGCCAGTCGTGGCTGAGGACAGCCTTAGCAGCAGCTCCGATTAAAGCCAGGCCTCTCTGAACTGTCCTTTTGGATTAAAAAGGTTAGAGATCAATGACCTGTAATGTTTTAAAGGGGAGGAATCAGTGAGGCAGTGATTACAAAAATAAAGTGGGCAAACTAGCCTAAACTAAGCTCCATACTCCCCACAGGAAGAGTGGATAAACCCCTTCTGTCCGGGGTTTACCCTTGACGTCACCAGTGGAGGAAATCACAGGAAAAGACCATAGCAGGGTTCAAAAAAGAACTAGATAAGTACCGTATTTTTCGGCGTATAAGACGCCTTTTTAACCCCCAAAAATAGCTTCAAAATTAGGGGGGGCGTCTTATACGCCGAATATCGGCTGGAGCTGGGGCGGCTGCAGGTGGCCCGGCGGGCGGGGCGGGGCGGGGCAGCGCTTCCCCCCCGAGCCCACCCACATGTGTTGGGGCCGGCGGGGAACGGGAGCAGCTCGGGCCCCGGGGCCCCTGGGAGCGCTCGCCCGCACGGCGGGGACGGGAGAGCGGCGCGAAAAAAGCGGCGCTTTTTGTGTGGTGGTGTTTTTTTTTTTTTTTTTTTTCCCCGGCTTTTTTATTTAAAAACTCGGGGGCGTCTTATATGCCGGAGCGTCCTATAGGACGAAAAATACGGTACATGGAGGACAGAAGCATCAATGGCTATTATCCAGGATGGATGGGGATGGTGGCCCTAGCCTCTGTTTGCCAGAAGCTGGGACATTGTGGATGCTCCACCTGCCTGGGGTGGGGATGGAGAGGGCCGAGAGCGAGTCCCGGAGGGGGTGGGCGCAGTTCCCTACAGCTTCCCGTGCATCTCTTACCCCAATCTGACTCTGGCCAGGGGGTGGGGACTCAGAGCCACAGCCCAGCTATGGTAAGAGCCATGCGGGGAGCTGTGGGGAGCTGCTGAAGGCCCCCCCACGCCCAGGCAGATGGCAGCACTGCGGTGCCCCACAGCTCCCTGGCGAGGCTCCAGCTGCTGGGCTGGCGGCGGTGGCTGGAGGGCTCGGGGGAAGAGGAGGGGCAGGGGCCCTGGTGAAGAGTGGACAGGCCAGGCCCATCCACCTTCAAAAAGTGGGAGGGCCGTGACTCCCTGCCCTCCCGCCATTTTCCGGCAATTCTGACTTAACTCCCATTGATCTCAGTGCTTGAATGCTTCTCTCTCTCTCGCCAACAGAAGTGGGTCCAATAAAAGATATTCCCTCCCCCACCTTGTCTCGCTAATATCTTGGGACTGACATGGCTACAGCAAGTCAGGGTTCAACAATGGATTGATTTCAATGGGCACCCAAATACCTGAGGATTTTGGAATGTTGGATCTGGACCGTTGTCCTCCTGATAGCGCATGAATCAAAACGGTTGCATCTGCGGGCAGCAAACCAGCCTCTAAGATCTGACTCTTTTTGCTGCAGAGAAATTTGATGTACCGGGGTGACCTGTAGCCACAAGTAGTGAGGGATTGTGATGTTCCCTTGGTGTTATCTGGACTGGTGAGCTGCTAGGTCCCTCCATTCCTTGACTCTGGGGCCAGCCTTACCCTGCTTTGTTGTGAGACCCCCACTCCTGGGCTGTTCACACACAGCCTCTTGCATGTAAACTGCTCCTTGGACTGTGCAACCGAATGACACTAGCTAATATCTCCGTTCCCAGACGCAACCTTAGGAACTCCATCTTGCAGTGTCCAGTTATGCCCGCTGGACACTGCAAGCTTCTATGAGTTTGTCAATTTAACGAAGAAATTCTGCAGAGTTTTAAAGTGCCTCCTGGCTTACCCAAGCCTGGCTTACCCTCCTTATCTGTACCAAGCTTGTTATCCCAGTTGGAGTCTCTGCCACACTTCAAACCAAACACACTGCTTCAGGGAGAACAAACAAACAAATTTATTAACCACAAAGATAGATTTTAAGTGATTACAAGTCAAAGGAAAGCAAGTCCGATTTGGTCAAATGAAATAAAAGCAAAACACATTTTAAGCTGCTCTTACTCTCAATGACCTCACAAACTTAGCTACTTCTCACCGTAGGCTGGCTGGTTGCCCTTCAGCCAGGCTCTTTCCTTTGATCAGTTCTTCAGTCACTTGTGTGGTATCAGTAGATGTAGGTGGAAGAGTAAGGAGCATGGCAAACATCTTTCCCTTTTATCATGTCCTTTCTTCCCTCTTGACTTTGCCGCTTGCCTGCCCCCCACTTCAGAGTCAGGTGAGCATTACCTCATCATAGTCCCAAACTGACCACGTGTGTGTGTGTAACTCACTCAAGAGTCCAACAGATCATTTGCTGATGCCTAGGCCAGTGTCCTTTGCTCCTGTGAGGCTGGGCTGGGTTTGTCCCATACATGCCCTGATGAGGTGTGAACTGCCTCTCTGCTCTTGCAGAGTTTTTGCCTGGGCTTGTTTTAAGCCATGCGGACATATTTTCAGCCTCATAACCTTACACATGAAATTACAACCTACAAAATTACTATAACAACAATTCTCAGTGCATCATGCACCTTCTGAAGACACCCTACATGACAAACTTTGCATGGCTACCACACAATCATATTATAAGGATGAACACAGGCATGCATGGTGTGCCCTCAATGTATGGAACGTCACAAGGATTAATAACAAACATCAAGGGTTGGTTTTCCCCACTACCCTCCCTTCTGTCTGACATTTCAAGCAATAAAATGTCTTCCTTAAGGCAGCAGCATAACGATTAAACCTGTTCTTTTGGGAAGAAAAATACATTTAATATTCTCATGACCTATTTTTCGACGCTTGCTGGGCACAGTTCAGCGCTGCAGAACTACAGTTAAATTGCGTTCAGCCAACAGCCATCCTTTTAGCAGTCTTCTAAGGAAGACGTTTATATTTTGTAATCTTTTCCCTACATTCCAACCCACGAGGTCTCCAGCCTGGCATTCACCAGCTTTCATCAACAACCCCATCATAAAGCAGCCCTCACGTCCTCGGATAAAAACAAGCTACATTAATTTATTGTTGTGTTGAAATTCATTTTGATTTTTACAGTGGTGTGGGTAGGGGAAATACCTAGGTAAATGTTATGGTCAAAAGTTCACTCCTGCTACAGAACATTTTTCTTCGTGTGACTCAGAAGTTTTGGAAAATGGTACATAGTATCAAACTATAAAAGACAACCCAGATCCAACCTAATCCATTTAGTTAATCACAGGAGAGTAAGCAAGATAATACCTGGGAGAGGCGATTATTTGTTGTAATTGGGCTCCTTTTTTCTCAAAGGATCAGTGCTTGGGTGAGAATAGAAGATCACTCTAGATTCTGTCCTGCAGGCATCCTATTAGAAGTCCTATTTGCCAAGTTTTGGATTGCTTTCCATGGAAAGCTATGGTCCCTTCACCCATAACAATTTATGAATAGACAGGAATAGGTTCTCAAGTCCATGAGAGGTGCTTTTACAGTCATGTGATTCTAAAATGCGGTAGTGCCAAATGGCAAGGGGGTTAGAGGAATATCTTAATCCAGTTAGGTATATTGTAGTTCACCAAAGAGCGCTTGGTAAGATCTTAAATAAAAGCCAGGGTCATGCTGCTCACTAACAGCATTGTTACTGTTAACAATGAGAAACTGGAATTAATTTTCAAATTGGACCCAATAAACCAAGGGCTAAACAGAACTTGCAAATGGTTCTCGAATTACACGAATTGATTGCACTTCCCTAGTTAATTTACCTTCAATAGGTGTTATGTCCTGCCAGACACGGAAATCCATTTCAAAAGGTATTTTTTTTCTCCTGCTGATAATAGCCCATTCAAATTAAACAGCCTCTTAAAATTGGCATGCTAATGTACAACTTTTTCTTTCTTTCTTTCTATGTGTATAAATGCATCTTACTTCTGTTCCATTCTATGCATCCGATGAAGTGGGATATAGCCCACGAAAGCTTATGCTGAAATAAACTGGTTAGTCTCTAAGGTGCTAAAAAGTCTTCCTCATTTTATTTATGGATACAGACTAAAAAGGCTGCTAATCTTAAACCTAACAGGGTTGTTATATTTGTGTACAGAGACTGGGTAAGAAGTTGTGTTTGTATAATGAAAACGTGTTCCACAGGGGGACGGCACCATGGAGAATGAACCCCAGGGGTTGTGTTTGTATAATGAAAATGTGTTCCACAGGGGGACGGCACCATGGAGAATGAACCCCAGGGGTTGTGTTTGTATAATGAAAATGTGTTCCACAGGGGGACGGCACCATGGAGAATGAACCCCAGGGATTGTGTTTGTATAATGAAAATGTGTTCCACAGGGGGACGGCACCATGGAGAATGAACCCCAGGGGTTGTCCAGTCTCTGGAGGCAGACACTGAATTTTAGGGAATATAAGAAAAAAGGCACCTCTTGATCCTGCACCCAGGAAGTACAATTATGTTCATGAAACTGGGAATCCCAGCCAGCCCTGGCTGAAATGTTACAGAAACATTTAGGGTGAGAAAATGCCTTTAGACAGAAGGTTAACCTGCTAAGTTTAGTCTCTAGAAAGTATGTTTATACTTTTGACTTATGTGTAACTGGTTGTTTCTTATATCCTTGCTCACGATCTCTTAAATTTTGAGCTTTGATGATAAACTAGTGATTGTTTCTACTATAAACATATCTCAGTGCTGTGTCACTAACTGATGATCATGAGTTGACCCAAGTCAGCTGGTGTGTACATGAGGGGGTGGGGGGTGGGTCGGCCTGGTAATGTGTGTGTGTGTGTGTGAGAGAGAGAGAGAGAGAAAGGCACATTTCCCCTTTAAGTATGCTGACCCCACTCTAAGTACATTGCTTTTTTAAGTGAATCAGCAAGTTGAGACAGCAGCTGCTGCCTGCAAGCTCCCTCTGTCCTGACCCCTGTCATGCTCCCCCATCCCTGCTCTATGGAGATGGGGTAATCAGGGTCAAGGGGGGCACCCTGACATTAGCCCCCCACCCCTTCCGTGCAGCAAGCAGGAGGCTTGAGGAGCAGCTCCAAGGAAGAGGGAAGGAGCAGCACATGACAGTGTGGAGAGGAACGGCTGAACTGCCAGCAATTGATAGCCTGCTGGGTGGCTGCCACACAGGGAACTTGGGGGAGTGGAGAGCTGATTGGGGGGGTTGCCGGTCCACCCTGGTTCCAAGCCCCCCCCAGCTCGCTGCAATGGGCTGCTCTTCCTACAAGCAGTGGACAAAGCAGGTAGCTGCCAAACGGTGTTAGAAGGGAGCATTTCACAATTTTAAATTAGCATGTTCCCTAATTGATCAGCAACATAACAATGTTAACCGGGACGACTTTAAGTGAGGAGTTACTGTACTGTTAAAGGGAAGGACCTGACATCTTGGAACTGGTTTGGATTCTAACTGTGTGGAATACAGAACACACGGACAGAGATCCCCAAAATAACCTTGGTGAATCCTGAGAAACTTTTGAAAAGCTAGCAGATTACTACAATGCTGTCAACATTTTGAACTTACAAACTTGGACTCATCTAATAGTGTATTTTGCCTTCTTTAACCTCTCAATAACTCTTATCCTTTTTCGTAGCTAATGAATCTTCAGTTTGTTTATTAGAGAAATTGGCCTCTAAACTGGTATTAAATTCCCAAGGTCACAGCTTCTCTCTGACCTTGTATGGGTAGATGCTGCCACCATCCAAGTGCAACCCCCCCCCCCCCCCGTTTTGAGAACCCAGTAAGGAACATTTGGGAATTCCTTCCTGTGGGGTATCCTCAAGCCCTTTCACCCCACTTCCTGGGAAGAGCTGAGGAAAAAACCAAAGGAAATCAGCGGTTGCCACCAGCTAATTAAACAACGTGTACAAACCTCTTAGGGCCACAACTATCCAATCCTGTTATTTAAAAAGGTAAATTTTATTAAACCCCAAAAGAAAGAAAATACATTTGAAACTTAGCCTTTTTGCTAGACCTTAAAAGAAACAATTACAAAAAATTAAGCATCAAGATAGCTCTCTTGAGGTTCAGCTTAAAGGTTATAAGCAAAACAAAAGCATCTGGGGTTAGCACAGAGGAGTCCACAAGCCAATAAAACAATAAAAGAAATAACCCTAATTGCAGCTTCCGAGACATTCCCTCATTTACTTACATTTCTGGGGTTTCAGATAAGCAATCTTAAGTATAAGCTGGTAGTTTTTCATAACTGGCTTTAAGCTTCTCATAGCAAAATGGCTCCCTGGTCCCCTCTTTCCTGGAGAACAACCCCACACAGACAAAGGGAAGTTTTTTTCCAATTTTAAAAAGTTCTAGGCCTCCTGCTGGCTCTTTCAGTCAGGCGCCCATTCCTTTCCTTTTACCTGTGGGCTTGTTAACCCTTTACAGGTAAAGCAAGTAGAGAACAACCACCAAGAGGGATTCCATAGTCAACTGGCTGGTTGGCTGTCTATAAAAAGGGAGCTATGCCCCCCCCCTCTCATTTAGTACAGTACTCATGGGCAGGAATGATGGGCCAGTGGATTGGTGAGTTGGGGTCAGTTTCTGGGTCTGCTAGTGATTTCCCATGTGACCTTGAGTGAGTCACTTAACGTACCTTGTGCCTTTGTTCCCCATTGGTAGAGTGGGGTTAATCCTTCCCTGCCTTCCGGGCATGGGGGGGGGGGGGATAAAATCCATGAATGACTGTGAGGTGCTCGGGTGCTATGGTTGTCCTGGAGTCCCAGTCTTGGTGCTCTGGGACTGCTCTGCATGGAGCTCAGCCAGGACCCCGGGGCAGCGTGGCTCCCCTCAGGGCACACACACTAGGGCAAGAAGCCTGCTCGGCTTTGGCGTTTCGTGGATCTGACCTCAGAGCGTTAAGCCGCCCTGTTCACACCGTCAGTGCCCCACAGCGAGTCCACTTGAATGGGACAACCGGGGAAGCCTTGCATGCCCCCATAGGGCCATGCACCCCAACTTCCCAGTCAGCACTGACTCCGCCAGCGTTGTAAAACGGAAGAGTTTATTAGCTGACAGGTACACAGCCTCAAACAGATTGTATTAGCACAGAAATCAGGGACGTTCAGCAAAGTCCATCTTGTGGGGAGGGAAAGCGAGTTCCCAGGCCCTGGCCTGCCCCCGAGACTCCTGCCAGCAGACTGACTCGCTTCCCACAGCCCTGCTCAGACACGTCCGTTGCGCCTCCTCCATCCTTTGTCCCCTTCTGGGGCAAGCAGGTCACCTGGTCTGCACCAGCATCTCGGGCTGATTCTTGCAGAGGAGGGGGTCCGGCCATCGGTTGCCAGGCTACAGATTGTCAGGCGTTCTCTACAGCCAGTCAGCAGTCACACATAGCTTCTAGGGTAGTGGTTCCCAAACTTTATAACAGCCTGTGAACCCCTTTCACTAAAATGTCAAGTCTCACGAACCCCCTCTTAAAAATGAATATTTCCAGGGATTTTCTCCTTTACTTGAGTATAAATGATAAAAGCAGTGATCTTGAAAATATAAAATGTTTTTATAATATGCTTACTACACACTATGCATTATTAATTATTATTGATCATCACAGTATTTTTATTACGTTATGAAAACGGCAACACTCTTCCAAGATCTCATTTTTGTAGCTTATATCACTTTGAATAAGCCTGTTCTAAGACAAAGCTCCTATATTTCACCGAGGAGTATCAGATGTGAAACAGCAGGAAGGCATTTAAAGAGCCAACTCAAAGAGTTCCTTCTACACAAGCATTCAGATGTTGAGTAGTCCAGGCAGACAACACAAGTTACACCAAAACAAACTTGTTCTTCCTGATCATTTTAAAACCAACACTAGCTACCTATTTAATTTTAAAAACAGCAAAAAATATCCACCTCCCTTTCCATTTCTGATAAGGAGTCTTGAAGTTGAAATCGCCTCAGTGTGATAGAGATTCTTGCTTTGATCTGCTCAGTTCTTGGAAGTCTAGGGGCTCTGGGCTGTTGGCCCTGTGCTGTCCGGGGTCCCCAGGGACAGCTCTGTCTGCCATTAGGGATTCTTTTCCCTGTGAACCCCCTGTAACATTTCGCGAACCTCCAGGGGTTCACGAACCCCAGTTTGGGAACCACTGCTCTAGGGATCTCTACAATGACCACATATCCTCATCTCACAACCTATATACTAAACATAAAAACGGCCATACTGGGTCAGACCAAAGGTTTATCTAGCCCAGTATCCTGTCTTCCAACAACTTGAGTAATACATAGGGGGAAACTGAGGCAGGCACACACTATTCAGAGAAAGCATTAAGAACATTCCCACTTGGTCACATCAGTGATGAGCGTTGGGTAAATAGATCGAAATATCAGGTTGGGAAGGGATTAGGTCTTGGTGGTTTTATTGTGTCAAGCTGATCGTTTTCCATATGTACTTTCAAAAATAAAAGGATCCGTCTCACTGCACAGCTACAGTTTTGCATTCCTTGCTGCAGCAACTAGTCTGTTTGTGAGTTGTTGTGTCCAGAGGGAATTCACCGGAGTGTTAAACTCCTCCCCTCCCCACTAAATCTCACTTCAGGCATCATAAAAGTTAAAGATAATCTGAGGAAATGTCCCCTCACCGCAGCACCTGTTTATTCCAAGGCTGTAACATGTTAATATGCATAACAGCCTGCTCTCCCTTCAGTGAAATGGTTTAGGACCACACTAAAAAGAAAGAGGAATTGGCTGCTGGGTTGGCTTGAGCTGAATTGAAACAAACCTGATAGTCGAACTGAACGGAAATGTTTTGTTCGGACTCAGCTCAGCATTAAACTGTGTCTGTCTATGGGAATTATAGTTCATGGGCCTCTTGTGTCCCTTGTCCTCTATGGGCTGGGCTCCTTAGCCAGACTACATCTGCCATGATGCATTTTGGTCTCCTCTCTGACCAAGCTATGTAGTGCATCCTGGGAGTCACATGACTGTCTGAGTATCCTAGGAGATTTGGTCCAGCGGGGGAGCCTGTCCTATAGGGATAATGGGGTCAAGAGGTAACTGAACTACACCTCTTGTGAGGCACCACAGATGCAGTTTAATGCCAACTCAGCTTGAAAGGAGAGGTTTTGGGTCAGTTCAAGAGACCAAAATGAAAAGATTTCGATTGGGCAAACTGAGAACACTTTATTTCGATTGAACATATTGAAGCGTCACATTTCCGAATCTTTGAATCTTGACTCCACATGACCGCATGGGGGGACGAGCAAACAGGCATTTCCTGCATTTACAAACATTTGCATCCTATATCATTAGCTGAAAATCTTTCTCTCTCAAGCCCCGGATGTTGTGAAAATATATACGCCCAAGTAAGGAATGTGCATTGATCTCTTCTTTGACAGAGCCAGATTTCAAGTGCCTCTCTCCAGCCAACCCAAAATAAAACCATTTAAATAGGGGAATGTCCCAGGGGATGGAAATTCCGATTTGTGTGCTTGTAACATCTTATCAGTGCGTAGTTCTATTGAGTGGCGGTTTGCAGTGTAAAGTGCTACTTGATTTGAGTAATGGGGCAGACTCCAGTCCTTACTGATCA